>CM077155.1:133555407-133957316 GCA_039583875.1 Platanthera guangdongensis
CAGCAGTCCAACTGCAGATCTAAGTATTGGAGAGAGAGAGCTCCAACCAAGGATTCAGTCTTTGGAACTAAGGCTGAGAAGAAGAAATCAGAGTCATCTGGATTTCAAGAAGCAGAGATCAAGGATCAACTCAGAAGATTCAGACTAATCCATTCTACTCAAGAAGCTTTGAAGAAAGCTCAGGTCGTTTGAATCAAGCTGAGATCTTCCAAGAACTCTCCAAGACTCTCAACTCCTCTCATTCCTTCTGAGTTGTAGAGTTAGAATTTGTAATTTCTATATAACTGTAAGATCCATTGGATCTGAGTGATTGTAAGCCTATTAGAAAGGCTGAGGGTAGGGCTTGGTGCCTGAGTGTAGGAGTTGAAGAACTCTGAGTGTAGGCCTTTGATGGCTGAGTGTAGGCCTGGGTGCCTGAGTGTAGGACTTTTGGCTGAGTGTAAGCTTTTTGGGCCTCAGGTAGGAACCTTGTTGGGTTCTGAGCTAGGGAGAATTTGGCCGATCTAGTACACCTGCGAATAGGCGAAGAGGGAAAGTGGATGTACCCAAAGATTGGGAACACTATAAAATTAGTGTGTCTGCTGTGCTGTGCTGTGTTGTGGCTTTTCTGTGTGATTTCTGAAATGCTGTTAACTGTAATAATCTGTGATAAACTGTTGTGCTGTCAAACAAAAGTTAAAGGTTTAGGTCACCTATTACCTCACCCCCCCCCCCCCTAGGTGTTTAGGTACCATATCTTTCGCTAGCTCCCCCCTCAATAGTTGCACACCATCTTCAGTATCTGGAGGAAGTGCTTGTTCTACCTACAAAATAAGCAATGCAGCATATGGTAGAAGAGAGAGTTCAAGCTACACAAGATTCAACATGCCCAATTCAATATTTAAGATGGTGAACTTAGCTCATCTAGTGGCTCAGTGAAATATCATCCGCTTCTTCTTGTCTGTGAACAACTCAAGGGAGATATATTCCTTTACACATGTTCTCTAATAAAATAATACCTAATTTCTATATGCTTAGTCCTGCTATAGGACAGGATTCGTAGTTATAGAAATTGCACTAGTAGAATAACAAAAGAGTGGAGTTCTACCTATTTGAACATTGTAGTATTGAAGTTGATGCTGAATCCACCGCAACTGAGCACAGTAGCTTCCAGCTGAAATATATTCTGAATCTGCTGTTGAGATTGCTACACTTGTCTGTTTCTTGCTGCTCCAAGAGACAAGCCTTCCACCTAGAAATTGATAGGAGTCTAAAGTGCTCTTCCTGTCCTCCTTGCAGCCTGCCAAATCTGCATCTGAATAGCCAGTTAGTTCAAATTCCCCATTCCTGGGGTACCATAGGCCAAGATCTGGGGTGCCCTTAAGATATCTCAAGATTCTTTTCACAACAGTATAGTGAGACTCTTTAGGGCAGGCCTGATACCTAGCACAGACACATGTTGCATACATAATGTCAGGCCTACTTGCTGTGAGGTAGAGAAGGGAGCCAACTATACCTCTATATAGAGTTTGATCAACAGACTAACCTGGATCATCTTTGCCTATAGGCATACTTGAGCTCATGGGAGTTATTATGGTGGAAGCATTCTCCATGCCATATTTCTTGATTATCTCCCTAGTTAATTTTGACTGGAATATGGATAGACCATCATCAGTCTGTTTTACTTGGAGTCCCAAGAAAAACTTCAATTCACCCATACTACTCATCTCAAACTTCCTCTGCCTAAGTTTTGCAAACTTCCTGCAGAGGTTGTCATCAGTAGAGCTAAATATTATGTCATCAACATAAATCTGGACTAGGATGATATTGCCCTTAGATTCCCTTAGGAATAGGGTCTTGTTTATCTTCCCCCTTGAGAATTTGTTCTCAATTAGGAAGGTAGACAATGTCTCATACCATACTCTTGGGGCTTGCTTAAGCCCATAAAGAACATTCCTAAGTCTGTATACAACAGTATGAGTGTTAGAGTCAATAAAAGCTGGAGGCTGCTCTACATAAACCTTTTCCTTCAAGTCTCCATTTAGGGAGACTGACTTGACATACATCTGGAATACCTTAAATCCCTGGAAGGCTGCAAATGTAAGGAACAGTCTGATTGCTTACAACCTTGCAACTGGGGCAAAGGTTTGATCATAATCAAATCATTTTTCCTGTCTATACCCTTTGTCCACCAATTAGTCTTTATTCTTGATTACAATGTCATTTTCATCAAGTTTATTTCTAAAAATCCACTTGACTCCAATGACATTGAGTCCATTTAGTCTGGGAACCAGCTTCCAGACCTTGCACCTTTTGAACTGGTTCAGTTCTCCCTGCATTACACCAATCTAGAATGGGTCTTAATTTGCTTCTTCAAATTTCTTGGGCACTTCTTATGACAAGAAGCTGGAATAGAGTGTTGTGTTGAGACTCTTTCTTCTGATCTGTACACCTTGGCTAGCCTCACTTATTATCCGCTCTGGTGGATGATCTCTAAGATATTTGACTACTGGGGGCAGTCTGACTGATTGCTGCTGATTATCATTTTCTGCAGCAGGTTGTTCTTCATTTCCAGCTTGACTGCCCTGTGCTTCCTCTAGACAGCATTCCTCACCACAATCTTCTTGCAAATCTGGGTCTTTATCTTTGATGAAGAGCTTTTACATCATGACTTTTGTTCCTGTAGAGCTAGGCAAAGAGCTTGATAACTCACTGTCAATCATGCATAACTCATCAAACACTACATGGATAGACTCTTCAACAACTTGATTTGTTAAGTTATAGACTCTATAGACCCTACTATTATTGTTGTACTCAACAAATATCCCATCATGGGATTTGACAGCAAACTTAGTCATTTTTGGCTTACCATTGTACAGGATGAAACACTTGCAACCAAAGATCCTGAAGTAGAAAATGTTTGGTTTTTTGCCCTTCAAGATCTCATAGGGAGTCTTCTTATGTCCTTTGGTGATAGAAGTCCTATTAAGCACATTACATGCAGTGTTAACTACCTCAACCCAGAAATATTCAGGGAGAGAAGTGCCACTCAATAGTGTTCTCCTAGCTTCTATGAGAGTCTTGTTTTTCCTCTCAGCTAAACCATTTTGCTGGGGTGTTCTTAGAGAGGAAAACTCTTGATGAATCCCTTGATCTTCATAGAATGTAGTCATAGTAGCAGACTGAAACTCAGTTCTATGGTCACTTCTCATTCTGACCATAGAGCAAGCAAGATCATTCTGAATTTTCCTAACAAAATTTGTAAAGACTTCAAGGGTTTCATCCTTTCCTCTAAGGAAGAATACCCAAGTAAACATGGAATAGTCATCAACCACAATAAGTGTGTAGACCTTCCTACCTAGAATATGAACAGGCATATGACTAAACAAGTCCATATGCAGGAGAGACATGCATCTCACAGAGTCATTGGCCCCAATGCTCTTGAAAGAGGTATTAGTCTGCTTACCCTTTTGGCAAGCAGCATTGATACCCTCATTGGAGCATTTTATTTTGGGACCATTCCTAACAAGCTCATCACTGAAGAGATGACCAATGGTCTTATAATTCAGATGAGACAGACTCGTGTGCCACTAGACACAATATGACACTTTATCATCTACAACTAGGCATATAGGGGAACTATTTTCTAAGCAAGAAAAATTCAAGAAATAAACATTCCCACTCCTACTGCCTGTTAAGATGACACTTTGGTCACTTAACCTCTTGATGTGCCACTTATCCTTATGGAAGAAAATGTCATCATCAAGATCACATAGTTAGCTTATGCTTATGAGGTTGTGTTGCAACCCCTCCACATAAGCCACCTTTATGATGGTGATTATGCCATTTGAGATGTTACCGTAGCCTCTGAATATCACCTTGTCTGAGCCTCCAAAAATGACCATGAGTCCATTATTTACTAGAGTGTACTCCTTCAATAGCTCCTTTGTTCCAGTCATGTACCTGGAACATGCACTGTCCAAGTACCATTTAGGGGATTTGGTACTTGAACTAACCTAAAAAGAATGCAAGTCACCATACCTTAGGACCCCAATTTCTATTGGGTCTTAGGTTCACATTAGCCTTGAAATAACCCTGCCTTCCTGCAGAATTCCTAACATGTTGGCAACCTCTAAACATTGAGGGATTATGCTAGCAATCTATAGCATAGTGGCCCACCTTACCACAACACCAACACTCATAGATATTATATCTCCTTTTTTGTTTGGGACCAGCATTTGACTGTACTGATTCCTGAACAGTGGGGAGATGTGCTGCACTATACTTCTGCCTTCTTTCAGCAGTAATTTGACTGAAGGATAGTCTTTCAGTTGGCTGTGTTGGTCTTCTCTGAGAACCACCAGCTGCATGTCTCGTTTCAGCTAACATGCATCTGATAACATCTAAGATGGCCATTCCGGCCCTGCTAGAAGACTCACCTTGAGTCACAACTTTTGCTGGATGATTTAGATTTTTAGCAGCAACAATATCTTTGAGTTTTGGGGCCGGGGCATCAAAAATAAATGTTCCAAGATAGGCCATTTGGATTTCCTCATGGGCTGCCTTAAAGGCTTTAAGATGGTTGTACCTCCCACCATGGCTGGGGCCACATTGGTCCATACCAGTGGATCTGTCGTTCTCCCAGTGACCATAACAGCTTTCATGGTCATACATGTTAGAAGGAAATAACACTCTCTGAAAATGAATTTGAAGCAGTGAGGATAGAGGCACTACTAGTGCCTTCCCTTTTTCCCTTTCCTCTTGGATTGGAAGGTCTAGTAGGTCCCTTAAATCCCAACCCTTTTTAACCAGTTTGGGTAAGGTGGGTATCAATTAAGGGTAGCACAATGCTTGGCTTAGAAAATTTTGTCACCAGCAATTTATCATTTAAGACATCATTTTCAAGTTTCTGGATAAGTTTCTCATTTGAGACTCTTACCACGGTCTCACTGTAAATGATTTTCTTGAGTTGGCCTGCATGTGCAGCCATGTCAGTGAGGGCTTTTTCTTGGTCTTCACACTTGCTTTTAAGACTAATATGCTATTTTTCCTGCCTCTTTGCAAGTAGCTTGCATTTCTTGAAAGCCTTAAGAAGTCCTCCGTACTTGGCAATTATGTAGTTTACATCATCCTAAGAGTCTGAATCACCTTCATCTCTTGATGATTGAGCTTTAGAGACTGAGTCAGCCTCATGACTAGAAATAAAAGAATGTGGTTTAGTATGTACCTGAGACTGACTAGGCAGAAACTGGCTGCTTTCTTCATCTGTCATTGCCATCAATCCATGGCACTAAGCATCTCCTTCCTCATCTTCATCCACCTCAGAGTCACTATCTGGGTGTAATAGAGGGGCCTTGATCCCTATTCTAGTAGTAGGGAACTCTTCTTCAGCAACAGCAATAAGCCCAATGTAGGCTTCATCTTCTTCACTGTCCAACTCAGAGGAAGAGTCAGACCAGGTCTTCTCTTTCTTGGCCACTAGGAACTTCTCTTTCTTCTTTACCTTGTGGTGTTTTTTCACTCTTTCTTCTTTCCTCTTTACTGGTCAGTTAGCAAATACATGCACAGGTTTGCTGTAGCAAAAACAAATAATGTTAGAGGAAGATTGTTTATTAGAGTTAGGAGTATACCTGTCCTCCTTAGAGGATTTCCTTCTATGATGAGAGGAGGAAGAAGGCCTTCTATTCTTCCAATTCCCCTTCTTCATGAATTTCTGAAACTGCCTGGAGAATGAAGCAAGGTCCTCATCAGATGTATGGCTGTCAAATAAGCTGGACCTGGAGCTCTCAGATTCTGACACAGTAGTTCTCCTCACTGGAGAGATCTTCCTTCTGCTCCTTGTTGAAGCATCAACTTTGAAAGTCATAGATATCTCCTTGCTCTGTGACTTACTTGTCTTCTCTTCTTCTTCCTTCCTTGCAACAAGCTGCATCTCATAGGACAGTAGCTTTCCAAATAGGGTTGGAGGTGGTGTGTCTGCTAGTCTGTCCATCTCCCTGATGACACAAATCTTTGTGTCCTAATCCTTGGTGAGGCACCTGAGAAATTTATCATTCAGTCATATGTGTTGAATACCCTTCCATAAGTTCTCAGTTCATTAACAGTTCTGAAAAATCTTTTAAAACTTTCAGCAATGCCCTCAGACTTTCCTTGTCTGAAGGCCTCATACTCTTGGTTGAGCATTGATTTCATGTCATCCCTCACCTCTTCTGAACCCTCCATGAACACCACTAGGGTGTCCCACAACTCCTTGGAGGTCTTACAGTGCACTAGATTCTGGAATGTAGAGTCATATACTTCATTAGCAATGATATTTTGAGCTCTCTTGTCCATAGAGGCAAGGAGGAGCTCATCCTTGTTCATTTCTTCAGATGATTTAGGAGTCTGGATGTTGACATGCAGAACTTAGATCTTCATGGATATGAAGTGTCCCTCTTTGACTATGATGTAGATCCTAGGGTCAGCAGCTTCCATGAATATCCTGATTATTTCCTTCAAAAGCCCAAAACCCTCCTTTTTGCAGATTGGCAACTTCATGGCTCCTAATTACTTGTAGTTTACACCAAACCCCATTTCTTATCTTTTATCTAACCTTGGAGGTATATACTCAGATTGTTAAATCCATTTTGGGTCAACCTTCCTCTGATACCACTTGAAAGTTATTTAAGTTTAGGTTAGCTAATCACCTAGGGGGGTGAATAGGTCTTTGAGCTTTTATTATATCTTATGATGTTTTCAAATTATGCTAACTAGAGGTTATCCTTAAGTCCTACAATCACAGAGAAAAACAAGCACACACCGCAAACACCAAAATTTATAGTGGTTCCCCAATTGGGTACATCCACTTTCCCTCTTCACCTATCCAAGCTTATTTGTTGGACTCAGCACAAACTCCTCCAAACTGCTCCTAAGAGCTTACACCTCAGATCCCGCAGGATCTTCAAGTATCCTCTAAGACTCACTTCTCAGCCACAAGGGTATACACGCATTGGTCAGCAAACCACCTACCTTAGGCTATTAAGCCATACACTTAGGCTGGGAGGACAACCCTACCTCACATCCCAAAGGATCCTACCTCAGAGCTCTGTCGTGCTCCTACACTCATTTACCCGCAAGCCACCGAACTCAGTCTTATCTCTAAGGCCTACAGCTCAGGCTTTTCAGCCCTACAACTTCAAGCACAAGGCCCTACTCTCAGAGTGCTACAACACTCCTACAACTAAGTACCCCTCCAGGTACCTACCTCAGTGCCCCTCTAGGCACTTACAGATCAGTGACAAGCTTGTCATCTGTTGGAGCATGCATTCCACGCTTCCTGGTTTGTTAATAATAAATCTTGTTTGTATTTTATATTTGGGTGTTTTTGGTGTGCAGATAACACAGGTATATCTCTAATATCTTTTTGGTGATGAATCAGATCAGAATTGAGCTTGGGAGATATCACTAGGCGATATTGAGTAACGCCGACAGGCGATAGTGAATTTTTGTTCGATGATCTACGAAGATCATGGGCGATGTGGTATCCGTTACATCACTATCTCCAGACGGCGATATCCAGTATCTCCAGACGATAGTGCACGATTCGACGCTCGACGTATCTGCAATGCGAAAATTAGGAGTTCGTGGGACAAGTGGCAGCAGTTACAGATATCGCGAGGTGGCGATACCCATTATCGCCAGGGGATATCGCAAGAATATAAAAGTCATTCATTTCTTGTGGAAATCACAAATTTGATTACCTGTTGTGCACTTTCCTGGAAAGACGATTCATAGAGCTCCAGATCTTAGAGATATTCCATACTCTCAAGAAGACCAAAGCGTGAAAGATTGACGGCACGTTCGCAGCATTCGAAGCAACTCTAACAAGGATTCGTCGGCATCTTCAGGGCATTGTTTGAATGGAGTGTCTCGCCTAAAGTGTTCAAATTATTTTCTTCTTGTTTATTTTATTTTCTCATTGTAATCGAGAGGGGAAATCGACGCCTTGTGCGTGGCATCTATATCCTTTTGTGGCTTAGGAGAGAATTGCCTCCTTGTGAGTGGCGTCCAAGTCCTTGTGTGGCTTAGGGAGAAATCGTTGCCTTATGTGCAGCGTCTAGATCGTGGTTAGATCTAGGGGAGGCTAGTAGCAAGATCTAGGAAGAGATACGCTTTAGCCTGCCGGTTCTTGGTAGAAGAACCGACGAAAACACAAGCAAATTATTTATTTCATGATCCTTTGTCTCTACCTATATATAGATACTTTGTATTCAATTTATCTTTTTTGAAATATATCATTATTATTTTAGCTAGTATACATTTTCATTCCTCAATTATATTGTTGTTATTCATCAAGACAATTTATCTGAATTTAAGAAAAATATAAAGAACCCTTATTTACCCCCCCCCCCCTTGTAAGGGCGTCGTAAGATCCAACACTTGGTATCAGAGCCAGGTTGCTACAAAATCGGTTTCACCACCGGAAGTAATGGTGAAAAACACTCACATATTTTCTGAGGGGCAAGGTATAAGTAGACCTCCCTTATTCACGGGCACTGACTACAACTATTGGAAAGCTCGAATGCGATGCTTTCTAATAGCACTAGACATCGATGTTTGGGGCATGGTATAAACATGCTACACTGCCCCCATAACTATAGTAGGAAGTGTCTCAATGGAAAAAACTAAGGATAAATGGGATGAAGCTGATAAGATTTAATGTAAAAATAACATTAAGGCATTGAACGCCTTATTTTGTGCATTAGATAGGACTGAGTTTAATCGTGTTTGTACATGTGATAATGTATATGATATATGGAATCTTCTTGAAGTTACTCAAGAAGGTACATCGCAGGTAAAGGACTCGAAGCTCTTCCAGTTAGAATCAGAGTTTGTGAAGTTCAAAATGGAGGTTGATGAGGATGTAGACTCCATGTACACAAGGTTCAGCAAGATAGTGAACGACTCAAGGATTCTAGGGAAGAATTTCTCAAATGGAGATTTGGTGAGGAAAATACTTAGATCGCATCCCTCGAAGTTTATTCCAAAAGTGACTGCCATCTCGGAGTCACACGATCTAAAGTCTCTCCAAATTGAGAATCTAATCGGCAACTTAAAAACCCATGAAGTAGAGTTGAGGATTCAACAACAAGAGTATATCCTGGAGCTAAGAAAGAAATCTTTGACATTGAAGTCTAAGAAGGAAGAGGAATGCGAGTCTGATGAAAGTGACGATGGAGATAAAGAAAGCCTGTTTGTGAAGAAATTCAGGAAATTCATGAGAAATCCTGAAAGAAGAAATTCATTCTGAAAATTTTTCAAGGAGCATGAATCTGGGAATAGGAAAGGAAAAGCCCAAGATGAAGGAGAGGATGACGAAGATAGACCACAAACTGAGTGCTATCATTGTAGGAGAATTGGCCACATTAAGAGCAAGTGCCCAAAGTATCTAAAAGAGCTGAATGAGAAGCGGCACAGAAAGAAAGATAAGAAGAATGTTTTGAATGCAAAAACATGAGATGTATCCACTTCTGAGGAATCAAGCAGTTCGGGATCAGAAACTGAAGAGGAGGACAACATGTGATTGATGGGAAAGAGCGTTTCATCACATGATGATGGAAGCAGTGTCCAGAGTGACACTGAGGTAACTCCTGAAACTTATGATGAGTTATATTCTGAATTTTTGAGAACCTGTAAATATTTAGATAAAAAATTCGATGAAATCCAATTTATTAAATCTGAAAATAAACTATTAGTAAAAGAAAATAAAAAATTGAAAAATGAAGTAAAAGTACTTGGAAGGAGAAAGCGTCATGCCAAGAGAATTGTCCCTCCTTGACAAAGATACTAGAGCTTGAGAAAGATCTCTCTAAGACTCAGACTCGGGTTGAAACTCTTACATGAGAGAAAGAGTCCTTAGAGAGATCTCTAAAGTTTTCTCAATCTCAAGTGAAAGGCAGCAGAAAGTCGTTCGCAAATAGATGTGACACCATTGTTGTCGAAAATAATGTATTAAGGGGACAAGTTCGTGATTTAGAAATGGCCACTAACAAATTTGGAGTGGGCAAAAAATCACTGAATATGATTTTGGCTAACTAGTACTATGGTTCTGAAAAATTCGGACATCGATACTCACCTGAACACTATAGCCCGGTGACATCCACGGTCGCCGACGATAAGAAAAAATCCAAAAAAATCTTGTTTCCAGAGTAAAAATAATAAATGTCCTCTCCCTGTAGCTTCCAGCAAAGGGTCAAAATATACTTTAAAAAACCTATCGACTTCTTTCATTAAGTGTGCCAAATGTTATAAGTTTGGTCACACAACACACACTTGTAAGAAGATGGGACACTATTCTGTTAAAAAAATCTGGGCACCTAAGGCTTCCACCCATTCTATAGGAGGAACCACTTGGGTAACTGGATCTTTACTCTCATCCTCTTTCTAGGTGTGTTGGTAGGCTAAGGATAAAGAAGACGTGTGCTACTTGGACTCAGGGTGTTCCAAGCACATGACGGGCAATAAATCAAGGTTCCTTAGCCTAGAGATGAAGAAAGGAGGAGTAGTTACTCTTGGTGACAATGGAAAAGGAAAAATTATCGGTATTGGAGTAGTAGGTAACAAATCATTTACTAACTCAAATATTTTGCATGTTAAAGGTTTGAAGCATAATTTAATCTTAATAAGTCAGTTATGTGATGTTTGCTTAAATGTCTTATTTGACTCGTCTTCAAACTTATGTAAAATTATTAACTCCAAAACAAATGATACTGTTATTACTGCTCCTATATTTCAAAATGTCTACATGATTAGATTCAATGATTTGTCACATTTTTCATTAAAGTGTTTATATTTGAAAATGAGGAATTAGATTTATGGCATAGACGTCTTGGACATTCTAGTTTCAAGCTAATTATAAAATTGGCTCAAAACAAACTTGTTAAAGATTTACCTTTTTGCATGGAAATTTATCATCCTTATGTTTACCATGTCAAAAAGGAAAATTTTCAAAGTCTTCTTTTAAAAGAAAAAATGTCGTTTCCACCACTAGGCCTAGAATTGATACATATGGATTTGTTTGGTCCTATTAATACACTCAATCTATGTGGCAGAAAATACACATTTGTTTTGATTGATGACTATTCTCGCTTCAGTTGGACAATTTTCTTAACGTCTAAATCTGATGTATTTTTAGAATTTTCCAAATTATGTATACGTGTTCAAAATGAACTAGAATTAAAAATAAAATGCATTCGTTCAGATCATGGAGGTGAATTTGATAATGAAAAATTTGTTTATTTTTGCAATGAGTTTGGAATTAAACATGAATTTTTCGCTCCTTGTACACCTCAACCAAATGGTGTGGTAGAGAGGAAAAATAGAACTTTGCAGGAACTAGCTAGCACTATGCTATCTGAATACAAATTACCCAGATCATTTTGGGTCGAAGTTGTTAGTACTGCTTATTATGTTATTAATCGTGTTATGCTTCGACCACTCTTAAAATTAATACCTTATGAGTTATATTATTAAAAGAAACCGAATGTGTCTTATTTTAAAGTTTTTGATTGTAAATGCTTTGTTTTGAACAATAAGGATAATTTAGGCAAATTTGATGAAAAGTGTGATCAAGACATTTTTATTGGTTATTCTTCAACGAGTAAAGCTTATAGAGTTTACAACAAAAGGTCTAAAATGGTTGAAAAATCTGTACATGTTAAAATTGATGAGTTTTTCCCTTGTGTAGAAGCTAATAATACAGATAAAGATAAAGAGTTCTTGCCTCCACAAAGATTGGATGATGATTAAATCCTTGGAGACAAAGAAAAAGAAAGAGAAGTGGAACAAGAAGAAGAAGAGCAAGAATACGTGCCTCCAAGCGAACTAGGATTCTCAAAAGATCATCCCCAAGATTTGGTTATTGGAGAACCGTCAAGAGGGGTAAGTACTCGTTCATCCGTACGTGAATTTTTCTCTAATATGTGCTTTATTTATGATATAGAACCTAAAAGTGTTGAAGCTGCTTTAAATGATAATTCTTGGTTTTTAGCTATGAATGACGAGCTTAAGCAATTTGAACGCAATAAGGTTTTGAAGTTAGTAGAAAGACCGTCAAATCATCCTGTTATAGGGGCTAAGTGCATTTTTAAAAATAAAGAATATAGTGAATCTAGGGTCACTTTGAACAAAGCTAAACTCATAGCAAAAGGTTATTCATAAATAGAAGGAATAGATTTTGATGAAACCTTTGCACCCGTAGCACGTTTAGAAGCAGTTAGAATTTTTCTTGCATTTGCTAGTTTTAAAAAGTTTAAACTATTTCAGATGGATGTTAAATTTCTTTTCTTAACGGGTATATTAAGGAGGAGGTTTATGTAGAACAACCTCCAGGCTTTGTTGATGTTAAATTTCCTGATCATGTCTTTAAATTGGAAAAATCCCTTTATGGTTTGAAACAAGCACCCCGAGCATAGTATGATAGATTGACTATTTATTTGTTAAAGAATGATTATAAAATGGGTAGTGCTGATTGCACTCTATTTGTTAAACATATTAATGATGATCTTATAGTTTTACAAAATTATGTTGATGACATTATTTTTGGATCCACAAATGAAAAATTATGTGATAGTGTTATAGAAATTATGAAGAATGAATTTGAAATGAGCATGGTACGCGAACTCACGTATTTTCTTGGATTTCAAATTACTCAAAAGCATGATGGAATTTTTATTTGTCAATCTAAATATATTCACGATGTTTTAAAAAGATTTGGGTTTCAAAATCTAAAACAAGCAAATATCCCCATGAGTGTCTCATTAAAGTTAAGAAAGGATGAAAGTAGAATATCCATAGATCAAATACTATATAGAGGAATGATAAGATCACTATTTTATTTTACTGCTTCTAGACCTGACATTATGTTCGTTGTATGTTTATGTGCTAGATTTCAAGCTAATCCCAAAGACTCTCATTTAAAAGCATTTAAATACATTTTTAGATATCTTATTAGCACATCAAAGTTAGGTTTGTGGTATCCGCATAACGATACCTTTATATTACATGGCTTTTCTGATTCTGATTATGCTGGTTGTTCATTAGATTGTAAAAGCACCAGTGACACCTGTCTCTTACTTGGCCCTTCACTAATTTCATGGTCGAGTAGGAAACATAATTCTATTGTCTTATCCACCATTGAGGCTGAGTATATGGCACTAGGTAGTTATTGTGCACAAGCTCTATGGATGAAGCAAACCTTAGAAGACTTTGGAATTATTTATGAAATAATTGAATTAAAGTGAGATAATAAAAGTGTAATTGACTTAACATATAATCCAATTCATCATTCTAAGTCCAAACACATTGACGTACGACAACATTTCATAAGAGGCCACATAAAACAAAATACAATCAAAGTCAATCTTATTAGCACTGATTCACAGCTTGAGGATATTTTCACGAAACCACTTCCAGATTCCCGTTTTTCATTGTTAAGATTCGAACTAGGAATCCTAGACATTTCTAACTAATAAATCGTCATAGTAAGCTAAACAAGAAAAATACTTAAATTATTAAGAGCATGAAAATTAAACCAAAATAAAATACATAAACTATGAATGTAAACATCACATACTGAGTCTTATATCATTACAGCAGCACAACACCACATACTAAGTCCCACATAATATTACAACATAAATAGTTTTTGAAAATTAAGAAACTTCACTGTCGCCGGCAATAGTGACTGTCGCCAGGCGATAGCGTTTTCATGTCCAGTCATCCCAAAAATCTTCAAAAATTTCTGCTATCACCTGCACTTGTCTCCCCATGATCATCTATCGAACTGTGCTCACTGCTCCTCATTCAACGTGCTCGGTAAGTGGATGTACGGGGAGGCTCCATGACCGAATTCTCCCATTCTGCTGCCTCTGATGGGGTGGGCTTCAACTTGAGACTTTTTTTCAGAAATATAAAACAATTTTAAATTCCCAAGAAGTTGTTCTTCACTTCCCTCTTGTGTTCTTCGAACGACTCTCACAAGTCGTCCAACCCTTCTTGCAACGATCCACCTCTTAGAATTGGTAGGTTACGGATAGTGGACACGGGTTCACTACTCCTTGATGACCCTCCTCGTGTTGATCGGTCGATGGAAGGTGTTCCACTAGTCAAAAATATGGATGGAATACAATCGTTGATGTACAAATCCAGGTATATCCAAGTGTATTTCTTTTATAAAATTCGTTGGATGACGGCTCCTAGTGTTAGTGTGTTTAGTTTCTTCCAATTAGGAATCTCTAATTGAAATGCATAGCTTATTATCGAAAGGATAAAGTCCGCCAAGTCGAACAGCTCCCGCTCCAAAATCATATATGTAACATAACTCAGTTGAGTCGTTATCTTCCTTGTATCTCCGGATTTGAGAAGGACAGTGTGCCTAAATATATCTTGCACTGGTCGTGCATCCTCAGTGAGTGTGACCTTAGATTGAATAAGTGTTTTGGTGGAATTTCCAAGCAAAACCAAATTTAATAGTGTCCAATCTCTATCCTTCTGATAGTTCTCTACTATATCTAAGGTATTTTCATGCTCTATTAACCCAAACTCATCTCTAAGGTCGTAGTGGGTTATCTCTACTACCTGTCCCTGAATCTTAGATCGTACTCCACCATTTAGTTCCGTGAACCGCAGATCTTTAAGATAATTATAGAACTCTCTAATTAGTACGAAAAAATGTATCTGGAATAATAATACACATTATTCCCTCCATTGCTAACAAATCATGGATGTGTGCATGACAGGCAAGGTCGAATTCATTCACCCGTCTGATACCTATATTAGCATTTTCAATTCTTGGAAATGTTTGTTAGGAAGAATATGAATCACTACTTGTGCTTCTACGGGATTTGCAACTGGAAGCCATTACTGCAAATAAAAATACTTTTTTTAATAAACAAAAAAAATCATTTTTTTATATCGCCAGCCGGCGACACCCACTATCGTCGGGAGATATCCAAAAATGGTCTTTCTCCATTTTCGACTCAAGATCTAGTTTTTCCCTCATCCAAAATATCAGATCTGCAAGTTGTTTTTAACAAAACTCATTTACAAAGTCTTAGATCCCTAAATATATGCACATTTTTCATCAAAACAAAAACAATTTCTCATGATACATCTTCCTTTAAAACTTGGAAATTTCTCATCTAGGGTTCCATACTACACTATACTAACACTTAGATCCACAAAAATCTAAAGCATAAAAGCAAAAATCAAGGTTCCTTACCTAGGTCTTAGGTTTTCGCCGCCGTCCGCTCTGACTTCTACGACCTGCCTTCAGGAAAGAGTGCTAGTTTTGATGCCTTTGACTTAATGCCACCAGTTTTATATTTTTTGCACTATCGCCGATCGGCGATACCCGGTATCTCCCAGCGACAGTGAATATTCACTATTCCGCCAATTTTTGTTCTTTACTCAAATTTAGGCATGGTGTAATGTTTTTGTTGAGTTCCCAATAAATTGGTTCCATAGTTCAACATTCTTATATCCGTTCTACATACTTAAGTGCTAGTATTCTTAAACTCGTGATATTGTTTTCGCATGCCTCTAAGTATGAGAAATCTTTTAGTTATGATAATGTTATTTTACTCACGGTTGTGCAAATCTTCAAATGCATTCACCTTACTGCATGTGTGAATTGTGAATGTTCTACCATAACCGCTAGTGTTGCATGTTCCTGCTAATGCTTTATCCGAGTTTGTACAGTGCACCACTAATATTTAATTATCCTGTATGCTCTCACAAGTGAATTCGGACTCCTTTGTTCAACCAAAGAAAATATGTGATAAAAAATTATATGATCCCAAAAGTGCACACCTTTGGTGATACGTTTCACACAAAACAAAACAAAAATAATAAAGGGCCGACAAGGAACCTCCACCAAGCACTACTTACCCTACTGATAAGTCTTAATAAGCATTGTGAGGTTGAGCACCTTGGAAAGAATTATAAAGTGTCTTGTGCAAATCTTTAACTGGATAATTTCTTTATTGTGTGCTCTGAACTTTTGGGTACGAGTATAGCCCCACATGTCCAAGTCTATGTTATGTTGTTTTTTAACATTCCCGTGTTCATGTATTTGTAAGTGTCTGCATAAGTGTTTCCGACACCATATCACGTGTACACAACATTATCCTCTCTCAAAGTTTTTCTTATGAGAATTGGAATGAATACTTTTTGCAAAATATTATTCACTAGTGTATGTATTTGTGATATAGTTGGATGAACATTGTCAATGTTAGTGTTTACTCAATTCTTTCTTTACTATACATTGCTCACCTGTCCTATCTCAAGTTTCTCCTTTGTGTTTTTCCTTCTTTTGTTTTCGCCCCACTCTTATTTATATTTTGACAATACAAAAGGGGGAGAATTTTCAAAGGAAATCATTCATATACACTCATAAGAATTTTCATATGCACTCGTAATCCTTATTTTAACCACGGACATGGTCACTATGCTTCAATTTAGGGGGATTACACATGTAGGGGGAGTGTTTCATCCAAGAGCAATTTGTGAACATACACATGCTTCGTCTTGATACTCACATCGGTTGGACCCTATAACATTCATGATTTCTTTCTTAATGGATTTGTTAATATCAAAAGGGGGAGATTGTTGGAGCATGCATTCCACGCTTCCTAGTTTGCTAATAACAAATCTTGTTTGTATTTGTTTTTTAGGTGTTTTTGGTGGCAGATAACACAGGTCTATCTCTAATATATTTTTGGTGATAATTCGGATCAGAATTGAGCTAGGGAGATATCGCCAGACGATATTGAGTAACGCCGACAGGCGATAGCGCATTTTTGTTCGATGCTCGTCGAAGCTCGTGGGCGACGTGGCATCCATTACATTGTTATCGCCAGACAGCGATATCCAGTATCGCCAGGCGATAGTGCGTGATTTGAAGCTCGACGTATCTGCGATGCAAAAATTAGGAGTTCGTGGGACACGTGGCAGCAGTTACCGATATCGCTAGGTGGCGATACCTAGTATCGCGAGGCTATATTGCTAGAATATAAAAGTCATTCATTTCTTGTAGAAATCCCGAATTTGATTACCTGGAGTGTACTTTCCTGGAAAGATGATTCAGAGAGCTCGAAATCTTAGAGATACTCCATACTCTCAAGTAGGCCAAAGTGTAAAAGATTGACGACATGTTCGCAGCATTCGAAGCAACTCAAGCAAGGATTCGTCGGTATCTTCAGCTCATTGTTTGAAGGGAGTGTCTAGCCTAAAGTTTTCAATTTTTTTTGTTCTTGTTTCTTTTATTTTCTCATTGTAATAGAGAGGGGAAATCGCCGCCTTGTGTGTGGCATCTAGGTCATTGTATGGCTTAGGAGAGAATCGCAGCCTTGTGAGTGGCGTCCAAGTCCTTGTGCGGCTTAGGGAGAAATTGTTACCTTGTGTGCAGCGTCTAGATCGTGGTTAGATCTAGTGGGAGGCTAGTAGCAAGATCTAGGAAGAGATACGCTTTAAACTGTCGGGTCTTGGTAGAAGAACCGCTGAAAACACAAACAAATTATTTATTTCATGAGCCTTTGTCTCTAACTCTATAGAGACACTTTGTATTCAATTTATCTCTTTTGAAATATATCATTATTATTTTAGCTAGTATACATTTGCATTCTTCAATTATATTGTTGTTATTCATCAAGCCAATTTGTTTGAATTTAAGAAAAATTTAAAGAACCCTTATTCATCCCCCCCTCTAAGGGCGCCGTAAGATCCAACATCACCTACCGCAGGCACAAAGGCTCTACACTCAGAGAGCAGCACTCTACTACCTCATGCACTTAATCCCTAAAACAAAGATCCTCACTTGCATCCTACCTCAGTGCCCCAACAGGGCACCTACCTCAGTGATAAATTTGTCACCTACAGCTCACGCACAAAGTGCCCTACACTCTGATTCAAATAACTTGAATCCTACAGGAAATAAAACAGTAATTGATGAAAATGAAATAACTAACTCATATAATTAACTCTGAGTCAACTTTGCTGGACTGAGCAGATTTCAGTCCAGCTCTCCTGCTTTAACAGGAATCAGCCTTCTTCTAAAGCTATCACTTATTACTGCTACACTGATGAGCAGCTTCCACCTTGCTGAGAGATGAATTAGCTAAACTGTTCTATATAGAACAACCTTGCTAAGCTTGAAGAGCTTCAGCTATCCTTCTTTGCCTTCAGGCTATCTTAGCTGGACTTCATCTTTCAAGCTTGATTGAAAATAAATGTCCAGCCGCCTCTATCAGTTTTTCTTTCTATTCCTTTGATTCGTTAACCCTAATCCTTTACTATTTCCCCATTTATATATGTTGATTTGAATCAACGGCACCATAGTATGTGGGCCCACCAAGGATTAGTGAGCGCCATCTCCATCAGAAAGAAACAAAACATCTTTCAGCACTGTAGCAGCTTTCCCGCAACGGCTTCCTGCAATTTTGACTTTGATGACGTCAACAGTGGTCATCAAAATCTGGACTTAGAAAATATTCCAGAATCCCATCAAGCGTTGAGTGATGTTGAGACACTCAAGTGTTGGGTTTCTTTATGAGGATGGCACAACACTTGTGCACGCAGCGGAAGAATAAAACCATCAAGAAAAACCCAAAAGAGATGGGATCGGGCCATGGTAGTTGAATCAAGAAGTTAACATACAACTAGGCAAAAATTACCTCGGTGGCGTTGAGTCACAACTCATCGTAGATGCTCCAAGCTTCGTGTTCTTGCTGGTGGCGAGTTCTACTTGGAATAATATCCACGTCTCTGCAGAAATCCACACGAGCGGGAGAACACCGACTTTTCCGTCGCACGAACAATCGGGAAGGAGAATGACCACACCTCGTTTTTCCACGGACTGCTAGGTCCGCGCCAGGAATAACAACACTAGCGACAATCGCCGGAGAGGAGGAGGTCAACGGAGCGAGCACGGCGGCGGAACAAGGGCCGTCGGCGGGATTCGGGATCGGCGGAACGAACGAAGAACGGCGGAACACTTCCGTCGCTTTCGTCTTGGTATCGCATCCGATTCGATCAACCATAATTCCCGAAAACCCTAAGTATCTATTTATACCAAAGGCATAAACAGACTTAGGAATATCGCTATCCGCAGACCACCCAGAAAATTAGGGTTCCAGAATCGGCGAGAATCACCTAGCAGATTCGGTGAGAATCAATCAACGAGAAACACCTAGGATCGGCGAGAATCACCTAGGATCGGCGAGAATCAGTCGGCGAGAATCAGAGTACAATACTCGACGATTCACGTCGAACGTGGGTTGACGATACTCGTCGACCCTCGGTCGACTATTCTTACCAATCCTTCAAGGCAACATTTGCCCAACCCGACGATCCCTTAAGGCAACACTTTGCCCATAACCTCATTCAGGTCGGTGATTGGTAACCTTTACCAACACAGTCAATCATCCAACTTCTCCACATCTCTTATGTGCGACCCTGCAGGCTCATATCGCGTTGGCAGTGAGATTACATGTTTGACCACTTCTAGATCACCATGGTAACTCCAACAGTCTCCCACTTGATCTTGAAAGTATCAAACCAAAAACCTCACAAACAATGAGCGGCATCTAGCAATGCATCATTGCTCCCCAAGCAATAAGAGTTTATAACTCATAAGCCTTTATGACCAATGTATCAGCGTTGTCTTTGTCCCTTTGTCCCTTACATCCGGAAAGAACTAGAGGCATGGACCATGTCACCCTCGTAATAGCTCAATCCAAGTTTCTTGATCCAGGACGGACTTCCAGAGAATGGTGAGTCCAATATCACATATTGACTCAACCAAGCATGGCCATGCATTTCTCAGTCCAGTTCCATCAAGGGGCCCATGGATGCAACTCCTGTCATACAGGAGGACAAATCTCATATCTGCTCACACACAAACACCCAAATGATTCGTAACATGCCCAACAACCACCCTTATCATCAACCTTTCTCAAGGAAGACTTTAGATGGCATCAAAGCACGCTCTTCCTCACTTGATGAATGCTGTGACTTCAGGTCAAAGGACCACAACACCATTGTCAATTGAGACCTACTCGTGACACGATTGGATGACAATCCACAGAGTAGTCTCAGGTTGGGTCTGTCTAGTACAACTTGTTCAATAACAAGTACCCACATGATGACTTGATATCACAATATCATGACCTGTGAGAACCGGTCATCAGTCAACGCATGTACTAGCCTTTATGTACCATCATCACCCTTAGCTTCTATGATGATACTCGACCAGGGACCTTTTAAGAATGAAGCTTCAAATAAATATAGGCTCTCACATTCAAGTCACGTACTTGATGTCCCATAGAAGCGAACATTCTAAGGGTATCTATTATGTTAACATTTAACTATCATATAGGAAAAAAAACTCATAATAAAAGAACTTGCCATTAATTGTAAGAGAAAAACTAGGTACACTGTTCATCATATGAACAAATGGCCAACAAAATACATGTTTACATGCAATCCACAAGATTCTCACTAGAGTTGATCATTTAGGTATCGTATACCCATCGATCTAGTATGACCATCATGCTTTCTCTGCGCGAGAGGCTTTGTTCAGTGGATCCGCAATATTCTCCTCAGTCGGCACTCTGCAAATGTTCACATCTCCTCGTTCGACAATCTCACGAATAAGATGAAACCGCGAAGTATGTGCTTGGAGCGCTGATGGGATCTAGGTTCCTTAGATTGTGCAATTGCACCATTGTTATCACAGTAGAGAACTACGGGACCAACAATGCTAGGAACTACATCAAGCTCGCCGATGAATTTCCTAATCCATACAGTCTCCTTCGCCGCATTAGCTGCGGCGATATACTCGGCCTCTGTTGTAGAATCAGCAACTGTCTCTTGCTTGGAACTCTTCCAGCTCACAGCTCCTCCATTTAGGCAAAACACAAAACCTGACTGAGACTTGGAGTCGTCTCTATCAGTTTGGAAGCTAGCATACGTATAACCACTTACAACAAGCTCTTCCTCTCCACCATACACCAAGAACACATCCTTAGTGCTTCTCAAGTACTTCAGGACATTCTTGACTGCAATCCAGTGACACTCACCGGGGTCTGACTGATACCTGCTAGTCATGCTCAAAGCAAAGGAGACGTCGGGTCGAGTACATAACATCGCGTACATGATTGATCCAATTGCCGAAGCATATGGAATCAACTTCATGCGGTCCTTATCTTCACAAGACTTTGGACACTGGTCCTTAGAGAGATTCACACCATGAGACATGGGCAAAAATCCTTTCTTGGACTCAAGCATGTTGAACCGCTTCAACACCTTTTCGATGTACATACTCTGGGTCAAACCCAGCAACTTCTTCGATCTATCTCTATAGATCTTAATACCGAGTATATAAGTCGCTTCACCCAAATCCTTCATTGAAAAGCAGTTCCCTAAGTTGTTCTTAACAACTTTCAGGGTAGGAATGTCATTCCCAATCAATAGTATGTCATTTACATACAATATCAGGAAGACAACAATGCTCCCACTGATTCGCTTGTAAACACAAGGCTCATCTTCATTCTTGATGAAACCAAACTCTTTGATTTTCTCATCAAAATGAAGATTCCAACTTCGAGAGGCCTGTTTCAGTCCATAGATGGACTTATTCAGCTTGCATATTTTAGTGGCTTCATCTGGGGATACAAAACCCTCGGGTTGTGTCATATACACTTCCTCAAGGAGGTTTCCATTAAGGAAAGCCGTTTTGACATCCATCTGCCAGATCTCATAGTCATAATACGCAGCAACAACAAGCAATATCCTTATGGACTTTACCATGACAACAGGGGAAAAGGTCTCATCATAGTCAATACCATGAATTTGCTTGAAACCCTTAGCCACCAGTCGCCCTTTGAATGTATGTACATTCCCATCCATGTCGGTCTTATTCTTGAAGACCCACTTGCACCTTATGGGTCATACCCCTTCAGGTGGTTCCACCAAGCTCCAAACTTGGTTTGCATACATGGAGTCTATTTCGGATTTCATAGCCTCAAGACATTTGTCGGAGTCCGGTCCATTCATAGCCTCTTGGTAGGTTGCTGGTTCATCATCATGATCCATAAGCAACACATTACCTATTTGAGACACGAGAAATCCATATCTCTCAGGCTCAAACCTCAGTCTACCAGATCTACGTAGGACTTGTGTTCCTTGAGCAGGTTCTCTAGCTACAACATCTTGTAGTCCTGTCTCATAATCCAATTCCGGTTCATTCACTACATGTGGTTCTTGAACTTCTTCAAGCTCTACCTTTTCAGTCTTTCTTGATAAGAACTCTTTCTCCAAGAAGACACCAGTCCTTGCGACAAACACTTTGACCTCAGACGGTAGGTAAAACTAATACCCTTTCGTTTCCTTAGGATATCCCACCAGATAAAATTTATCCGATTTGGGTTCCAGCTTGTCAGGCATTTGACGTCTCACGTATGCCTCACAGCCCCAAATTTTAATGAACGACATACTAGGACGCTTCCCAGTCCATATCTCATATGGTGTCATTAGAACTGTTTTCGTTGGAGCGCGATTCAATGTCATTGCAGCAGTCTCTAAAGCAAAACCCCAAAAGGAAACAGGCAAGTCTGCATGACTAATCATCAAACGTACCATGTCTAACAGAGTACGATTTCTCCTCTTAGACACACCATTATGTTGTGGTGTTTTAGGTGGAGTGAGCTGTGATACAATACCACACTCTTTCAGATGATCACGGAACTCATGACTCAGGTATTCGCCACCTCGATCAGATCGGAGTGCTTTAACCCTTTTACCCAACTGGTTTTCAACTTCATTCTTGAACTCTTTGAACTTTTCAAAGGTCTCGGATTTGCACTTCATAAGATACTCATATCCGTATCTACTGAAATCATCAGTAAATATAACAAAGTAGAAATACCCACCTCTAGCCATGGAACTCACGGGTCCGCATACATTACTATGTACAATACCCAAGAGATCCACAGCCCTCTCAGTATAACCAGTGAAAGGAGCTTTAGTCATCTTGCCTAACAAACAAGATTCGCATCGCCCAAATGATTCATAATCAAATGAGTCGAAAAGTCCATCTCTATGGAGCTTGGATATGCGCTTCTCATTGATATGGCCCAAACGACAATGCCAGAGAAATGTAGGGTTTGAGTCATTTGTTCTTAGTCTTTTATTATTTTCTACATTACAGATCAGATGGTCCAAGTTCAAAACATAAAGACCATTAAACAATTGGGCTACATCATAACAAACATCATTCTTAAATATAGAACAACAGTTGTTCTTAATTATAAAAGAAAATCCAATCATGTCCAAACATGAAATAGATATGATGTTTCTAGTTATGGCCGGAACAAAATAACAATTATCTAGTTCTATTAGAAGCCCACTGGGCAAAGAAAGACAGTAAACCCCTACGGCTACAGCAGCAACTCTTGCTCCATTGCCGACACGGAGGTCCACCTCCCCTTTACGCAACAATCTTCTCCTTCCCAGTTCCTGCACATTTGTACAAATGTGAGAACCACATCCGGTATCCAATACCCAAGATGAAGGAGCAGAAAGGTTTATCTCTTTAACGTGAACATTTGAAGCGGAAGTCATACCTCCCTTCATTTTCTGCAGACCTTCAATGTACGAAAGACAGTTCCTCCTCCAATGACCAGCCTTGCCACAGTGGTGGCATTTCCCTTCCTTCACCATGTTTTTCTTTTTCATCAGTGCAGAAGACTTGGGCTCAAGATATGACTTAGGTCCCACCTTCATCTTCTTAGAGCCCTTAGCCTTGCCCTTGCCCTTATGCACCATCAGTATGGGGCTGGCAGGCTTGGCCTTCTTCATATTGATTTCGGCAGTTCTCAACATGCCTAGGAGTTCGGGCAGTGTCTTGTCTATTTCATTCATGTTGTAGTTCAAGACGAAGTGCTCATAACTGTCCGACAACGATTGCAGGATCAGATCTGTGGCCAAATCTTGACCAAGAGGAAAACCCAGCCTTTCAAGGTTCTCTATATACCCAATCATCTTGAGTATGTGAGTCCCTACTGAGTCTCGAACTCCCATCTTGCACTGAAACAACGCTTTTGTGACGTCGAATCTCTCTTGACGAGCCTGCCCTTGAAACATTTTCTTGAGATGCTCGTCAATCACCTTGCACTTCATGTTCTCATGTTGCTTCTGAAGCTCAGAGTTCATAGTGGTAAGTATAAGACATTCGACATATAAAGCATCATCAGTATACTTCTTATAAGCATCCTTCTCAGCACGGGAAGAGTTCCTGGTCGGCACCTCGGGGGCTTCTTCTTCCAAGACATAGAGCTTTCGCTCTTGCCTGAGAACAATTCTCAGGTTCCTGTACCAGTCCATGTAATTAGTCCCACTGAGCTTATCCTTCTCAAGGATGGATCTCAGAGACAACGTGGAGTGTGAAACACTTGCCATGGAATTATACAAGAATTTATGCAGAATAAAATCAGTACCAAAATTTCAAATACAATTTATTTTAATTTGGACTTCAATTAAAACACTCCCACTATTTTATTCGAAATGATTGCCCTCACTAACAATTCGGAGAGTTCATGCGAGCTACTCTCTTAGTGGACAAGATCCGTATTTCACCAACACAATGAGTCAGCTTTGGCTTTCCTCTCACGATGCGGTTATTTAGGTAGGCAACGCTTGCCAATTGCATCCTCATGCAATTCTTGTATGGTTGGTGAATAACTCCTTACTCGCATCCATCATATGGTGCATGCCAACCCTATTCCTCTAGGCACTCAACCTTTGAGGTCACCTAGTTAAGCTGGACCCGATGTCGACAGTGGGATATCACAATTATCCGCTCGCACCCTTACCAAGATAGATTAATGCACCTTGCTTTGGCAAGCCCACACTTCATCGATCGAGGAAGGAAGAGTGTCATCCATCGGAAGGCATCCGAACACTTAATATTTGATGAAGGGATTTTGATTATAGGTTAACAGTTAACCATGATCAACATTTGATCAATGTGCACATCCAAAGAAAAACATTTTTTCTAAAACCACATGCATCCCTTATGTGCACAACCTGACACGATCAACATTTGATAGAGGAAGTGCTAAATCTGAACATCCGGAAACTTCCAAATCCTCAGATTTACATGCATTGGACAAAAGCAAAGACAACTCAACTTAAAGCAGTAGACAAGCTCATCTCTCTATGTTGGATTCAAAATCCAAAACAATCTCGAGGGATGGTTACTGCTAAGGAGACTACAATTTCTAACAATTAGAAATTTCCACGAAATCCCAGACGTTCTTGGCGGGGTACCAAGACTAAATCTAGACATTTAGAACACTTCTAAATCCCTAGGTTTACACGCACTGGAATAACAAAACTTCCAATACAACAATCATGGCCGAAACCTCCCTCTGATACCACTGTTGGATTTCTTTACGAGGATGGCACAACACTTGTGCACGCAGCGGAAGAATAAAACCATCAAGAAAAACCCCAAAGAGATGGGATCGGGCCATGGTAGGTGAATCAAGAAGTTAACATACAACTAGGCAAAAATTACCTCCGTGGCGTTGAGTCACAACTCAACGGAGATGCTCCAAGCTTCGTGTTCTTGCTGGTGGTGAGTTCTACTTGGAATGATATCCACGTCTCTGCAGAAATCCACACGAGCGGGAGAACACCGACTTTTCCATCGCATGGATAATCGGGAAGGAGAATGACCACACCTTGCATTTCCACGGACTGCTAGGTCCGCGCCAGGAATAGCAACACCAGCGACAATCGTCGGAGAGGAGGAGATCGACGGAGCAAGCACGGCGGCGGAACAAGGGCCATCGGCGGGATTCGGGATCGGCGGAACGAACGAAGAACGGCGGAACACTTCCGTCGCTTTCGTCTTGGTATCGCATCCGATTCGATCAGCCATAATTCCCCAAAACCCTAAGTATCTATTTATACCAAAGGCATAAACAGACTTAGGAATATCGCTATCCGCAGACCACCCAAAAAATTAGGGTTCCAGAATCGGCGAGAATCACCTAGCAGATTCGGTGAGAATCAATCGGCGAGAATCACCTAGGATCGGCGAGAATCACCTAGGATCGGCGAGAATCAGTCGGCGAGAATCAGAGTACAATACTCGATGATTCACGTCGAACGTGGGTTGACGATACTCGTCGACCCTCGATCGACTATTCTTATCAATCCTTCAAGACAACATTTGCCCAACCCTACGATCCCTTAAGGCAACACTTTGCCCATAACCCCATTCAGGTCGGTGATTGGTAACCTTTACCAACACAGTCAATCATCCAACTTCTCCACATATCTTATGTGTGACCCTGCAGGCTCATATCGCGTTGGCAGTGAGATTACATGTTTGACCACTTCTAGATCACCATGGTAACTCCAACATCAACGCCATCAGCCTTGGCTCTCAGTGCTTCAGGACTTAGAAAATTTCCTAGCTTTGTCTCAACAGTTTTGTCTCAGCGGTCTCAACGGTCTCAGCGGTTATCCATTATTAGATAAGACAAGCCTTTGTCTCAGCGCTTTCCTCTTATATACTGTCTCAATAGTTTTTGCACTTTAACTATCTCAGTGGTTTTGTCTTATCGGTCTCAATGGTTTTTCATTTATCAGCTGAGACAATTCTTTATTTTAGCGCTTTCCTCTTCATTAGAGGTGTTGAGTGAACCTGCTTCACTCAATGCTTCTGGACTTAGAAATATTCCAACTAATTTTGTTCTCAATTGTTTACCTCTTGACTGTCTCAGCACTTCCTCCTTTATTTAGAAGCGTTGAGTGAACTTGCTTCAATCAACGCTTCTGGACTTAGAAAATTTCCAGCTAACTTTGTCTCTACTGTCTCAGCTATCTCAACATCATCTTCTCAGCTATCTCAACATCATCTTCTCAACTATCTCAGCTATCTCAATGCCATCTTCTCAGCTGTATCAGCTATCTCAGTGGTCTCAACACCTTCTTCTCAGCGGTCTCAACGCTTATGCCTTAGGAAGATTTTCTGGCTTAAGCTTGACAAGTGTTGGGCTGAGTTCGACGAACTGTAACCTGAGCTCGACGAACTTTGAGCTAAGTTTGACAAATTTTGTATCCTGAATTCATAAGCTTATGCTGAGTTGAGCTCGACGTTCAGCAAGCTGATTTCGACGAACTTTGAGCTGAGTTCGATGAAATTTGAGTTTACTGCCCAACTCATTTTCTTTACATGTCCAATCATGGACTACCTGCATGAATGAACTATAACACAACTCAAATACATTATATGTGTATGTCATTGACCCGTTTGTCTTCTTATAAATCAGGGATATTAGTATCAATAGACCCAACAAATATGAGTAGATCTCCCATGTTAGCTAGAAGTCTGTCTCTATGGGTTCAGGAATGAGCAATAAGGAACTGAGTGTTGT
This sequence comes from Platanthera guangdongensis, assembly GCA_039583875.1. Lineage (NCBI taxonomy): Eukaryota > Viridiplantae > Streptophyta > Magnoliopsida > Asparagales > Orchidaceae > Platanthera > Platanthera guangdongensis. The sequence goes on from CM077155.1 coordinate 133,582,872, forward strand.
GAGGCTTCAAATCTGGAAAGCAAGGTTGAGAAAGTTCATGGAAGTTGCTGACCCTAGGATGTATACTACAGTCAAAGAGGGACCATTCATCCCAATGATGGTCTCTGCACTGGATGCAAATGTCTAGACACCCAAGACATATGATGACATGACTAAGGATGAGTTGGTCATGGACTCAATAGATAAGAGAGCAAAGAATATAATTATGAGTGTTGTTGATGACTCTACACTTCAGAACCTGATCCATTGCACAACAACAAAGGAAATGTTGGACACACTGGTGATCTACATGGAGGGGACAGATGAAGTTTGATATGTTAGGAAGTTCATGCTCAACCAAGAGTATGAGGCTTTTTGGCAATCCAAGGGGGACAACATAACCACCAGTTATTAAAAGTTCTTTAGGATTGTGAATGAACTGAAGACTTATGGAAGGGTATTCAGTCACTATTATATGAATGACAAGTTCCTTAAATCTCTCACTAGAGAGTGGGACACAAAGATTTATGTCATCAGAGAAGTGGCAAAGTTGGGTGACACTGCTCCTCACCCACTCTTAGGGAAGCTGCTGTCATATGAGATGCAGCTGGCTACTAGGAAAGAAGAGGAGAACCCTAGCATATCTCAGGCAAGATACAAGGCTGTAGCATTCAAATCTTAAGGCTCCAACAAAAGCAGAAGAAAGTCTCCCTCTCCACCAAGGAGAGATGCTGAATCTGATTCTGGAAGATCAGAGAAAGGTACATCAGACAGTCAATGGTCTGATGAAGATTTTGCTGCCTTCTCCAGGCAATTCCAAAAGTTCATGAAGAAGAAGCACTAGAGAGGTCGGCCTTCCTCCTCTCATCCCAAGGATGACTACTATAAGGGCAGAAAGAAATCCTCTAAGGAGGACATGTATGGTTCCAAAACTAGTAAACAGGTTTCATCTTGCATGACTTGTTATCATTACAGAAAGCATGTGCATGCAATAGCTGACTGCCCAGTCAAAATAAGGGAATATGGTGAGAAAAAAGACCACCATCAAAGAGACAAGAAAGAGAAATTCCTCATTACTAAGAAGCAAAGAAGCTGCACTGACACCTCCTCATCAGAGTCAAAAGAAGAAGAAGAAGCCTGCATAGGGCTGTACTCTACTGAAGATGGAGCTGTAGAAACAGGCTGCATTAAAAGGTTGGCTTCTATAAAAGAAGAAGCTGAGAAGGCTCTTCTTGTTGCCAGGGTTAAATTCAGGGCCCCTCTATCATAGTTTGATGGTGATTCAAAGCTGGATTATGAAGAAGACAGTTGCTGCCTTGGGCTGATGGCTAGGTTTGATGAAGAAATCAGCTAGGAGTAGCCAGATCAAAGCAAGGTAATCTATATTACTAGCTCTTCTAGATCAGATTATGAATCAATTCCAGATTCCTGTGCCTCCACATCAAATGATGATGATGGCTCATAATCTGAAGGAGACATCAATCAATTGATTGATAACTATGGTGCACTCCTACAGCCTCTAAAGAAAAGCAAGCTTCTGGCCAAACAGCAGGCTCAGGAAATTTCTTCTCTACAACATGTTGTTTCAGAATCAGCAAAACTACTGGATCTGAAGATGCAAGAAAATAGCAAACTGAAGAATGTAACAATCATTCATATGAGCAACATAACCTTCAAGAATAACCATATTGGGAATCTTGAACGAAAGCTCCAAAAAGAGAGGGAACTAGTCGCTAGCTACTCCAAGCCAAGCACAGTGCTACCCTTGATAGACTCCTTCTCCTCCCAAAAGGGAAAGAAAGGGCAAGAACTTTCAATCCCAAGGGAAAGGGCAAAACTCAAGTGCAGCCACTAGTCTCTAAGCATCATGTTATATTTAATAAAGTGCAACTACCTTCTAACGGGCATGACCATGAGAGTATTTATGGTCATTGGAATAATGCTAGACCCTCTTATGTGAACAAAGATGTTTCACAATATGGTGGCAGATACAGCAAGGGTGCAAATGCCTTTAAGGCAGCCTATAAGGAAATACAAATGACCCATCATGGATCATTTGTGTTTGGTGCAACAGCCCCTTCAGTCAAGGGTAATTCTACTAACTGTTCTCCAGATCTTCTAGCCCACTCTAAGACAAAGGGGAAGGCTGTCAGTAGACCAGACCTGAGCATCTCTAAGGCCATCAAGAGTATGCTTTCTGAAAACGAAGCAGCTGCTAGAAGGGCTCAAGATATCCTAAGCACTTCTACTATCAGACCCACCACTTGTCAGACTGGGGCTGGGAAACTAAAGAATAGGACTGATGCTACCCCTTCTAGATAAAGAGCTGCTGTTAACATAACCATTAGACCTACTATGAAAAGAAGGCAAAACATCCATGATTATTGGTGCTATGGCAAGGTATTCCACTTTGTTATTGATTGCTGGCACAATCATAGTGTCAGACAGCCAATGTTAGCTTGATTGTCAGAAAAGCTACAGGCAGGCATAGTTATTTTCAGTCTAAGCTTCACCAAGGAACCAATAAAAATTAGGGTCCTAAGGTTAACTGATTTGTATTTTGCAGGTTAGTCCAAGTGCTAATATCCCGATTTGCTACTTGGAAAGTGGATATTCCAGGAACATGATTTGAACAAGGAGCATGTTGAAGGAATATGCCCTAGTAAGGAATGGACCAAAGGTTATCTTTGGTGTGTCAAAAAAGGGGTGACTAAAGGTTATGGTAAGATCTCTAATGGCATAGTCACTATCACTAGAGTAGCCTGTGTGGAAGGGTTGCAACACAACCTGATAAGAATCAGCCAACTCTATGATCTTGGCTATGATATAGTATTACACAAGGATGAGTGCCAAATTAGGAGGTTAAGTGACCAAGAGGTCATCTTAACAGGCACCGGGAGTGGAGATGTTTACTGTTTATATTTCCCATGCTCAAGCAAAGACTCACTTATATGCCTAGTTGTAGATGAGAAAGCCTCTTCCTGTGTCCAGTGGCATAATAAGCTAGCCCATCTGAATTATAGGACCATAGGCATGTTGTTCAACAATGAGCTTGTTAGGAATGGCCTTAAGTCTATATGCACTAAGGAGGGTATCTGCTCTTCTTGCCAAAAGGTCAAACAGACTAAGTCCTCCTTCAAGAGCATTGGCACCAAAGACTCAGTGAGGTGCTTATACCTCATGCATATGGATCTGTTTGGTCATATGCCAATTCAAAATCTAGGTAAGAAAGTCTATAACCTTGTGGTTTTTGATTACTTTTCCAGATTTGATGGGTGTTCTTTCTAAGGAAGAAATTTGAAACCCCTTATGTCTTCCAGACATTTGTCAAGCTTATTCAGAATGAATTCAATAGCACTGTGGTCAAAATCAGAAGTTACCATGGGACTGAATTTCAGTCTGATTGCATGACAATGTTCTTTGAAGAGCAAGAGATTCATCAAGAATTCTCCTCTCCAAGAACACCCCAGTAAAATAGAATTGCTGAGAGGAAAAATAGGACTCTCATAGAGTCTGGTAGAACCTTGTTAAGTGACTCATCCCTCCCAGAATACTTCTGGGTTGAGGCAGTTAACACTGCATGCTATGTCCTTAATAGATCTTCTATCCCCAAGATCCACAAGAAGACTCCCTACGAGATCTTAAAGGGCAGAAAACCAAACCTGAGTTATTTCAGGATCTTTGGTTGCAAGTACTATGTGCTCAATAATGGAAAAGTCCATTTAACTAAGTTTGCTGCCAAGTCCCATGAAGGGATCTTGGTTGGGTACATCACTCATAGTAAGGCATATAAAATCTACAATTTAACTAGTCAAGTTGTAGAAGAGTCAACGTATATTGTTTTTGATGAATCCAACATGGTTAACTGTGAGCTGCCTAGCTCCTCCTCTTATAGTATTGCAGGTACATTGCAGATGATGGACAAGCTGACCATCAAGGAAGCTACCCCCATAGTCCAAGATAATGATGATGGACTGTCCATTCCAAGAAATGGCAAGACACACCTAAAGAAATTGAAGACGAGCTAGCTAAAAACCATGAAGATCAGCAAGTAGCAGTTAGATTGCCTCCAGCTACCAGGCATCTAAGGGACCATCTAGCACACTAAATCATTGGTAATGCAAATCATGGAGTCCAGAATAGAAGCAGGAGCATGAATATAGATCTCTACTCAAGCTTTCTATCTCAAGAAGAGCCCAAGAAGTTTGAAGAAGCAATCAAGGACCAGTTCTGGATTTGGGCAATGTAAGAAGAACTGGACCAATTTAAGAGATGTAAGGTCTGAAAATTAGTTCCCAGACTACAAGGACAAAATGTCATAGGGACCAAGTGGATATACAGGAACAAGTTGGATCAAGATGGCATTATCGTTAAGAATAAGGCTAGACTGGTGGCTAAAGGCTACAGGCAAGAAGAAGATATAGACTTTGACTAGACCTTTGCCCTAGTAGCCAGATTGTAAGCAATAAGGGTATTCCTTGTATTTGTTGCCTATCAGGGATTCAAAGTCTACCAAATGGACTTTAAGTCAGCATTCCTGAATGGGGACGTAAAATAGGAAGTATATTTGGATCAGCCACCAGGTTTTATTTGTTGAGAAGTTGTTCAACAATGAGCTAAAGCATGCCCCTAGGGCTTGGTATAAAACCTTATCTAGCTTCCTCATTGAGAACAAATTCTCAAGGGGGAAGATGTAACGCCCCAAAACTCAAAGGGAGCAAAGGGGGACGTTTTGGGCCAGTTTGGGTTCTAGCTGCAGGCACACGGCCTGGGACACGGGAGTGTCCCAGGGCGTGTCAAGCCTGTGTCGACACTTAGCCGCGGAGTCGACGAGATTCTCTCGACGATTCGTCGAGACAAGGAACACGGCCTGCGACACGGGCATGTCGCAGGGCGTGTCGACCTGTCTCGACGATCGTCCCAGGGAGTCGACAAGATTGTCTCGACGATCGTCGAGACAAGCCACACGGCCTAGGACACGGGCGTGTCCAAGGCAGTGTCATCAGGTCGACGATCTTCACTCGACAAAGTGTCGAGTGTCGAGACCGTGTACACGGATTGGAGCCCAGGCGTGTCAAGGTGACACGGGTAGGGACACGGTCGTATCCTAGAACCCGTGTAGTGCTCGGGTTGATTTTGGGGAAAATTCATGGGGTACACAGCCAGCCACACGGCCGTGTCAGGTGGAACACGGGCGTGTCAGCTCGAACACGGGCGTGTTCGATACTCGTGTGAGGTTCCAGGTGATTCGATTTTGACGGCGAATGAGGCACACGGCCCTGGACATGGACGTGTACCAGGTCGTGTACGGTCCAGATTGGGCATTTCAGCCCCGAATCAAAGCCGTTCATTTCCTTGTTTTGAGATCCAATGACTGGGGGATGTTCCTGAAGGGATATACCCGTGAATGGACTTGGAAAACCCTCACTTTTCTTAAGTGTTCTCTTTCTAAATCCTTGGAGAGAGAGGAGAGCCAAGGGAGGAAGAAGGAGCTAGATCCCGCCATTGGAGGAGCTTCGGAGCTCCGAATCGCGAGCCGACTCCGGATCCACGGAGGCAACGGTAGTGCGGTGGTTTTCATCTGATTACTTTTCAATGGCGTCAAAGAGGAACGCAAGGGTAACGATCCTCATCTTGAGCATGAGTAGCTCTCTTTCTTTGCATAGGAAGCCCCTTCTCGCGAGTTTGCGGAGAGTTGGAGGCGTTCCTTCGGGTAGATATGTAAAGTCCCTGTTGTTTAGAGTCCGTAAGCGAGAACAGACATAGGCATGATGTGTGAAGCCTACCCGGACATGTTGGTCTGGATCGGTGATGTTGCATTGCATAAATGCCGGAGAAGACTCCATGCTATGGATTGTTTTTTCGGGTTTTCTACGCGGTAGATTGCAGCAGGGAGCCTTGGGGACTAACCCAAAGGTGCACCCGGAAAACTGGGAGGATACGAGATCTTGCCAACATGGAGGCCTGAGAGCCAACTTGAACATAACCGAGTTATGTGAAATTGTGTGACGAAAATGGGACTCGGGAGAAGTTTGACCTGCGCAAATGGCTTAAATTGTCATTGCGACGTGTGCACGGGTTAGATGGAATTGTACCCATATCTATGTCGTTCGGGTTAAAGAGACCTAAGGTTACGTGGCACTTACCGTTGGCATAGATGTGAGTCTTCGGCGGTCAATGGCTTAAATTGACGTGACCCATGCCGGGAAGACAAATTGCTCATATGTTTGGCCGTCTAAGTGGCGGTGGTGAGTCCGGAATGTTAATGGCTTTAATTGACGTGACATCGACCGGTTCACCGAGAATGTGCCCTGAGTGCACGGGGCGTGTGGCCGTGCGAGCCAACGTCTGTGATGAAATGGCTATATATATATTGCTCGCTTATGCTAATGAAATGCAGGGAAGGAGCATCGCCGCCCCGAGTTGGGGGCGGGATCGTTATAATTTGGTCAGCATTGCTGACCGTTGCCTTGTTTTGCCACCGTGCGGTGGTTTGTTGCTTGTAGGTGCAGCTGGACCAAGCGATCAATAGTGGGCTAAAGTCCTTTTTGCGAAGCCGGCGCTCGAAGGACCAAATGGAAGTGTGTACTGTTTTATTCATGTATGACCGGCCTGCGTACCGTGGTTTGTAAAACATGTACTATTCAAGTGAAACATTTTGTAAGGCCTTAAGGCTTGTTTTGGGTATTTTGTATAACATTCCTATTATGTATTAGTGGACATTCGTGCTTCGATGCTGGGTTCCTATTTACAACTTTTATAAACTGCTTCCGCTAGAATGCTCTGTGTAGGACGTTGAGATTGGTTGGATGGTTTCCATAAGTAACCACCCGGTCTGTCTGTGGTATATGGCATCGGGCCCCTGCCATACCTACTGCTATATGCTATGCGACGGATAGGGGGTGTTAAAATTTGGTATTAGACTACTGGTTTTGGTCGGGCTTAAAGTGAATTCGTGGGCGAATTCTTTTTAAGGGGTGGTGAGCACATTGTGTGCGTCATCGTAATAACAGTCAAAAGAACCCATGAATGTCCACTTAGGAATGAAAATACTCGTGTTTGGGGAACCTGCGTGTTCCTATAATCACTGTTTGCAATTTTATTGGTCGCTTAACGATGCTTTGTACCATTATAGGTGACCTGAAGTGGTGTTGGACCACTAAACTGTCCGATTTCTGAGGAGCATAGTGCACCCGATGAGGTGTTTGAGACTCCTCCTTCGTATGAAACCGTTAGAAGGATCGTAGAAGCGGTGTTCGCTGTGACGGGTGCACAGCTTGGAGGAAATGTACAACCCTGCGCCCCTGTTGTGGCTGCAACGCCGGTGGGCGTGATGCAGCAGACGACCTTTGGTAGACCATTGGGGCAGCAGCTGAATATGCATTTAGTGCAGGGAGCGCACACAGTTGAGGAATATTTGCAAGCATTTCTTATGATAAGTCACTACCCATGCTTTGAGTTGGATAATGAGCAAGCTACAGTCGATAGATTCTATAATGGCCTACGCGCCGAGTTACGAGTCCTACTGCTAGGACCAAAGTTATTGGGATTCCGAGCCTTGGTGGAATCAGCTAGATCTTCGGAGGCAGATTTGAGGAAGACTCTCCCGATGCCAGCGCCCATGGTATCGAACTATGCAAGCCCCATAAGAGTTGCACCCGTTGGAGTGCTGGACAAAGGGGCTATAACATCGACTAGCAAAGCTACTTACACATGTTTTACCTGTGGAAAGAAAGGGCACTTTGCCCGAGACTATTGGAATGGTGCTCAGAAGGGTAAGAAAGCTAGCTCAGGAGAAGTCAAGGACGTTAGTGCAAAGAAAGCGGCATTCAAAGTGTCGAACACCTCAAAGTCTGTATATCGAAAGTGGTGCAAGAAGGCTAGGACTTTGGGTCTAGTCCCTCCCTTCATAGCTTCGGGGGCAACTACAAGCCAAACCCCGGGAGCATGTTACAACTGTGGGGAGCCGGGGCATTATGCCCGTGAGTGCCTAAAACCCTGGAGGAAGCACGCCGTTGCGACGACAGGTATGGTTTAAAGATAGTTTTGTCGTAAACACTTGCTGCCCTTGTGCGTGTTAGCTTAGAACTACTGGTGCTAAGCCTTGTTATGACTGTATTTTATTTGCGAGAGCACCGTTCGTTTAGGGAGCTTCGCATTCCTTTATTAGGAATTTATTTGTGCCTTAGAGTACCTCCTTCGGTGGAAAGAGATAAATTGGATGCGTTATAGTCCAATGGTTCTCATTCTGCGATGGTAGAATTCGTTGCTCTTAGTTTGTGGTTTGGGAATTGGGAGTACGATCTGCAAGCGTCGTTACTTCCGTTGGTGGAGTTTGACGTTATATTTGGCATGGACTGGCTCTCAGAGCAGCAGGCCCATATAGATTGCGGTAGCAAGGAAGTCAAGCTGGGAGCAAGTCGTGAAACAACTTTTACGGGCTTAAAGGGGTCGAGCAAAAAATTGATGTCTGCTCTTCAGGTGGTGAAGGTGGTTCATGCTGGTGCAGAACTGTTCTTTACACTAGTGGAGGTTGCAAAGCCGAAGCCCGCGTTGGATTGTATTTCAGTGGTATCAAAATACCCTGATGTGTTCCCCGCAAATCTTCCTGGAGCCCCGCCTCAGCGGGAGATAGATTTTACGATCGAGCTAGTGCCAGGTGCAAAACCTGTGTCACGATCTCCGTATCGGCTAGCGCCTAAGAAATGGCGGAGCTGAAAGTTCAACTGCAAGAGTTGTTGGAGCAAGGGTATGTGCGCCCGAGTTCTTCGCCTTGGAGCGCACCGGTCCTCTTTGTTAAGAAGAAGGACGGAAGCTTGAGGCTATGTATTGATTATCGAGAGTTAAACAAGCTGACGGAGAAGAACAAGTACCCGATCCCCCGGATTAATGATCTCTTTGATCAGTTAGTCGGGTCGACGGTGTACTCGAAGTTGGATCTCAAGGCTGGGTACTATCAGCTGCGAATAAGGGAGAGTGATATCCCGAAGACAGCGTTTAGTACGAGATACGGGCATTACAAGATACGGGCATTATGAGTTTACGGTCATGCCGTTTGGGCTGACAAATGCGCCGTCAGTGTTCATGGATTTGATGAACAGGACTTTCAGGGAGTACTTGGACCATTTCGTGATCGTCTTCATCGACGATATTTTGGCGTACTCGCAAAGTGAGAAAGATCACTTCAAGCATCTTCATTTGGTGTTGGAGACGCTAAGGAGAAATCAGTTGTACGCCAAGTTCTCGAAGTGCGAGTTTTGGCTATCCTCAGTGGCGTTCCTCGGGCATATAGTGAGTGGAGAGGGTATTACTGTGGATCCGGAGAAGATTGTTGCGATATGGGAGTGGCCCGAGCTTTCTACGATAGCGGGAGTCCAGAGCTCTCTGGGGCTTGCCGGCTATCACAGGCGCTTCGTGAAAAACTTCTCGCGGATAGCGTTACCCCTCACTACTTTGACGAGGAAGGAGCAGAAGTTCTTTTAGATGCCGAAGTGCGCGCGAGCTTTTGAGGAGTTGTAATGTCGGTTGACCGCGCCGCTTGCGCTGACTTCGCCGAGTGGACCCGGAGGCTATGGGAGTTAATAACAATGCTTCGGGCAGCGGTTTGGGTTGCGTGCTACTACAACACGGAAGTGTAATAGCTTATGGCACGAGACAGCCAAAAGTGCACGAGAGGAACTATCCGGTCCATGACTTGTTGTTAGTGGCAGTGAGTTTTTCCTTGAAGCTGTGGAGGCATAATTTTGTACGATGGGAAAAAATGGATCTCTACGCCGGTCGTAAGAGCGCGAAGTGTCTGATTAATCAGAAGGAGCTGAAAATGCGGTAGCATAGATGGATGGTGTTCTTGGGTGACTATACATTCAAGATCCACTGTGTGCCTGGTAAAGGGAGTACGGTCGCAGCCGCGTTGAGTCGCCAAGCCCCAGCTCAAGCCAATTGACTATCAGTGCATGATGAGCAGTTGGTGCGAGAGTTGGAGGCGTTGGAGATTGTTGGTGTGGACAGACAATCAAGAACTGAAGCAGTTCTGAATTGGACTGAAGTCCAATATGACCTGGCTGATCGTATTCGGCAGGCATTGGATATGGATGCTCATATGAAGCAGTTCATGGTAGAGGCTCTGGATGGGTCGAATTCCCAATTCGTCGTGGAGGACGGACTACTTTGGAAAGACGGTCGTCTGTGCGTCCCAAGCGGGGGCAATTTACGGGTGGAGTTGTTGTACGAGGCACACCATACCAAGTACTCGATTCACCCAGGGAGCGCGAAGATGTACTGTGATGTGAAGAAACTGTTTTGGTGGCCGGGTTTAAAGAAGGATGTGGCGCTATACGTAGCGAAGTGCCAAACCTGCGCCTTGGTAAAGGCGGAGTACCAAAAGCCGGGAGGATTTCTTAAGTCCTTGCCTATTCCGGAGTGGAAATTCGACGACATCTCTATGGACTTTGTGCACGGTTTGCCAAGGTCGCAAAAGGGGAACGACGCCATTTGGGTGATCGTGGATCGATTAACGAAGGTGTCGCATTTTATTCCGCATAGGAAGGATGATCCGGTGGAGAAACTGGCAAAGCTTTATGTGGATAACATAGTACGGCTTCATGGTGTGCCCCGCAGCATCGTGAGTGACCGATATGGGCGGTTCACGTCCAATGATTGGAGGCTGGTGCAACAAATGTTGGGAATAAAGTTAAAATTCAGCACAGCCTTCCATCCGCAAATGGATGGGCAGACCGAGAGGGTAAATAGAACCATGGAAGACATGCTTTGCATGTGTGTCTTGGATTTTGGAAAGCAATAGGAAGACAACCTTTATTTGGTGGAGTCAGCATACAACAATAGCTACCAAGCGAGTATTCAGATGGCGCCTTTAGAGGCCGTATATGGTAGAAAATGTCGCACGTCGTTGTGTTGGTTAGAAACGGGTGAGTCAAAGTTGTATAAGCGATCGGAAGTGGAGGATGCTACTTCTTTGGTGAGAACCATTCGGGAGAGGTTGCTTATCGCTTAGGACCGGCAAGCAAAGTACTATAATGCCAAGCACATGAATGTGGAGTTCGCTGTGGGCGATTATGTATACTTAAAGATCAAGCCGTTCAAGGGTGTCTCGCGGGTGCGACGATTGAAAAAGCTAAGCCCGAGGTACCTTGGACCGTTCGAGGTTCTGGAGCGAGTTGGTGAAGCGGCCTATCGGTTGAAGCTTTCAGTGGAGCTTAGTGGTTTACATGATGTATTCCATATTTCGGTGCTTCGGAAGGCGGTGCAAGAGCAAACGCAAGTGATCGCGGTTGATCAAGTGCTGGTGGATAGTGGGCTAATGACAAAGGTCAAGCCTGTGCGGATTGAGGACTCGGAGGTCAAGCGTCTACGCAATAAAGAGATCAGGATGGTCATGGTCCGGTGGGACAATTGCGGTTGTGAGGAGCTCTCTTGGGAGCGAGAGCAGACTATGCTTGACGAGTATCCGGAGTTGTTCCGCTCAGGTACAAATTTTGGTTTTGTACATGCCTTTCCTATATATAATTTCGTGGACGAAATTCTTTTAAGAGGGGTAGAGTTGTAACGCCCTGAAACTCAAAGGTAGCAAAGGGGGACGTTTTGGGCCAGTTTGGGTTCTGGCTGCAGGCACACGGCCTGGGACACGGGCGTGTCCCAGGGCGTGTCAAGCCTGTGTCGACACTTAGCCGTGGAGGCGACGAGATTCTCTCGACGATTCGTCGAGACAAGGCACACGGCCTGCGACACAGGCGTGTCGTAGGGCGTGTCGACCTGTCTCGACGATCGTCCCGGGGAGTCGACGAGATTGTCTCGACGATCGTCGAGACAAGCTACATGGCCTAGGACACGGGCGTGTCCAAGGCCGTGTCATCAGGTAGACGATCTTCACTCGACGAAGTGTCGAGTGTCGAGACCGTGTACACGGCTTGGAGCCCAGGCGTGTCAAGGTGACACGGGTAGGGACACGGGCGTGTCCTAGAACCCGTGCAGTGCTCGGGTTGATTTTGGGGAAAAATCATGGGGTACACGGCCGGCCACACGGCCGTGTCAGGTGGAACACAGGCGTGTCAGCTCGAACACGGGCGTGTTCGATACCCGTGTGAGGTTCCAGGTGATTCGATTTTGACGGCGAATGAGGCACACGGCCCTGGACACGGGCGTGTGCCAGGCCGTGTTCGGTCCAGATTGGGCATTTCAGCCCCGAATCAAAGCCGTTCGTTTCCTTGTTTTGAGATCCAACAGCTAGGGGATGTTCCTGAAGGGATATACCCGTGAATGGACTTGGAAAACCCTCACTTTTCTTAAGTGTTCTCTTTCTAAATCCTTGGAGAGAGAGGAGAGCCAAGGGAGGAAGAAGGAGCTAGATCCCGCCATTGGAGGAGCTTCGGAGCTCCGAATCGCGAGCCGACTCCGGATCCATGGAGGCAACGCTAGTGCGGTGGTTTTCATCTGATTACTTTTCAATGGCGCCAAAGAGGAACGCAAGGGTAACGATCCTCATCTTGAGCATGAGTAGCTCTCTTTCTTTGCATAGGAAGCCCGCTCTCGTGAGTTTGCGGAGAGTTAGAGGCGTTCCTTCGGGTAGATATGTGAAGTCCCCGTTGTTTAGAGTCCGTAAGCGAGAACGGACATAGGCATGATGTGTGAAGCCTACCCGGACATGTTGGTCTAGATCGGTGATGTTGCATTGCATAAATGCCGGAGAAGACTCCGTGCTATGGATTGTTTTTCGGGTTTTCTACGCGGTAGATTGCAGCAGGGAGCCTTGGGGACTAACCCAAAGGTGCACCCGGAAAACTGGGCGGATACGAGATCTTGCCAACATGGAGGCCTGAGAGCCAACTTGAACATAACCGAGTTATGTGAAATTATGTGACGAAAATGGGACTCGGGAGAAGTTTGACCTGCGCAAATGGCTTAAATTGTCGTTGCGACGTGAGCACGGGTTAGATGGAACCGTACCCATATCTATGTCGTTCGGGTTAAAGAGACCTAAGGTTACGTGGCACTTGTCGTTGGCATAGATGTGAGTCTTCGGCGGTCAATGGCTTAAATTGACGTGACCCATGCCGGGAAGACAAATTGCTCATATGTTTGGCCGTCTAAGTGGCGGTGGTGAGTCCGGAATGTTAATGGCTTTAATTGACGTGACATCGACCGGTTCACCGAGAATGTCCCTGAGTGCACGGGGCGTGTGGCCGTGCGAGCCAACGTCTGTGATGAAATGGCTATATATATATATTGCTCGCTTATGCTAATGAAATGTAGGGAAGGAGCATCGCCGCCCCGAGTTGGGGGCGGGATCGTTATAATTTGGTCAGCATTGCTGACCGTTGCCTTGTTTTGCCACCTGTGCGGTGGTTTGTTGCTTGCAGGTGTAGCTGGACCAAGCTGTAAATAGCGGGCTAAAGCCCTTTTTGCGAAGCCGGCCCTCAAAGGCCCAAATGGAAGTGTTTACTGTTTTATTCATGTATGACCGGCCTGCGTGCCGTGGTTTGTAAAACATGTACTATTCAAGTGAAACATTTTGTAAGGCCTTAAGGCTTGTTTTGGGTATTTTGTATAACATTCCTATTATGTATTAGTGGACATTCGTGCTTCGATGCTGGGTTCCTGTTTACAACTTTTATAAACTGCTTCCGCTAGAATGCTCTGTGTAGGACGTTGAGATTAGTTGGATGGTTTCCATAAGTAACCACCCGGTCTGTCTGTAGTATATGGCGTCGAGCTCCGGCCGGACCTACTGCTATATGCTATGCGACGGATAGGGGGTGTTACAGAAGATAGATACGACCTTATTCCTAAGGGAATCAAAGGGAAAGCTTATCCTAGTTCAGGTATATGTCAATGACATTATCTTTGGATCTACTGATGACAACCTTTGCAGGAAGTTTGTTAAACTTATGTAAGGGAAGTTTGAAATATGCAGTATGGGTGAACTCAAGTTCTTCTTGGGACTCCAAGTAAGACAGACTAATGATGGCTTGTCCATATACCAGTCTAAGTTCACCAGGGAGCTAATCAAAAAATATGGTATGGAGAATGCCTCCACCATGAGAACTCTCATGGGATCAAGTATGTCTATACGCAAAGATGAGGTAGGGAAATCTATTGATACGTCTTTGTATAGAGGGATAATTGGATCCCTTCTATACCTGACTGTTAGTAAGCACTGACATCATGTTTGCAACATGTGTCTGTGCTAGGTATCAGGCATGCCCGAAAGAATCTCATTACTTTACTGCAAAGAGAATCCTGAGTTATCTTAAAGTCACACCAGATCTTGGCCTATGGTACCCTAGAAATAGGGATTTTGATCTAACAGGATTTTCAGATGCAGATTTTGCAAGCTACAAAGAAGATAGGAAAAACACTGTTGGAACCTATCAGTTCTTAGGAAGAAGGCTAGTATCTTGGGGCAGCAAAAAGCAAACTAGTGTGGTCATATCCACAGCTGAGTCAGAGTACATATCAGCAGGCAGCTGTTGTGCTCAATTTCTATGGATCCAACATCAGCTCCAGGATTACAACCTTCAGGTAAGTAGAACTCCTTTATACCGTGATTCTACAAGTACTATTTCTATTGTTAGGAATCCTATCTCACATAGCAGGACTAAGCACATAGAAATTAGATATCATTTTAATAGGGAGCATGTCGTGAAGTAAGACATCAGTCTTGACTTTGTCCCTACAGACAAGCAAGTGGCTGATATCTTCACTAAGCCATTAGATGAAGCAAAGTTCAACACACTCAAATTTGAATTGGGTATGTTGAACTTGGCTTAGCTTCAGGCACTCCCTTTTGCATTTTTTTGTGGTGCAGGTATTGTTCCTCTTGCTAGAAATAAAGACTCACCAGTGGTATCAGTTCACTAATGCTTCCATTAAGGGGGAGTAAGTTACTCTGGAAGGGCTAGCCCCTATCTGTCTATTCTGCAAAATTCAAAACGGGGGAGAGAAGGTCATAGCAAGGGGGAAAGATGGAAAAGGGGAGAGAAGGACATATCCAGTCATCCAGAGAAGGACATGTGGCACTCAAGTAAGAATAAACACCTTGCAGCAAAATAGGGGGAGTAGGTGATGCTCACCATACATGTAGGAAATGAGGTACACTTTCTTATAGCATGTCAGAATTCAATATTTATTCTGTTGTATAGGTCGTGTGTGCCATTGACCATGGAAAAAAATAATTTTGATAAGGATTTTGACTTCTTCAAATAGGGGGAGATTGTTGAGTCCATTGTTCCCAATATCCCTGATTTGTGAGAAGTCAAACAGGTTAATGTCACATACATCAACTGTATTTGATGTGTATTTGAGGTCTTGAGTACAGGTTAGTCCATATCACATTGATTGGACAAGTGGACACAACAATTGGTTGTTGGACATAGCAAAATCTAATAAGTCCACAGGTGTTGAGTGGAGCAAGCTAAATCAACGCCAGAGGTAAGAATTCAATATTATCTAGCTTGATATTTGTCTAAGTCCATAGGTGTTGTGTAATGCCATGAAACTCAAAAGAGCGGCGGGAGGCGTTTTGTACCAAATTTGGCTTTTGGCAGGGGGTACATGGCCTGGGACACGGGCGTGTCCTAGGGCGTGTCGTGCTCATTTCAACGATCTGGCCAGCGTTCGACGATCTTGGGTCAACGATCGTCGAACAGCGAACACAGCTTGTTGTCACGGGCGAGTCATGCCCGTTTGAAGAACAGGCCAGCGATCTGTGATCGGCGATCTGGTAGCGTTCGACGAATAGGCCAGCGATCTGGGATCGATGATCTGGCAGCATTCGATGAACAGGCAAGCAATCTGGGATCGACGATCTGGCAGCGTTCGACGAATAGGCCAGCCATCAGCGATCGACGATTTGGCAGCGTTCGACGATCTTGGTTCGATGATCGTCGAGCGCGGGGCGGATTGTGGCGTGTTTGACTCTGTCGACGCGGAGTGTCGACACAGAGGTTTTTGGCGGGATCTTGACTAAATGTCCCGACATAATTTGATTGGTCGCGGATGTGTCCTGCTTCGGTTGGTGAACCGTGCGGTGTTTAGCCCCGGTTGTCCAGGTCAGACCCAGATCGAAGCTGTGCATTTCCCTTTTGTGGGATCTGACGGTTGGTGGTTAATCCGAGTGGGTTATACCCGAGGATAGGTTTTCAAAACCCTTATCTTCTACCGCTGGTTCTCTGTCTAGTTCTAGAGAGAAGGGAGAGCAAAGGAGGAAGAAGAAATCTAGATCTGGTCCTTGGAGGGGGCTTCAGGACTCCAAATCACGAGCCACTTCGGATCTACGAAGGCAAGGAGATTGCGGTGCTTTTCATCCACGTAGATTTCCATGGCGCCAAGGAAGAACGCTAGCATAATGATTCTCTACTTGAGCATGTGAAGCTCTCCTTCTTTTGCATAGGAAGCCCGCTCTCGCGAGTTTGCGGTGAGTTGGAGGCATTCCTTCGGGTAGATATGTAAAGTCCCTGTTATATAAAGTCCGTAATCGAGAACGGACATATGCATGGTGTGTGAAGCCTATCCAGACATGTTGGTCTGGATCGGTGATGTTGCATTGCATAAATGCCGAAGAAGACTCTGTGCGAATGTTTGTTTTTCGGGTTTTCTACGAGGTAGATTGCAACAGGGAGCCTTGGGGATTAACTCTAAGGTGCACCCGAAAAACTGGGCAGATGCGTGGTTCTGCCAACATGATGGTTGGGGAGTCAACTTGAACATAACTGGGTTATGTGTTGTGTAAACGGATTGGGACTTGGGGAAGTTTGATCTGCACCTATGTTCTTAAGTTGACAGGGCTGTGTGAGCAACGGGTTAAGCAGAATCATACCCACTCTATGTCGTTCGGTAAAGAGACCTAACGGTACGTGGCACTTGCCATTGGCATAGATAGAGGGTCTTATGCAGTTGCCAGAAAGACCAAATACTCACAAGTTATGGTCGTCCAAAGGGACGGTGGTGAGTCAGAGAACTTTGACCGTGATCACCGAGAATGTTCCCTGAGTGCACGAGGTGTGTGGCCGTGTGAGCCTACACCTGTAATGTAGTGACATTACTATATTGCTTGGTTATACTAATAAAGTGCAGGGAAGGAGCATCATTGTCCTGTTTCTGGGCGCGGGATCATTATAATTAGGTCAGCATTGCTGACCGTTGCTTTTGTTTGCCACCATGCGGTGGATTGTGCTTGCCGGTGTTGTTGGATCGAGCGGTCAATAGCGGGCTAAAGCCCAAGTTGCTGTGCCAGCCCTCAAAGGCCTAATTTTTGGATGTTTTCTTTTAGTCTTGTATGGCCGGTCTGCGTGCCGAAGTTTGGAAAACATTTAAATTGAGCAAACTGTTGTAAGACCTTAAGGCCAGAACTTGTGTATTTGTACTTCATTCTTTTGGGATTGCTTAGTGGACATTCATGCTATTTTTGCTGGGTTCTTTTTATTGCAACTAATAAAACTGCTTCCGCTAGAATGACTCTGTGTAGGACGTTGGAATGATTGGATGGTTTCCATTGAGTAACCACCTGGTCTGTCTGTTGTATATGGCGCCGGGCCCCGGTCGGACCTACTGCTATATGATATGCTACAGATAGGGGGTGTTACAATTTGGTATCAGACTACTGGTTTCTGTCAGGCTTAAATGAATTTGTGGGTGAATTCTTTTTAAGGGGTGGTGAGCACATGTGTGTGCATCATCGTTATAACAACAAAAGAACCCATGAATGTCCACTTAGGAATGAAAATACACGTGTTTGAGGAACCTGCGTGTTCCTATAATTGCATTTTGCAATTTTGTTTGGTCGCTTAATGGTGTTTTGTACCACTATAGGTGACCAGAAGCGGTGCTGGGCCGTCGGAATGCCGAGTTTCTAAGGCTAGTAGTGCACCAAATGATGCTCAGCAACACCTCCATTGGTTGAGACCATGCGATTGGTGGTCGAAGCAGTGTTTGCCATGATTAATGCGCAGCCTGCAAGGCAAATGCAGCAGCCCGCTCCTGCTATGGAGCAGGTACCTCTTCCAGAGGTTGAGCTGAGAAGAGTGGAGCAGGTAGTATTGGAGTCATTGGAGCTAAGGAGGGCAACCAAGAGACAGCTCAAACATGTCATGAGCTTTAATCCTCCGATATTGTCGGGGTTGGGAACCCTATCTCAAGCTGAAGAGTGGCTCTCCCGTGTGAAGAGAGTCTTGACGGTGACGGCGACGGAGGAGTGGCAGATGACCTCTATAACTACGTTCCTATTGGATGGAGACGCTAGGTTGTGGTGGGAGGGTTTGGAGCTGAATCTATTGAGAGGAAGACAACTTATAGATGTCTCGATGGAGGAGTTCTTGAGACTGTTCTTGGCTAGTTACCTCCCTTCGACTCAGAGGATAGCTTTGGAGAATGAGTTCCAAAGGTTGGTACAAGGAGAGAGTAGCATGGATGAGTATCTCCACGAGTTTACTAGGTTGGGTCGGTATGCTAGCTCTACCATCACGGATGAGGAGCATAAGACCAACCGTTTCTATGAAGGTCTAAGAGATGACTTGAGTCTACTACTCTCGTGACCGATGACGCAGGGTTTCTTGACCTTGGTCAACACGGCCCGGTCCTTGGAGAAGGACATGAATAATGTACAAGCAAAGAAAAGCCTTGGTGATAAGAACTCTGAGTTCAAGGTGCCGGCTAACTCAAAGCCTGCGTACCAAAGGTGGGCTAAGAAGGCTAGGACTTCGGGTCCAGCTCCTTCTTCTAGTACTTCTGGGGCGACTACGGGTCGTACCCCGGGTGCATGCTTTACTTGTGGAAAGCCGGGGTACTTTTCCCACGATTGCTGGAGCGGACATCCCAAGTCTGAGAGAAATCCGGGAGCAACTTATGAAGAGAACGGCAAGGCGGTGGAGTCAACCGCGTCCCATTATGCTCCGACTCAACCAAGGGTTTATAATCTTGGCCAACAGAAGGCCATCAAACAAGCAGATGTGGTGACAGGTACGGTTTAATTTGTAGCAAGTTAAATTTCTTTAAATACTTGTTATGCGTATGTTACCTTACCACTGCTTGTTTAGGATTTTTTTTGATTTGTGAATTTCCAGCGAGAGCACTCTTTGATACGAGAGATTCACATTCCTTCTTGTCCGAAGGATTCATATCGCGCATCGGAGTACCTTCTTCGATGGCAAAGGACAAGTTTGATGTGTTGTTACTGAATGGGTGTTCGATGCGCGCGGATAAAATCTGCGGTGTTATGATTCGCATTGGGAATCAAGAGTTCGATTTGCAAGCGTCGTTACTACCGTTGGTGGAGTTCGACGTTATATTTGTCATGGACTGGATCTCAGATCAACAAGCCTATATTGATTATGGTCGCAAGGAAGTCAAGTTGAGAGCAAGTCATGAGACGACTTTTACGAGCTTGAAAGGGTCGAGCAAGATGTTGATGTCTGCTCTTCAGGTGGTGAAGGCGGTTTGTAACACCCCCTATCCGTCGCATAGCATATAGCAGTAGGTCCGGCCAGGGCCTGACGTCATATACCACATACAGACCGGGTGGTTACTCATGGAAACCATCCAACCAATCCAACTTACTACACAGAGCATTCTAGCGGAAGCAGTTTATAAAAGTTGCAATTAAGAACCCAGCACAAAGAGCACAAATGTCCACTAATACACCAAAATAGGAATGTCGTACATACACGAGTACAAGCCTTAAGGCCTTACAAAATGGTTTACTTCAATATTACATGTTTTACAAACCACGGCACGCAGGCCGGTCATACATGAGTAAAAGAAGTAAACAATCCAATTAGGCCTTCGAGGGCCGGCTTCGCAATTTGGGCTTTAGCCCGCTATTGAGCGCTTTGTTCCAGCAGCACCTGCAAGCAACAAAAAGCAACCGCACGGCGGCAAACAAAAGCAACGGTCAGCAATGCTGACCAAATTATAACGATCCCACCCCCAACTCGGGGCGGCGATGCTCCTTCCCTGCATTTCATTAGCATAAGCGAGCAATATAGTATTGTCACAACAACACAGGCGTAGGCTCGCATGGCCACACACCCCGTGCACTCAGGGCAAATTCTTAGTGAACCGGCCAATGTCACGTCAATTTAAGCCATAGACATTCTAGACTCACCACCGCCACTTTGACGGCCAAACATATGAGCTATTTGTCTTCCCGGCATGGGTCACGACAATTTAAGATATAGACCGCCGAAGACCCTCATCTATGCTAACGGCTCTAACCGAACGACATATAAATGGGTACGGTTCCATCTAACCCGTGCTCACATCGCAACGACATTTTAAGCCATATGCGCGGGTCAAACTTCTCCCGAGTCCCGTTTCTGTCACACAATTCACATAACTCGGTTATGTTCAAGTTGGCTCTCAGGCCTCCAAGTTGGCAAGATCACACATCCGCCCAGTTTTCCGGGTGCACCTTAGGGTTAATCCCCAAGGCTCCCTGTTGCAATCTACCATGTAGAAATCCTGAAAAATAACCAATCACACGGAGTCTTCTACGGCATATGCAATGCAACATCACTGATCCAGACCAACATGTCCGGGTAGGCTTCACATATCATACCTATGTCTGTTCTTGCTTATGGACTCTAAATAATGGGGACTTTACAAATCCACCCGAAGGAACGCCTCCAACTCACCGCAAACTCGCGAGAGCAGGCTTACTATGCAAAGAAGGAGAGCTTCACATGCTCAAGAAGATAATCGTTACCCTAGCGTTCCTCTTTGGCGGCATTGAAAAGTAAGCAGAAGAAAAGCACCGCACTCTCTTTACCTCCGTAGATCCGAAGTCGGCTCGCGATTTGGAGCTTCGAAGCTCCTCCAATGGCCGGATCTAGCTTCTTCTTCCTCCTTTGCTCTCACCTCTCTCTTGACTTAGAAAGAGAACTACTCAAGTAAAAGTGAGGGTTTCAAAGGTCCAATCCCGGGTATATCCCATCAGAAATAACCCCCAGCCGTTGGATCCCAAAAGAAGGAAACGAATGGCTAAGATTCGTAGCTGAAAAGCAAAACCTGGGCCGAACATGAACTGGCACACTCCCGTGTCCAGGGTCGTGTCCCTCATTCGCCGTCAAAATCGACGCGCCTAGAACAACATACAGGCATCCAAAATGCCCGTGTTCGACCTGAAATGCCCGTGTTCCAACTAACACGGCCGTGTGGTCGGCCGTGTGCCTCCATCGACAAAGCCCGAAAACAACCCGAGACTCACACGGGTTCTTGGACATGCCTGTGCCCTAACTCGTGTCCCCTCGAACACGCCTGGGCTCCAGGCCGTGTTCACGATCTCGACACTTCGTCGAGCGAAGTTCGTCGACTTGCTGACACGGCCTTAGACACGCCCGTGTCCTAGGCCGTGTGTCTTGTCGCGACACATCGTCGAGCAAAAATGTCGATACCCCGGGCCGGTTGCCGACACGGGCTCGACACGCCCTGAGACATGCCCGTATCTCAGGCCATGTTCACGGTCTCGACACTCCGTAGAGCGCAAATGTCGACTTCGCAGCCAAGTAGTCGACTCCAGCCTGACACGCCCTGGGACACGCCCGTGTCCCAGGCCGTGTGCCTCCTGCCAGATTCCAAATCTGGCCCAAAACGTCCCCAGTGGCTCTTTTGAGTTGCGGGGCGTTACAACTCTCCCCCTATTAAACGAATTTCGTCCACGAAATTATATATAGGAAAGACATGTACAAAATTAAATTGTACCTGAGCGGAACAACTCCAGATACTCGTCAAGCATGGTCTGCTCTCGTTCCCAAGAGAGCTCCTCACGACCATAATTATCCCATCGAACCTTGACCATCCTGATCTGTTTATTGCGTAGCCACTTGACCTCCGAGTCCTCAATCTGCACGGGCTTGACTCTTGTCGTCAACCCACTATCCACCGACACTTGATCAACCGCGATCACTTGCGAAGGCTCTTGCACCGCCTTCCGAAGCACCAAAATATGGAATACATCATGTAAACCACTAACCTCCATTGAAAGCTTCAACTGATAGACTGCTTCACCAACCCGCTCCAAAACCTCAAACGGCCCAAGATACCTCGGGCTTAGCTTTTTCAATCACCGCACCCGCGAGACACCCTTGAACGGCTTGATCTTAAAGTACACATAGTCGCCCACATCGAACTCCACGTTCCGGTGCTTGGCATTATAGTACTTCGCCTGACGGTCTTGAGCGATTAACAACCTCTCCCGAATGGTACGCACCAACGAAGTAGCATCCTCCACTTCTAATTGCTTATACAACTTTGACTCACCCGTTTCTAGCCAAGACAACGGCATGCGACATTTTCTACCATATAGGGCCTCGAAGGGTGCCATTTGAATACTCGCTTGGTAGCTATTGTTGTATGCGAACTCCACCAAATACAGATGGTCTTCCCATTGCTTTCCAAAATCCAAGACACACATGCGAAGCATGTCTTCAATAGTTCTATTGACCCTCTCGGTCTGCCCATCTGTTTGCGGATGGAAGGCTGTGCTGAATTTCAGCTTTGTTCCCAACATTTGCTGCACAAGCCTCCAATCATTGGACGTGAACCACCCATCTCGGTCACTCACGATGTTGCGGGGCACACCGTGAAGCCGTACAATGTTATCCACATACAGTTTTGCCAACTTCTCCACCGGATCATACTTCCTATACGGAAAGAAATGCGACACCTCCGTTAGCCGATCTACGACCACCCAAATGGCGTCGTTCCCCTTTTGCGACTTGGCAAACCGCGCACAAATCCATAGAGATGTCGTTGAATTTCCACTCCGGAATAGGCAAGGACTTAAGAAATCCTCCCGGCTTTTGGCACTCCGCCTTCACCAAGGCATAAGTTTGGCACTTTGCTACGTAGAGCGCCACATCCTTCTTTAAACCCGGCCACCAAAACAGTTTCTTTACATCGCGGTACATCTATTCCACCCGCAAATTTCCCACACTTGGGGTGCATAGACGACCGTCTTTCCAAAGCAATCCGTCCTCCACAACGAATTGGGAATTTGACCCATCCAAAGCCTCTACCATGAACTGCTTCATATGGACATCCATATCCAAAGCCTGCCGAATCCGATCAGCCAGGTCATATTGAACTTCAGTCCAATTCAGTACTACTTCAGCACTTGATTGCTTATCCACACAAACAATCTCCAACGCTTCCAACTCCCGCACCAACCGCTCATCATGCACCGATAGCCGATTGGATTGAGCTGGGGCCCGACGACTCAATGCGTCCGCAACCGCATTACCCTTACCAGGCACGTAGTGGATCTTGAATGTATAGTCCCCCAGGAACTCCATCCATCTACGCTGCCGCATATTCAAATCTTTCTGATCGATCAGATACTTCAGGCTCTTATGATCGGTGTAGATATCAATCTTCACACCGTACAAATAATGCCTCCACAGCTTCAAGGCAAAAATCACGGCCGCTAACTCGAAGTCATGGACCGGATAATTCCTCTCGTGCACTTTTAGCTGTCTCGATCCATAAGGTATTACACTTCCGTGTTGCAGTTGCACACAACCCAAACCGCTGCCCGAAGCATTGCTATAAATCTCATAGCCTTCGGTCCCACATGGCGAACTCAGCACAGGCACCGTGGTCAACCAACACTTCAACTCCTCAAAAGCTCGCGTGCACTCCGGCGTCCAAATGAACTTCTGATCCTTCCTCGTCAAAGTAGTGAGAGGTAACGCTATCCGCGAGAAGTTCTCTACAAAGCGCCTATAATAGAAGGCAAGCCCCAGAAAGCTCCGGACTTCCGCTACCGTAGAAAGCTTAGGCCACTCCCGTATCGCAACAATCTTCGCCGGATCCACTGCAATACCCTCTCCACTCACTATATGACCGAGGAACGCCACTGAGGATAACCAAAACTCGCACTTCGAGAACTTGGCATACAACTGATTCCTCCTTAGCGTCTCCAAAACCAAATGAAGATGCTTGAAGTGATCTTCCTCACTCTGCGAGTACACCAAAATATCATCGATGAAGATGATCACAAAATGGTCCAAGTACTCCCTGAAGGTCCTGTTTATCAAATCCATGAACACTGACGGCGCATTAGTCAGCCCAAACGGCATGACCGTAAACTCGTAATGCCCGTATCTCGTACTGAACGCTGTCTTCGGGATATCACTCTCCCTTATTCGCAGCTGATAGTACCCGGACTTGAGGTCCAACTTCGAGTACACCGTCGACCCGACCAACTGATCAAAAAGATCATCGATCCAGGGGATCTGGTACTTGTTCTTTTCCGTCAACTTGTTGGGCTCCCGATAATCAATACATAGCCTCAATCTTCCGTCCTTCTTCTTAACAAAGAGGACCGGCGCGCTCCAAGGCGAAGAACTCGGGCGCACATACCCTTGCTCCAACAACTCTTGCAGTTGAACTTTCAGCTCCGCCATTTCCTTAGGCGCTAGCCGATAAGGAGATCTTGACACAAGCTTTGCACCTGGCACTAACTCAATCGTGAAATCTATCTCCCGCTGCGGTGGGGCTCCAGGAAGATCTCTAGGGAACACATCAGGGTACTCCGATACCACTGAAATACTATCCAATGCGGGATTCGGCTTCGCAACCTCCACTAGTGTAAAGAACAGTTCTGCACCGGCATGAACCGCCTTCACCACCTGAAGAGCAGACATCAACTTCTTGCTCGACCCCTTTAAGCCCGTAAAAGTCGTCTCACGACTTGCTCTCAGCTTGACTTCCTTGCGACCGCAATCAATATAGGTCTGCTGCTCCGAGTGCCAGTCCGTGCCAAATATAACGTCGAATTCCACCAACGGAAGTAACGACGCTTGCAGATCGAACTCCTGATTCCCAATACGAATCTTAACATCGTAGATCCTATCCACGCACATAGAACACCCATTGGGCAACAACACATCCAACCTATCTTTCGCCATCGAAGAAGTGACCCCGATGCGTGATATAAATCCTTCGGACAAGAAGGAGTGTGAAGCTCCCGTATCGAAGAGTGCTCTTGCCGGATTTTCACAAATCAAAACAAATCCTAAACAAGCAGTGGTAAGGTAATATGTGCATAACAAGTATTTAAAGAAATCAACTTGCTATAATTAAACCGTACCTGTCACCACTTCCGCCTGTTTGATGGCCTCCTGTTGGCC
Organism: Platanthera guangdongensis; assembly: GCA_039583875.1. Taxonomy (NCBI): domain Eukaryota; kingdom Viridiplantae; phylum Streptophyta; class Magnoliopsida; order Asparagales; family Orchidaceae; genus Platanthera; species Platanthera guangdongensis. The sequence goes on from CM077155.1 coordinate 133,607,990, forward strand.
AAGATTATACACCCTTGGTTGGGCCGGAGAATAGTGGGATGCGGTTGACTCCACCGCCTTGCCCTTCTCTTCATAAGTCGCTCCCGGCCTCCTTTCGGACTTGGGACGTCCGCTCCAACAATCACGGGCAAAGTGCCCCGACTTTCCACAAGTGAAACATGCGCCCGGGATCCAACTCGTAGTCGCCCCAGAAGCACCAGAAGGAGCTGGACCCAAAGTCCTATGCTTCTTGAAGAACCTTCGATAACCGGACTTTGAAGTGTGGAAACCACCCATCACCACACATCTTCCCAAAACCCTGAGGTGATGGTATGGGAGATGGGGGTACATAAACACCAAGGACCACCCGCTGCAGGCAATGTGGGACTAATATAACCACGAGATGGCGGGGATATTCCGCCAGATGGGGGGGGGGGGCACCGGGGTCAACACCCAGACCTGGAACGCGATGGGGAAGCCCAAATATGCGGTCCCACACACACACAATCCCGCTGGACCTTAATTCTCAACACACCCCCGCAACAACCTGGCTCTGATACCATGTGGAAACCACCCGTCACCACACATATTCCCAAAACCCCGAGGTGATGGTAAGGGGGTACGGGGGTACATAAACACCAAGGACCACCCGCTGCAGGCAATGTGGGACTAATCCAACCACGGGATGGCGGGGATATTCCGCCACACGGGGGGACCCACCGGGGTTAACACCCAGACCTGGAACGCGATGGGGAAGCCCAAATATGCGGTCCCACATGAAGTAGCTAGCACTTTGAACTCAGATTTCTTATCACCAATGCTCTTCTTTGCCTGAACATTTTTCATGTCCTTCTCCAAGGACCAGGCCGGGTTGACCAAGGTCAAGAAACCCTGCGTCATCGGCCCTGAGAGTAGTAACCTCAACTCATATCTCAATCCTTCGTAGAATCGATTCGTCTTGCACTCCTCATCCGCAATGGTGGAGCTAGCATAACGACTCAAACGAGTAAACCCGTGGAGATATTCATCCACGGTACTGTCCCCTTGAACTAACTTCAAGAACTCATTCTCCAACGCTATCCTCTGCACTGATGGGAGGTATCTAGCCAAGAACAATCTCGAGAACTCCTCCATCGAGACATCAACAAGTTCCCACCACATTCTTGCTTCACCGTCCAAAAGGAACGTAGCAATGGTGGTCATTTGCCACTCCTTCGTCTCCGTTACTGTCATGACTCTCTTCAGCCTGGAGAGCCAGTCTTCAGCTTGAGATGGGGTTCCCAACCTCGAGAATACCGGAGGATTAAAGCTCATGACATGCTTGAGCTGTCTCTCGGTTGCCCTCCTTGGCACTACCGGTTCCTCTACCACCTGCTCCACTCTTCGCTGCTCAGCTGCTTGCAGCGATACCTGCTCCATCGCAGGAGCAGGCTGCTGCATTTACCTTGCAGGCTGCACATTAATCATGGCCAACACTGCTTCGGCCACAAATCGTATGGTCTCAGCCGATAGAGGTGTTGCAGGAGCTTCATTAGGTGCACTGCTAGCCTCAGAAACTCAACGTTCTGACGACCCAGCACCACTTCTAGTCACCTATAGTGGTATAAAACACCGTTAAGCGACCAATTAAAATTGCAAACCGCAATTATAAGAACACACAGGTTCCCCAAACACGTGTATTTTTCATTCCTAAGTGGACATTCATGGGTTATTTTACTGTTATAACGATGACGCACACAGATGTTCTCACCACCCCTTAAATAAAATTCTCCCACGAATTCATTTTCAGCCCGACCAAAACCAGTAGTCTGATACCAAATTGTAACACCCCCTATCCATCGCATAGCATATAGCAGTAGGTCCGGCCGGGGCCCGACGCCATATACCACAGACAGACCGGGTGGTTACTCATGGAAACCATCCAAACAATCCAACATTCTACACAGAGCATTCTAGCAGAAGCAGTTTATAAAGGTTGCAATTAATAACCCAGCACAAAGAGCACGAATGCCCACTAATACACCAAAATAGGAATGTCGTACATACACGAGTACAAGCCTTAAGGCCTTACAAAATGGTTTACTTAAATATTACATGTTTTACAAACCACAGCACGCAGGCCGGTCATACATGAGTAAAAGAAGTAAACAATCCAATTAGGCCTTCGAGGGCCGGCTTCGCAATTTGGGCTTTAGCCTGCTATTGAGCGCTTTGTCTAGCAGCACCTGCAAGCAACAAAAACAACCGCACGGCGGCAAACAAAAGCAACGGTCAGCAATGCTGACCAAATTATAACGATCCCGCCCCCAACTCGGAGCAGCGATGCTACTTCCCTGCATTTCATTAGCATAAGCGAGAAATATAGTATTGTCACAACAATGCGGGCGTAGGCTCGCAGGACCACACACCCCGTGCACTCAGGGCACATTCTAAGTGAACCGGCCAATGTCACGTCAATTTAAGCCATAGATATTCCGGACTCACCACCGCCACTTTGACGGCCAAACATATGAGCTATTTGTCTTCCCGGCATGGGTCACGACAACTTAAGCCATAGGCTGCCGAAGACGCTCATCTATGCCAACGGCTCTAATCGAACGACATAGAAATGGGTACGGTTCCATCTAACTCGTGCCCACATCGCAACGACATTTTAAGCCATATGCGCGGGTCAAACTTCTCCCGAGTCCCGTTTCCGTCACACAATTCACATATCTTGGTTATGTTCAAGTTGGCTCTTAGGCCTCCAAGTTGGCAAGATCACGCATCCGCCCAGTTTTCCGGGTGCACCTTAGGGTTAATCCCCAAGGCTCCCTGTTGCAATCTACCATATAGAAATCCCGAAAAACAACCAATTGCACAGAGTCTTCTCCAGCATTTATGCAATGCAACTACACTGATCCAGACCAACATGTCCGGGTAGGCTTCACACATCATGCCTATGTCCGTTCTCTCTTACGGACTCTAAACAACAGGGACTTTACATATCCACCCGAAGGAACGCCTCCAACTCACCGCAAACTCGCGAGAGCGGGCTTCCTATGCAAAAAAGGCGAGCTTCACATGCTCAAGAAGAGAATCATTACCCTAGAATTCCTCTTTGGCGCCATGGAAAAGTAAGCGGATGAAAAGCACCGCACTCTCTTTGCCTCTGTAGATCCGAAGTCGGCTTGCGATTTGGAGCTTCGAAGCTCCTCCAATGGCCGGATCTAGCTTCTTCTTCGTCCTTTGCTCTCACCTCTCTCTTGACTTAGAAAGAGAACCACTCAAGTAAAAGTGAGGGTTTCAAAGGTCCAATCACGGGTATATACCATCAGGAACAACCCCCAGCCGTTGGATCCCAAAAGAAGGAAACGAATGGCTACGATTCGTAGCTGAAAAGCAAAACCTGGGCCGAACACGGCCTGTCGCACGCCCGTGTCCAATGCCATGTCCCTTATTCGCCGTCAAACAAGACGCGCCTGGAACAACACACGGGCATCCAACACGGCCGTGTTCGACCTAACACGCCCGTGTTCAAACTGACACGGCTGTGTGGTCGGCCATGTACCTCCATCGACACAGCCCGAAAACAACCCGAGACTCACACTGGTTCTTGGACACGCCCGTGTCCTAACCCGTGTCCCCTCGAAAACGCCTGGGCTCCAGGTCGTGTTCACAGTCTCGACACTTCGTCGAGAGAAGTTTGTCGACTTTCTGACACGGCCTTTGACACGCCAGTGTCCTAGGCCGTGTGCCTTGTCTCGACACATCGTCGAGCGAAAATGTCGACACCCCGGGCCGGTTGTCGACACGGGCTCGACACGCCCTGAGACATGCCCGTGTCTCAGGCTGTGTTCATGGTCTCGACACTTCGTCGAGCGCAAATGTCGACTTCGCGGCCAAGTAGTCGACTCCAGCCTGAAACGCCCTGGGACACGCCCGTGTGCCTCCTGCCAGATTCCAAATCGGGCCCAAAACGCCCCCCATCGCTCTTTTGAGTTTCGGGGCGTTACACGATTCGTGCTGGTGTAGAGCTGTTCTTTACACTAGTGGATATTTCAAAGCTGAAGCCTATATTGGATAGTATTTCAGTGGTAGCTGAGTACCCTGATGTGTTCCCCGTAGATCTTCCTGGAGCCCCGCCTCAACGGGAGATAGATTTCACTATTGGGCTAGTGCCAGGTGCGAAGCCTGTCACGATCTCCATATCGGCTAGTGCCTAAGGAAATGGCAAAGCTGAAGGTGCAACTTCAAGAGTTGTTGGAGCAAGGGTTTGTGCATCCATGTTCGTCACCTTGGATCACACCGGTCCTCTTTTTAAAGAAGAAGGACGGGAGCTTGAGACTTTGTATTGATTATTGGGAGTTAAACAAGCTACCCAAAAAGAACAAGTACCCAATCCCAAGGATCGATGATCTTTTTGATCAGTTGGTCGGGTCGACGGTGTACTTTAAGTTGGATCTCAAGTCTGGTTACTATCAGCTGAGGATAAGGGAGAGTGATATCCCTAAGACAGCGTTCAGTACAAGATACAAGCATTACAAGTTTACGGTCATGCCGTTTGGGCTGACGAATGCGCCGTCAGTGTTAATGGATTTGATGAACAGGACCTTCAGGGAGTACTTGGACCATTTTGTGATCGTCTTCATCGATGATATTTTGGTGTACTCGCATAGTGAGGAAGATCACTTCATGCATATTCATTTGGTTTTGGAGACGCTAAGGAGGAATCATCTGTACACCAAGTTCTCGAAGTGCGGGTTTTGGTTGTCCTCAGTGGCGTTCCTCGGTCATATAGTGAGTGGGGAAGGTATTGCAGTGGATCCGACAAAGATTGTTGTGATACGAGAGTGGCCTGAGCTTTCTACGGTTGCGGAAGTCCGGAGCTTTTTGGGGCTTGCCGGCTATTATAGGCGCTTTGTAGAGAACTTCTCGCGGATAGCGTTACCTCTCACTGCTTTGACGAGGAAGGAGTAGAAGTTCGTTTGGACGCCGGAGTGCGCGCGAGCTTTTGAGGAGTTGAAATGTCGGTTGACCACGGTGCCTGTGTTGAGTTCGTAGATTGGGACCGAAGGTTATGAGATTTATAGCGATGCTTCGCGCAGTGGTTTGGGTTGTGTGCTGTTACAGCATGGAAGCTTTATAGCATATGGCTCGAGACAGCTGAAGGTGCACGAGAGGAACTATCCGGTCCATGACTTGGAGTTAGCGGCCGTGATTTTTGCCTTGAAGCTGTGGAGACATTATTTGTACGGTGTGAAGATTGATATCTACAGCGATCACAAGAGCCTGAAGTATTTGATTGATCAGAAAGATCTGAACATGCGGCAGCGTAGATGGATGGAGTTCCTGGGGGACTATACATTCAAGATCCACTACGTGCCTGGTAAAGGTAATGCGGTTGCGGAAGCGTTGAGTCAACGGGCCCCAGCTCAAGCCAATTGGCTGTCGATCCATGACGAGTGGTTGGTTCGGGAGTTAGAGGCGTTGGAGATCTTTTGTGTTGATAAGCAATCAAGTGCTGAAGCAGTATTGAATTGGACTGAAGTCCAATATGACCTGGCCGATCGGATTCGGTAGGCGTTGGATATGGATGTCCACATGAAGCAACTTATGATAGAGGCTCTAGATGTGTCAAATTCCCAATTCGTTGTGGAGGACATATTACTTTGGATAGACTGTCGTCTGTGCGTCCCAAATGTGGGCAATTTGCGAGTGGAATTATTGTACGAGGCACATCATACCAAATACTCGATTCACTCGGGGAGCACGAAGATGTACCACGATGTTAAGAAATTGTTCTGGTGGCCAGGACTGAAAAAGGATGTGGCGCTTTACGTGGCGAAGTGTCAAACTTGCGCCTTGGTGAAGGCGGAAAGCCAAAAGCCAGGAGGATTCTTGAAATCCTTGCCTATTCTGGAGTGGAAGTTCGACTACATTACTATGGACTTTGTGCACGGGTTTCCAAGGTCGAAAAAGGGGAATGACACCATTTGGGTGGTCGTAGATCGTCTAACGAAGGTGTCGCATTTCATTCCGCATAGGAAGCATGATCCGGTTGAGATATTGACAAAGCTATATATGGATAATATTGTGCGGCTTCATGGTGTGCCCCGCAGCATCGTGAGTGACCGAGATGGGCGGTTCACGTCCAATGATTGGAGGCTGGTGCAGCAAATGTTGGGAACAAAGCTGAGTTTTAGCACAGTCTTTCATCCGCAAACGGATGGGCAGAGCGAGAGGGTCAATAGGTCAATGGAAGATATGCTTCGCATGTGTGTCCTGGACTTTGGAAAGCAATGGGAAGATCACCTATACGTGGTGGAATTCGCTTAAAATAATAGCTACCAGGAGAGCATTCAAATAGCGCCCTTTTAGACCCTTTATGGTATAAAATGTCGCACGTCATTGTCTTGGTTGGAAACAGGTGAATCAAAGTTGTATAAGCGATTAGAGGTGGAGGATGCTACCTCTTTTGTGAGAACCATTCGGGAGAGGTTGAAATCGCTCAGGACCGCCAGACTAAGTACTATAATGACAAGCACAGGAACGTGGAGTTCGATGTTGGTGATTGGGTGTACTTGAAGATCAAGCCGTTTAAGGGTGTCTCACGGGTGCGGCACTTGAAGAAGCTAAGCCCGAGGTACCTTGGACCGTTTGAGGTTCTGAAGCGGATTGCTGAAGCAGCATACCGGTTGAAGCTGTCTGTGGAGCTTAGTGGTCTACATGATGTATTCCATATATCGGTGCTACGGAAGGCGGTGCAAGAGCCTACGCAAGTGATCGCAGTCGATCAAGTGCCGGTTGATAGTGGGTTCACGACAAAGGTCAAGCCCGTACGTATTGAAGACTCGGAAGTCAAGCGACTACGCAATAAAGAGATCAGGATGGTCAAGGTCCGTTGAGACAATTACGGTCGTGAGGAGATTTCTTAGGAGCGAGAGCAGACTATGCTTGAGGAGTACCCGGAGTTGTTTCACTCAGGTACCATTTAAGATTTACGTTTCTTTCCTTTATGTAATTTCGAGGACGAAATTCGTTTAAGAGGGGGAGAGCTGTAACGCCCCGAAACTCAAAAGTGCGACGGGAGGCGTTTTGTACCAAATTTGGTTTTTGGCAGGGGGTACACGGCCTGGGACACGGGCGTGTCCCAGGTCGTGTCGTGTTCATTTCGACGATCTGGCCACCGTTCGACGATCTTGGGTCGACGATCGTCGAACATCGAACACAGCTGGTTGTCACGGGCATGTCATGCCCGTTCAATGAACAGGCCAGCGATCTGGGATCAACGATCTGGCAACGTTCGACGAACAGGCCAGCGATCTGGGATAGACGATCTGCAGCGTTCGACGAACAAGCCAGCAATCTGGGATCGACGATCTGGCAGCGTTCGACGAACAGTCCAGCGATCAGCGATCGATGATTCGGCAGCGTTCGACGATCTTGGCTCAACGATCGTCTAGCACGGGGCGGATTGTGGCGTGTTTGACTCTGTCGACGTGGAGTGTCGACACAGAGGTTTTTGGTGGGATCTTGACTAAATATCCCGACACAATTTGTTTGGTCGCAGACGTGTCCTGCTCCGGTTGGTGAACCGTGCGGTTCTTAGCCCCGGTTGTCCAGGTCAGACCTGGATCAAAGCCGTGCATTTCCCTATTGTGGGATCCGACGGGTGTTGGTTAATCCGAGTGGGTTATACCCGAGTATAGGGTTTCAAAACCCTTATCTTTTGTGGCTGGTTCTCTATCTAGTTCAAGAGAGAAGGGAGAGCAAAGGAGGAAGAAGAAATCTAGATCCAGTCCTTGGAGGGGGCTTTGGGACTCCAAATCGCGAGCCGACTTCGGATCTACAAAGGCAAGGATATTGCAGTGCTTTTCATCCGCGTAGATTTCCATGGCACCAAGGAAGAACGCTAGCGTAACGATCTCTACTTGAGCATGTGCAGCTCTCCTTCTTTTGCATAGGAAGCCCGCTCCCGCGAGTTTGCGGTGATTTGGAGGCGTTCCTTCGGGTAGATATGTAAAGTCCCCTTTGTATAGAGTCCGTAATCGAGAATGGACATAGCCATGGTGTGTGAAGCCTATCCGGACATGTTGGTCTGGATTGGTGATGTTGCATTGCATAAATGCTGGAGAAGAATCCGTGCTAATGTTTGTTTTTCGTGTTTTTCTACGAGGTAGATTGCAATAGGGAGCCTTGGGGATTAACTCCAAGGTGCACACGAAAAACTGGGCAGACGCGTGGTTTTGCCAACATGATGGCCGGGGAGCCAACTTGAACATAACTGGGTTATGTGATGTGTAAACGGATTGGGAGTCGGGGAAGTTTGACCCGCGCCTATATTCTTAAGTTGACAGGGCGGTGTGAGAAACTGGTTAGGCGGAACCATACCTGCTCGATGTCGTTCGGTAAAGAGACGTAACGGTATGTGGCACTTGCCATTAGCATAAATAGAGGGTCTTAGGCAGTGGCCAAAAAGACCAAATTCTCACGAGTTATGGCCGTCCAAAGGGATGGTGGTGAGTCGGTGGACTTTGACCGTGATCACCGAGAATGTGCCCTGAGTGCACGGGGTGTGTGGCCGTGTGAGCCTACTCCTGTGATGTAGTGACATTACTATACTGCTTGGTTATACTAATAAAGTGCAGGGAAGGAGCATCGCCGCCCCATATTTGGGGGCGGGATCGTTATAATTTGGTCAGCATTGCTGACCGTTGCTTTTGTTTGCCACCGTGCGGTGGATTGTGCTTGCAGGTGCTGTTGGACCGAGCGGTCAATAGCGTGCTAAACCCCAAGTTGCTATGCCGGCCCTCGAAGGCCTAATTTTTGGATGTTTTCTTTTATTCTTGTATGGTCGGTCTGCGTGCCGAAGTTTGAAAAACATTTAAATTGAGCAAACTATTGTAAGGTCTTAAGGCCAGAACTTGTGTATTTGTACTTCATTCCTTTGGGATTGTTTAGTGGACATTCTTGCTATTTTTGCTGGGTTCTTTTTATTGCAACTAATAAAACTGCTTCCACTAGAATGACTCTGTGTAGGACGTTGGAATGGTTGGATGATTTCCATTGAGTAACCACCCAGTCTGTCTGTGGTATATGGCGCCGGGCTTCGGCCAGACCTATTGCTATATGCTATGCGACGGATAGGGGGTGTTACACGTTGAGTGAGGACAGCTCACTCAACGCCATATAATAATTATCATTGAGTCTATCTCAGCCTAACTGATAGAAATCCAAAAATGTGGCTAAGTCCACAAGCGTTGGGTGTATTCTACTAACTAAACATCATAGAGCAAAAAGCCATAAGTTAGGATGAGTCAGTCAAATCATAGAGAAATAGGCTGAAAATGTGGCTAAGTCCACATGCATTGAGTGTGTCTTACTCACTCAATGTCAGATAACAAAGAAGTTCTGTTAAGTAGTTTGGCGTTGAGTGTAGCTTATTCTCTCAATGCTAAGGCTCAGAGAATCTGGCTAAGGCAAATAACATTGAGTGAGGCGAGCTCACTCAATGCTCTAAACGCCTTGAAGCAGAAATATTTGCTAAGGCAAATAGCGTTGAGTGAGACAAACTCACTCAAAGCTCTCAATGCCTTGACATAGAAATATTTGCAAAGGCAAATAGTGTTAAGTGAGGCAAGCTCACTCAACACTCTCAATGTCTTGACGCAGAAAATTTGGCTAAGTCCAAATGCATGGATAGCTTGGTTTTCATTGAGCTGAGCTTGGAGTTCGTCGAACTGAATTTACTCTTTCGTCGAACTGAGCTTAGCTTTTGTCGAACTGAGTTTTGAGTTCGTCGAACTGAATTTACTCTTTCATCGAACTGAGCTTGTCATTTGTCGAACGGAGCTCAGCGTTCGTCGAGCAAATCACTCTCATCGCCTAGATAGATAAAATTTTGTATAAGGGTTATGGCATTGAGTGATGCTTACTCACTCAACGCCATTGCTTATAATGCTTGAATTTTGTCCAAGTCCAGAGATGCTGAGTCATGCTGACGTCAGCAAAGTCAAAAAGTCAACCAAAATTCAAATGTTGCGGGAATGTTGCTTGAAGCACTGGCGGACAGCTGTCATCCTCTGCACTTTCCAAGAAATATTTTCATCTTTAAGTGTTGGGGCCCACACACAGCAAAGTGTCGTTGAATCAAGAGTACATGGAAAGAATATGATGTATGGATAAATCTCAGCCGTCAATCCTGATGGTGGTCCCATTACTCAAGTGGCCGTCAGAGAATAAAGAGAGGCAAATCGGCCAGGAAAAATAAAACTATAAAAATCGAATCCTTGTCTAGGTTTTCTAAAAATGAAAGTGCCGCCTAACTTCAATCTTATTCCTCTCCTTTCTTGTCGAGCCCGAAGAAGTTGTTCTTTATAGGAAACTTAGGTGAGGAAAGAGATAGTTGAAGCAATCACCATCTGCAACAGCAGGTTTAGAAGTAATTCTGAGGAAGTAGATCAACAAGCTTTGCAAAGAAACGATAGCTTTTTGAAGAAAGATTCAATTGCCGACTTCATTATCTTCAACATCAAAAGCTTGGGCTGATATCTGCTCAGTTTAGGAAGAAGTAGACACAGATTTATTACTCTGGTGTCTACTCAAATCACCTTTTATTTCTTCTTTATAGATTCTTTGTGAGTCTGAAGTTGTAAGCTTGTGTTATAAAGTCTAAGGTCTTTGTGAAATGTGGTTTGGTTTAGTGTCAAGTGAAAGGTCTTTGTGACCTGTGGTTTGGCATAGTGCCTAAGTGGTAGGTCTGTGTGACCTATGAGGACCTACGGGATCTATGCTGTATGCTCTTAAGGAGCTGAGTTTTGAGAGGAAGAGCCTAGTCTAACACGCTGTTAGAAAGGCGCAGAGGGACAGTGGATGTACCCAAGATTGGGGAACCACTATAAAATTACTGTGTCATCTGTGATTGTTCTTGATAGCTAAAACTAACCTAATCACTAAGCATAAAAATCAGCTAACAAGTAAGAAGATTTAAATAGAGACAAAAACCTATTCACCCCCCCCCCACTCTAGGTGTTTAGCTAACCTTGATAATGCTAAGAAGTATCTTTGCCATCAATTTACAATATTTTGTATGCATCATGGAATTGTTCATCAAACTACTTGTCTGTGCACGTCTTAATAGAATGGTGTTACTGAACATAAGAATCGCCATCTTTTGGATGTGGCTCATAGTTTTCTCACTCATATGCATGTTCCCATGTCTTATGTTGTTCTTCTCCCTCGTTTTCTCATTAATCGAGTTCTGTCTTCTATTCTCAATGGGAAGACACCATTTTCTATCTTGTATCTTGATGCGACTCTGTTTACTTTACCTCCTTATGTCTTTGGATGCATGATGTTTGTCCACTCTGCTTCTTCTGGTCGTGACAACACAGAAATGATATAGATATTATGATCTTGTTCTCCGAAGACAGTATGTTTCTGCATATGTCACTTTCTTTGAGGATGCTTCTTTCTTTTCTTCTTCTTTTTTTCTCCCTTCTTCTAATGATTCTGGTTCTTTTCCCCTTGTCTTGACACCTTTTTCAGAGCCTGCACTTCCTTTTTATCCTTCTATTTCTTATTCTCTTACTGACTCTGATTCTTCTACTGAGCAACTGCCAACAGCTCTTAGTCCAGTAGTCTCTCCTTCGGGTGGAACTGATACAGTAGACAGGACAGATCTTGATCTTCTGATTGCTCTTAGGAAAGGTATTCGTTCATGGACACAACATCCTCTTCGGGATGTGGGCTCTAATGCGCAACTGTCTCCTTTATCTAAGAGCATTTCTCTTACTCTATAGGATAATGTTGTTCTCACCTCCGATAGTGATGCTCTAGTTATTCCTCAATGGAAAGCTGCTATTGATGAAGAGATGAAAACTCTTACTGAACTGGATACTTGGTCTCTTCTTCCTACTCCTAGAGCTAATGTGGTTGGCTGTTGATGGGTCTTTGTCATCAAATTTCTTCCTGATGGTACTATTGATCGATACAATGCTCGACTTGTTGCCAAAGGGTTTACGCAAACCTATGGTGTAGATTTATTTGACACATTCTCTCATGTTGCTTGGATTACTACTATTCATGTTCTTTTTATGTGGACGTAAACATGGATTGAGAAATGTCTAAGTTTTAAGTAAATAATGCTTGTCTTTATGGTGATTTGAATGAGACAGTCTATATGGAGCAACCTACTGGTATATTGCTCAGGGGGAGTCTCAGGTGTGCATATTGAAAAAGTATTGACAAATTCAACGAAGTTATTTCTATTATTAGATTTGTTTAGAGCATTGCAGATCACTCTTTGTTTATTCGAAAAACCTTGCTGTTCTTGTTGTTCTTACAGCATATGTGGATTACATTCTTCTTAGAGGGGATGATAGAAAATGTATTGACATGAACAAGAAGCATCTGCTTCAGCATTTTGTTACCAAGGATATGGGGTCTCCTAAATACTTTATGGGGATTGAGATATCTCAGAATCCTGGTTCTATTGTTCTTCCATAGCGTAAGTATGCCTTGGATCTTATGAAAGAGACAAGTATTCTTAGTACTAAACCTTTACGGTCTCCTATCGCTGTTGGTGATGAAAAGTGTTGGAGTGAGACTTCACCTCTTCTTGAAGATATCATCAGCTACAGATGCCTTGTCAGTAAACTCATTTATCTGACAGTCTAATAACAAATATTTGTTATGCAATAGGGAGAGTGAGCCAATTTATGCAAGCCCCTGAAGAATATCATATGCAGTCAGATCTAAAGATCCTAGAGTATGCAAAAGGTGTACCAAGAAAAGGGCTATTGTTCCAGATAAGGGGACATTTGAAGGTGGAGACTTATTCTGATGCTAGCTATGCAGATGATAAAGAAGATAGGAAGTCTGCATCTAGTTTTTGTACCTTTGTTGGAGGTAATCTGGTCAGTTGGAAGAGCAAGAAACAGGCTATAGTTGCCAGGTCGAGTGTAGAAGTTGAATATAGATGCATGGTTCTAACTGTTTGCGAGTTGAAGTTGCTACGAAAACTCTTGTTAGATTTTGGAAGAGGTTTATGATCATCCCCTACTGATGTTCTGTGACAATAAGGCGGCTATATACATTTCAAGAAATTCGGTCTTTCATGAGAGAACGAAGCATATTGAAGTGGATTGCCATTTTATCAGAGCAGAGATATTGAAGAATCAAATCTGTACTCTGTTTGTTACCTCTGATAAAGAGGTAGTTGATTTCTTCACAAAGCAAGACACCTCATTCTCGGAAGTTTGTAGCAAGCTAGGCATGGTAGACATATATTCTCCAGGTTAAGGGGGAGTGTTGGAACATGAGACCGGGCAGTTAGTCGTTCTAGTCGCAACAGCCTTTCTGGTTATCGGTCTCACTATTTGGACAAGTGGCATGTCTAGTAGATTTCCTAGTGGCTTGGTAAGAGTCCGCAATAGTAGCCTGGTGGCTATCCGCAGCAGCGGCCTGGAGGTTAGCCGCAGCTACAGTCTGGTGGTTTGTTACAACAGTGGACTGGAGGTTATGTTGGATCGTGAGGCGCCCATAGAGGGGGTGAATAATGGTTTTTCATTTAGTCTATTTTTTGTGAAATAATAACAAAAATCAAAAGCAAATTTCTCCTAATCAATTATGAATACTTAATAAATCAGAAGAACACAAATGACTATAATTTATTTAAAAACTATTACAAACAAAGTACAAAGATTCTCTATAAATCTAGAAATAAAGTCTATGAAAAATAAACTCCTTTTGATTTCACCGGTCCTTCTACCAAGAACCAGCTAGCTATTGTATCTCTCCATAAATCTTGCTACTTGCCTCCCCCTAGATCTTACCACGACTTAATTGTTGCACACAAGGCGCCGAAAACTTCCTAAGTCACACTAGGACCTAGACACCAAGCACAAGGCGATGATTTCCTCCTAAGCCACACACGGACCTAGACTCCATGCACACAACGATGATTTCCTCTATCGATTAAAATGAAGAAATAAAGAATTACAATGAATAACTTTCAGAACAAAAAATCCGTAAAATGAAACACTGAAGGTGCCGACGAATGCTTGCTACGGTTGCTTGAGATGCTGCATACAAATTGTTGCTCCTTCATTCTTGAATCTTTTTGGGAAGATGGAGTTTTTATGGATGCTTGAGCTCTCAGGATAGGATGCACGGGAAGGAACACTTCAGAATCTAAAAGTCGTAATCTCCATAAAAAATGAGTCGTATATATATTTTGGCGATATCGCTGGCGATACTTGATATCGCCTGCCAGCGATTCCAAAACAAATAATGTTGTTCTTACTGCACTAAGGTCTCAAAATGTTTATATGATAAAATTTCATGATCTCTCACATTCGTGTCTAAAATGTTTTATGTCCAAAAATGAGGAGTTAGATTTATGGCATAGGCAACTTTGTCATTCTAGTACCAAGTTAATTTTAAAATTGTCAAAAGACAAATTAATCAAAGGATTACCTGTTTTAAGTGGAAATTTATCTTCTTTATGTTCGCCATGTCAAGAAGGGAAATTTTCAAAGTCATCATTCAAAAGTAAAAATATTATCTCTACTACTAGACCTTTACAATTGATACACATAAATTTGTTTGATCTTTTTACTACACAAAGTTTAGGAGGTAGAAGGTACATCTTTGTTTCGATTGATGATTAGTCTCGCTTTTGTTGGAAAATCTTCTTAACGTCAAAGTCTGATGCATTCTTAGAATTTACAAATTTATGTATACGTATTCAAAATGAACTTGATTTAAAAAAATGCATTCATTCAGATCATGCAGGTGAATTTGATAATGATAGGTTTGCTTCTTTTTGTAATGAGTTCGGAATTGAACATGAATTTTTCGCTCCTCGCACACCACAATAAAATGGTGTGGTAGAGAGGAAAAAGAGGACTCTTTAAGAACTAGCTCGTACTATGTTATATAAATACAAATTACCTAGATCATTTTGGGCATAAGCTATAAATACTGCATGTTATGTTATTAATCGTGTTATGCTTCGACCGTTTTTTGAAATTAACACCTTATGAATTATATTTTCAAAAGAAACTGATGTATCTTATTTTAGAGTTTTTGGTTGTAAATTTTTCATTTTGAACATTAAGGACACAATAGGAAAATTTGATGAAAAATGTGATGAATGTTGAAACTGAAAATCAGCTTTTGTGGAGTTTGAACCCGTGGGGAAGGGGTGATCTCACACGTACTTCTCCCTCACAAACTCAAATAGCTAAAGACCTAGAATAAGAAATGAAGCCAAGGCTCCAGCATGGAGCTCCTACCATACAACCGAAATATCTTAAAGCACTTCCCAGCCTTAGCCAAGCACTAAGCTAAGGACTCCTCAAAAAGCACAAGAAGACCAGAGCACAAGTAATTGAAAGATAATAGTTGTCAACCTAAATCACCTAGAGGGGGGTGAATAGGTGAGTTGTGCGTCTTTTGCGGAATAAAAAAATCTCAGAACACAGCACAGATCTATCTACAAAATTATCACAAACGAGACAAGATTTATAGTGGTTCCCCGATCTTGGGTACATCCACTTTCCCTCACCGATCCAGTAATATACTAGACTCGGCTACTCCACTATCTCGGATTGAAAATCAATCCTACCCTCGGAACAAAGTTCATACAAACTCAATCCAACCAACTGGATCTACAACTTGGAAGGCAAAAATTCCGACAAACTCAGAGTTGAAAACTCCCACACTCGGAGAAAACTTCTCCTACAAGAATGAAAAATTGTTTACGAAAATACAAACAATGATTTTTATGTCAGATCTGCAAACAGCAACCAGAATCTTCTTCTTGTAAGCTTTGCGGTACTTTCAGAAAAGATGAAGGAAATCTTGGCAACAGATCTGGAATCTTCCTTGTCTTACATGATCGGGAAAAAGAATGAGCAGTTGAGAAGCAGTCTCGATCTGTAAAACTTCTTCAGTCTATTTCCTCTATAAATCGAAGCCCTTGCCGGAGAAGAACAGCGGCTGCGGAGGATTTCGTTCCGTGAAGAGAGAGAGAGGAAACAACGACTTAGAGAGAGAGAGAGAGACGGCTGCAGAAATTTTCCGATAATATTTTTGATCTTGAAAGCTTGAATTCTTGTTGTTGTTAGGGTTTATCGATTAGACAAGCCTTTATATAAGAACACTAATAACAGTCATAATTGGTTTTAATGACATACACGTGGACCAATTATGTCGCAGAATTTGAAAATCTGTCAAATCTGGACTTAAAAGAAATTCCAGAGAAAAGGAAGAGACATACACGAGTGGGTATATAACTACACGAGTAGGTAGAGGACTACTCGAGTAAGGAAAGAGATGTTACTCGGGTATAAAATTCAGGACTACTCAAGTAGATAGAAAACAACTACTCGACTACATATAATCAACTTACTCGAGTACTTAGAAGATCTACTCGAGTATACAGAAAATTTCATGGGAAGACGAGTTGAACTACTCGAGTATAAGTTGTACTACTCGAGTAGGTGAGAAAGACTACTCCAGTGGTTTGATGAACCACTCGAGTGATAAGACTTAGAAAAATTTCTGAACACTGGAAAATGAGCTACTCGAGTAGTCAGACTGAACTACTCGAGAGGATATAGTCTACTCGAGTATATGAAAAGACTTACTCGAGTAAATGACTTGGAATATATTTAGGAGGAGATAGATTTAGTTAACTCGAGTATGAAGCATGAACTACTCGAGTAGTAAGTAAACTACTCGAGTAAATAACTTATACTACTCGAGTATAGAAAATTTACTCTTGAGATAGAAGATAGTTACACGACTCAGAAATTATAACTACTCGAGTATATAGATACTTACTCGAGTGTTTTACTTAGAAAAACTTGGAGAGTAAAATTTGTGCAACTCGAGTAAGAAGAAGTATCTACTCGAGTAGTCCAGTAAGCTACTTGAGTAAGTGACAGTCTACTCGAGTATGAAGCAAGTATTTCACTCGAGTAGTTAATGACCTACACGAGTAGAATACTTGGAAAACTTTTCAAGGTGGAAATTCTTTCTTCTTTGGAGAAATCAGCATCCAACTCTATTCACATAGTCCAAGTGCTTGAATATGAAGTGTATCCCAATAGAGAGGCTATACATGAGTCAACACCTTGGGTCATACAATGATGGATTACATTGTATGGTCCTGTGTTTGGTGACTCATTGTAAACTGACATTGATTTACACTTCCCATTGGAATACTGCAGCCACATAACTCAAACAAAGCATCAAATACAACCTAATTCATCTTAGTTCCAGGATGACTTCATCAAATCTGGGTTAATGTGGACATAGGTACCAACAATCTCCCCCTATTTGTTGAAGTCAGAACCCTTTACACTAAGGTGAATTAAAGACATAAAAAGAAGCTAAGTAGAAAAATTAGTGCAAGCAAGCAGTAGACTATGAGAAAAGATAATAAGAGCAAAAACTTAGAATTATATAAATAATAATATCCAAAATTATCAGTTCTACATTCAATCATTTCACACTCTCAAATATCCTTGAAAATTAGCCTTGATGTTGTTGTCTGTCCAGTTTCTCTTATTGTCTCCTCTGGTAACAAAAAGGTTTTGGATAATACTTGGGAGGTCTAGGAGGGGCTGCAGGGTTGTTCCTCCCATATTCTCTGTCATAGATTCTCCTTTTGGTCATGGATTTTTCATAAAGTTCCCATTCATATGAGCTGTAATGAATATTCCTGCTATCATGGAATTCCATAACTAATCTGAGAGTTTTCAGAATCAGGGATTTGGAGGTTGGAGACCAAACTTCAGCATGTTCAGGATCTTTAGCAGGAACAATCTTTCTAGCAGAAGAGCCTTCACCATATTTCCATTTCTTCTTGGAGGTTTTGATCTCTGGAGGAGCATGAAGGAAAATGTCAGCAGGATCTTCTTCCCAGCCTTGAACATAGGTGTCTAGAGGAGCAACTGAGTCTCCAGGACTGGGAGAGAAGGTAGGTTGCAGAGGAGCAGCTGGGGTAGAGGCATCAGTAGCTTGAGGATTTAAATGATGAGGAATGATGTTGGGGTCAGCAGCAAGGTCTGGCAGAATCTGCTTGTGCATCCAGACAGCAGTGTCATAGGTATGAAATTTGATACTCTGTATCTAGGCTAGCACATCATCATGAATTGTCTGCACATGAGTTTCCCATAAATCTGACTTCTGAGCAGCTGATTTTTCTACTTGTTCTTTGAGTTCTTTGATCAAGCCCTCCCCCTTTCTGATTTCCACAGATAACTTCTTTATAGCATCTTCTTTAAAAAATACCAACTTCTTCACAGATTTTCATTTTGTTAGCTTCATTTTTTCTTGTCCAGCTCTATTTGATTGTTTGTAAGTGTGATACCTTGTTCCATAACTTCTCCAACACTAGTTATAGTGTGGTCTAGGGCTTTTCCACCAAGTTGAAATAGGTACTTGAGCTTGTCAATGTTGTGCTGGATTTCAGCAAACCCTCTGCTCATCTCAGTCTCAAGAGCAGTTACCTTGGCTGTAATGACAACTAGAGATTCATCAAAGTATTTTCTCTGGTCTTGCAGTAGGAGAGAGATTTGGGACAGTAAGTCTGGTGAGGCAGAAGCAGCAGCAGCAGTTGAAGGAGCAGCAGATGAGAGAGGAGGAGCTACCCATGGAGCTATTTCTTCAATGATCACAGAGCTTGCTGCCCTTGTTGTATGAATGATAGCATCCCTTTCTTCTGTATCATAAGGGATAGAGAAATCTAAGTTTCTGAGAGGAGCCTCTGCTGGCTCAGGAGAGGGCTCATCAGAAATAAGAATTGTGTCTTGCTGGTCTGTGAGGGCAGTAGGAGATTTTGCTGGAGTCATGGCTGGAGAATTATCTGGAGATTGTCCAGGAGTTGAGTCCCTGTGAATTTTAGAGGATGGAGCTGGAGGAGATAGAGGAGGAGGAGGAGGAGGCAGCACTTCTTCAGTGAGTTCTGCAATCATGGCATCTATAGCAGCAGCTGTGAGAGAAGAGATTCTTGAGATATCTGATCTGAAGGAGTTGCTGGAGTTTGTGGAGTATGAGGTAGGGAAGAAGTTGCTGGCTGAGGAGATGAGGTGATTTTTGGTGGAGAGGACATCCTGACTGAGATAGAAGGAGCAGGCTCCCCCTCACTTGGTGCACCAGAGGAGTTGGCCACATGATGAGGAGAGGGAGATGGAGTTCTATCCTCTAATACTGGAACTTCTGAAGTCTTAATAGCTTGGGCAGCATTTTTCAGTTTGAGCTCCCATCTCTAAATAGAAGAAATGGAGACCTTCTTCATGTGGTGAAGAGGGGTCCCTTTGGAGAAGTTAAATACCCAAGAATTTGTTTCATGGAGGAGGAGAGAGATTATTCTGGCGATGTTGGGGGATTTTAAGATGTCCTTGATTTTGTCCAGAATCAGCATGCCAAACTGATATTTCTTGCGACAGACAATGGTTTGCATTATATCGAAGAAATACCATGGAATGTCTCTTATGGAGTTGGTCTTGCACAACAAAATCTTTCCAATAACATCAACCAGAAACTTTCCTTCTACATTCATATCTGATCGTTTAATATACTGAGCATCAGTCGAAATACCACAGAAAAAGCTTGTTCGGTCAGAATCTTCGTCATGTAGGTCATCTTCTTCATCCACTATCGGTAATCGGAGAAGTTGAGAGACAATGGTCTTGGTGAGTTTGATCTTCATACCTCTCACTGTGGATTTCAGAACTAGTCCATGTCGTTTGACCTTCAGATTGGTGAAGAATTCTGCTACCTCGGGGAAGAGGATCCGACAGGGTTCTTGCAGGATGAAGGAGAGCCCTGCGGTGTCTAGAAGAATCAACAAGTTGCGGAAATCATCTGAAAACTCGGCAATCCCGGCGGTAACAAGTTCCGAACCTACACCAATCTTGGAGACTGCGGCCATGATCCATAAACTGAGAAAAGCTCTGTCGGGGGAAAGAAGAAAAGTTTCGGCTCTATAACTTCTCGAAGGAAGACGAAGTGGTAGTCAGGTACTCGAGAGATTGGAAATGATTTCGTGTAGAATTAATTTGGAATTTCGAATTTATAAACCCTAGGTTTATGTCTAATCATCAAGAAGAAAATAACTTAAAAAGGAGAAGGTGACATAAGTCTTGGGTGGCGTATAAGAAAATTTGAAAAACCAAAGAGATACCTACATGAGAGATAAAGGGGTACTCGAGTAGATTACTTAACTACTCGAGAAGATGAATCAAATCACTCGAGTAGATGAGGTGTACTACACGAGTACTTGAACTGCCTTACTCGAGTAAGTTGAATGGACTACTCGAGTAGGTCCTTTAATGTCTCGAGTAGGTCAAGTTTATAAATTAAATTGAAATGCCAAGTTGACTAACCCTTTATTTTCCTTTGCTTTCTTGAAATCCAAACTTCTTTAATCTTCCTTGTTGAGCATCCCAAGTTCAGTTTTGAAGAATGAGAACTTGGTCTCGTCCAGCGGCTTCGTGAAAATATCTACAACTTGCCTGTCTGTGGAGACATATTAGAGATCTATGTCCCCATGCTCTACATGCTCCCGGATGAAATGATACCTTAGCTCGATATGCTTTGTCCGGCTGTGCGACACTGGATTGTTGGCTATTGCAATTGTGCTGGAAGAGTCGCAAAATAATGGGACATTCTTGAACTTCAAGTTGTAATCCTCAAATTGATTCTTGATCCAGAGTAACTGTGCGCAGCAACTGCCTGCAGAGATGTACTCTGACTCGGCCGTTGAGACTGCGACACAGTTCTGCTTCTTACTACTCTAGGAGATTAGCCTTCTTTCAAAGAATTGGCAAGTTCATAAGGTGCTTTTCCTGTCGTCTTTGCTACCTGCAAAATCTGCATCTGAAAAACCAATTAGTTCGTTGTCATTATTTCTTGGGTACCATAGCCAAGATTTGGTGTACCTTTAAGGTATCTCAAAATCCGCTTTGCAGCAGCGTAGTGAGATTCCTTAGAGTTCACCTGAAATCTAGCACATACACATGTTGAAAATATTATGTCAGGTCTACTGGCAGTAAGGTAGAGCAAGGATCCAATTATGCTTCTGTACTTGGTTTCATCAAAAGGTTTCCCTTTTTCATCCTTGTCCAGAGACATAGTTGAGCCCATTGGAGTCCTCATAGAGGTTGCGTTCTCCATTTCAAATTTCTTAATCAGCACTTTGGTGAACTTTGTCTGTGAGATGAAAATTCCATCTTCAGATTGTTTCACCTGAAGCCCTAAGAAATACTTCAGCTCGCCCATACTGCTCATTTCGAACTTCCCTTGCATAAGTTTTGAGAACTTTTTGCAGAGATTGTCGTCTGTAGAACCAAAAATACTGTCGTCGACATAGATTTGCACTAGCAAAATCTTGCCTTTAATTTCCCTAAGAAATAATATCTTGTCTATCTTTCCCCTTGTGAACTTGTTCTCAAGTAGAAAGCTAGACAACGTCTCATACCAAGCTCGAGGAGCTTGTTTCAGACCATATAGGGCCTTGTGCAGGAAATAGACATAATCAGGAAGGTTAGAATCAACGAAACCTGGAGGTTATTCCACATACACTTCCTCCTTTATGTTACCATTAAGGAAGGCAGACTTCACGTCCATCTGATAGACGGTGAAGCCTTTGAATGCAGCATATGCTAGGAACAACCTTATTGCCTCCAGCCTTGCAACTGGAGCATATGTCTGGTCGAAGTTGATTCCTTCTTCTTGACTATAGCCTTTAGCGACAAGTCTAGCCTTGTTCTTTATGATCGCCCCGTCTTCGTCCATCTTATTCCTGTAGACCCATTTTGTTCCAATGACGTTCTTTCCTTTGGGTCTTGGAACAAGCTTCCATACATTGCAGTGCTTGAACTGATTTAGCTCTTCTTCCATTACCATTATCCATGATGCGTCTGAGTTTGCTTCCTCAAACTTCTTCGGTTCAACCTATGAGATAAAACTCAAATATAAATTCTCATTAGTTGTACCTCTTCGAGTTCTGACACCGTCCCAGAGATCTCCTATGATCTGGTCCATAGGGTGATCCTTCATATGTCTGAGCTCTAAAGTTCTTGCATCTGGATTATCCTCAATCACTGGAGTGATTTCTTTATCTTGGATGACTTCTTCATCTTGATCATCAGCATCTCCAATAGGGGTTGGAGTGGTGATCTTGATGAACTTTTCGCCTTTGTCTTCGGACGGTTCATCCAAGCTAGTTTCTTTCAGCTTTGCACCTGCATCTTCAATAAGCACACTAGACAGATTGCTTTGCAGCAAGCTCATCTCATCAAATACAACATATATCGATTCTTCTACCACCAGGGTTTTTCTGTTAAATATTCTATATGCCTTACTATAGCTACTATAACCCAAAAAAATACCTTCAAAACTCTTTACGCTGAACTTGGTGGTATGATACTTACCATTGTTAAGTACAAAGCATTTACAGCCAAAGATACTAAAGTATGAGATTGTTGGCTTCCTGCCCTTTAGAAGTTCGTAAGGTGTCTTATCGGGGTTTTTATTTATGAGTGCTCGATTTTGCACGTGGCATGCAGTGTTGACGGCTTTAGCCCAGAAGTACTTCGAAAGTGAAGCATCACTCAACATTGTTCTGCAGGCCTCTATGAGTGTTCTATTCCTTCTCTCAGTCACTCTGTTCTGTTGTGGAGTACGAGGAGAGGAAAACAAATGAAAGATACCTAAGCTTTCACAGAATTCTGTCATGGCCCCAGATTTGAAATCTGTTCCGTTGTCACTTTTGATTTTGACTATAGAGCAGTTGTACTCATTCTGGACTTGCCTGACAAAATTAGTAAAGATGTCGAAGGTATCTGACTTGTGTTTCAGAAAGAACACCCATGTAAGGCGCGAGTAATCATCAATAATTACCAACGTATAATCCTTACCTCCCAAGCTTCTAATTTGCAGTGGACCAAACAAGTGCATGTGCACTAGATGATGACATTATTAGAATTTTTGCCAATAACGCTTTTAAAGGTAGTCCTTGTTTGCTTGCCTTTTATGCACGCATGACAAGGTCAATTTTTGATGCACTTGACATTTGGGGCATCACGTACTAAGTTCATTGAAAATAATTTATTAATAGTTTTGAAATTAATATGTGCTAGTCTCTTGTGCCATTGGTCACCAAGGGACGCACTATCTTTTGCTAAAAGACATACTGGTGTAGAGGAATCTATACAAATGAAATTTAAACAAAAAATATTCCTGCTTCGAGTGCCGGATAGAATCGTTTCCATATTGTCAATGGATTTTATCAAGCACTTATCAGCATGGAATTCAACTATGTATTCTTTATCGCAGAGTTGGCTTATGCTTATGAGATTGTGTTCCAATCCTTTGACATAAGCCACATCCGTGAAGGATACATTGCCGTTAGTAATCATACCATAGCCTCTAGTAATTCCACTGTCTGAACCTCCAAAGATGACCTTTGGTCCGTTCACAACTGCAGTAAAGTTCTGAATAAGGCTTCTAGTCCCGGTTATATGCCGAGAGCAACCGCTGTCCAAATACCAGATTGGCGTTTTGTTGGCCTTTGGACATATCTGCAATCATAATCAATTTGCCTTAGGAACCCAAACACGTTTGGGTCCTTGGTCTCAGGATAGAGTGCTCCCCCTACGAGTGTTAGCATTATGAGCGGTCTTTCTCATATTGCTGACATGAGGGGTTGCAACGTTTCTGGGATTGAACCAACAATCAATGGCAAAGTGACCAACCTTTCAACAGCACCAACAGTCCAATATGTTGTACCTTTGCCTCATGATCTCCTGCTTGACCTTTTGGAATTGTGGTCTAGCAGGGGCAGCATTCTTGGAGGAAGATTCCTCATGATGATGGCAATCACATAGCTTCTTCTCCTTTATAGGCTTTTCTGCAATAGGCCTTATCTTTGGTGCCTTCTTGAAGTTATGACCATGATTGAGAGGACCATAGATCTTAAGAACAACTTCTTCATAAGGTGCCTTGAAGACACTTTCGCCAAAGTTTCTGGGTCGAGTCCATCCTTGATAGCGGGACTTTGGCTCTACATAAGTAGGCCTAGCAAAGTGCCCGCAGGATGAGTCAAGATCAAACTCATTTGATGGAAAGATGACTTTCTTGAATGTAGTCTGATCTTAAGGGGCTTTCCCCTTCTCTTTGGCTAAGGCCTTTTTGGCGGACTTATTCTTCCGTTGAGACTTATTTCTGCTAGAGGATTTACTAGGAGCTTCTTCATGGCCTAGCCCAACTCCTGTGGCCTTTGCTGAGAATTCAGCAACAAATGAAGGAACTGTTTTGGGCTTCGAGAAACTTTTAACAAGTTTCTTTTCAGCGGCAAGTTGGGCTTCCAATTCCTTGATGATTTTCTCTTTGAGGTCAAGGTGCTCAAGTGCCTTGTTATACTCTTCAATAGCATTATTGAAGTTTTCTTCGAGAGAGTCAGTCTTTGCGACTTTTTTTTCTCATGATACTCTCTTCGGCTTTTACAGATTTGATCTTTTTAGCCCAAGTCTTCACGACTCGACGACATTTGTCGTAAGCCATGATTAACTCCTTGTACTGGGCCATTAGTTCTGACTCATTGTCAAAGTAGCTATCCTCATAATCATGTTCAGATACTTCAGAGTCTGAGAGAGGGGTATGAGAGTTTACCTTCCCAGTGAACTGGGGCTCTTGATCATCATCTGTTTGAGCCATAAGCCCAAAGTAAGCTTATTCTTCTTCACTTGACTCAGATGAGTCAGAGTCACTGAGAGACTTTCTCTTTTTGGCTATCAGGCTCTTCTCTTTCCTCTTTTTGTTGTACGAGGATTTATTTTCTTCTCTTCTACCACCCTCCTTCTTCTTATGAGGGCAGTCGGCGATGACATGACCTGGCTTATTACAACAATAACAAATAATATCAGTCGAAACATATTTGTTTTGTTTAGCATTATACCTGTCATGGCTGCTTGAGCCTTTTCTTTGTCAATCACCATCGTGTCGTGATCTTCTATAGGAGGCATCCTTGCCTTTACATTGCTTCTTCTTGTTCAAGAATTTCTTGAACTGATGTGAGAGCAGTGAGAACTCTCCTTCTGATAGCTCAGAGCCTGAGGTACTAGGCTCAGAAGTTTCTTCTTCTTCAATAATTTATGGAGTTGGAGCAGGGGAGGCGGCCTTTGTCTTTCTAGAAGTGTCTGCCTTGAGAGCAACAGATTTTTCTTTGAGAGCAGACCTGCTCTTCTCTTATTCAGCTTTCCTGGTGTTGAGTTGAAGCTCATATGACATAAGCTTCCCGAAGAGATTTTGTGGGTCTGTCTCAGCCAGCTTCCCAAACTCCCTGATGGCACAGACCTTGTTGTCCCATTATTTGGTCAGGGATCTCAGGAACTTGTCATTCAGTTCTCCATTAGTGAATACTCTGCCATAGACTCTTAGGTCATTCACTATCTTGAAGAAATTCTCAAATGTATCAGCAATGGTCTCTTTGCTTCCCTGTTGGAAGGCTTCATACTTCTGATTGAGGAGGGATCTCCGATCATCCATTACTTCTTCTGTTCCTTCCATCAAGGTAACCAAGGACTGCCACATCTCCTTTGCAGATTGGCAGTGGATTAAGTTCTACAGCATTGAGTCATCAACTGCACTTGCTATAATGTTTTTAGCTTTCTTATCTAGTGAGACAAGTGCAATCTCGTCCTTGTCTAAATCCATCAGCTTCTTTGGAACCTTCTTGGTAGGATCTGTAGTGGAGACAGTCATAGGGATATAAGGACCTTCTTCAACTATCATGAAGATCCTCAGATCCACAGCTTCCATAAAGAATTTAATCCTTTCTTTCCACATGGGAAAGTTGTTCTTGTTGCATAGAGGAAGCTTGGCAAAATCCTTTGCCTTGTCCATGATAGGTATATCTCAAATGACAACCATTGCAGGAACTAATCAAGGTGTTAACCTTTTAACGATCAACCTCGCTTTGATACCAATTGAAATATAATAGTTGTCAACCTAAATCACCTAGAGGGGGGTTAATAGGTGAGTTGTGCGTCTTTTGCGGAATAAAAAAATCTCAGAACACATCACAGATCTATCTACCAAATTATCATAGACGAGATAAGATTAATAGTGGTTCCCCGATCTTGGGTACATCCACTTTCCCTCACCGATCTAGCAATATACTAAAATTGACTAATCCTCTATCTTGGATTGAAAATCAATCCTACCCTCGGAACAAAGTTCCTATAAACTAAATCCAACCAACTGGATCTACAACTCGGAAAGCAAAACTTCCTACAATCTCGGAGTTGAAAACTCCTACACTCGGAGAAAACTTCTCCTACAAGAATGAAAAATTGTTTACGAAAATACAAACAATGATTTTTTTGTCAGATCTGCAAACAGCAACCAGGATCTTCTTCTTGTATGCTTTGCGGCACTTTCAGAAAAGATGAAGAAAATCTCGACAACAGATTTGGAATCTTCCTTGTCTTACACGATCGGGAAAAAGGATGAGCAGTTGAGAAGCAGTCTCGATCTGTAAAACTTCTTCATTCTATTTCCTCTATAAATCGAAGCCCTTGTCGAAGAAGAACACCGGCGGCGGTGACTTTCGTTCCGTGAAGAGAGAGAGAGGAAACAACGACTTAGAGAGAGAGAGAGAGAGAGAGAGAGACGGCTGCAAAAATTTTCCGATAATATTTTTGATCTTGAAAGCTTGAATTCTTGTTGTTGTTAGGGTTTGTCGATTAGAAAGGCTTTTATATAATAACACTAATAACGGTCATAATTGGTTTTAATGACGTACACGTGGACCAATCATGTCGCGGAATTTGAAAATCTGTCAAATCTGGACTTAGAAGAAATTCCGAAGAAAAGGAAGAGACATACACAAGTGGGTATATAATTACTTGAGTAGGTAGAGGACTACTCGAGTAAGGAAAGAGATGTTACTCGGGTATAAAATTCAGGACTACTTGAGTAGCTAGAAAACAACTACTCGAGTACATATAATCAACTTACTCGAGTACTTAGAAGATCTACTCGAGTATACAGAATATTTCACGGGAAGAGAAGTTGAACTCCTCGAGTACAAGTTGTACTACTCGAGTAGGTAAGAAAGACTATTCGAGTGGTTTGATGAACTACTCGAGTGATATGACTTAGAAAAATTTCTGAACACTGGAAAATGAGCTACTCGAGTAGTCAGACTGAACTACTCGAGAGGAGATAGTCTACTCGAGTATATGAAAAGACTTACTCGAGTAAATGACTTGGAATATATTTAGGAGGAGATAAATTTAGTTAACTCGAGTATGAAGCATGAACTACTCGAGTAGTAAGTGAACTACTCGAGTAAATAACTTATACTACTCGAGTATAGAAAATTTACTCTTGAGATAGAAGACAGTTACACGAGTCAGAAATTATAACTACTCGAGTATATAGATACTTACTCAAGTGTTTTACTTTGAAAAACATGGAGAGCGGAATTTGTGCAACTCGAGTAAGAAGAAGTATCTACTCAAGTAGTCAAGTAAGCTACTCGAGTAAGTGACAGACTACTCGAGTATGAAGCAAGTATTTCACTCGAGTAGTTGATGACCTACACGAGTAGAATACTTGGAAAAATGTTCAAGGTGGAAATTCTTTCTTCTTTGGAGAAATCAGCATCCAACTCTATTCACATAGTCCAAGTGCTTGAATATGAAGTGTATCCCAATAGAGAGGCTACACATGAGTCAACACCTTCGGTCATATAATGAGGGATTACATTGTATGGTCCTGTGTTTGGTGACCCATTGTAGACTAACATTGGTCGACACTTCTCATTGGAATCCTGCAACCACATAACTCAAACAAAGCATCAAATACAACCTAATTCATCTTAGTTCCAGGATGACTTCATCAAATCTGGGTTAATGTGGACATAGGTCCCAACAGTAAGCATGCCTTCTGAGGTACCCCCTTGGGTCTATTTATAGTTTTCTGAAAATATTCTTCTAACAGCCAACCTCTGCTGTTCTAAACAGTTATATGCAGTCCAGATTGGCATGCCAGCAGCGTAACTTCGGTGTTCTAAAAGGCTATGGGCAGACCAGCGAGGGTAGAATGGTAAAGATATATCATACAACACTGGGTGAGTGGCCCTTGAAAACCTTCAATCGCATGGGGTGGTGAGTGTTCGATGGTGCTAGCACTCGCCGCCTCCCTATGGCACTCGGCGAGTGCATGCCAGAAATACCCCACTTGCCAACTACCTACCGAGATCCATATGCTAGTGTGAGCATGCTTCTCCACACTCCCCTGTTTTGCTCCAACCCATCGGGGCGAGCCGGCAGGGCTGCAAAAATCTCACTCAACACCAGGAAAGAGGCGTTGAGTGTTTGGGCTTCACTCAATGCCAAGGAAAGAGGCGTCAGATGAACAAGCCTCACACAACGCCGAGATCAAGAGGCACTGAGTGAGTTCACCTCACTCGATGCCGGGGAGGGAGGCATCGAAAGGAATCGATGCCAGCGGAAGGCATCGAGTGGACTCAACGCCAGCGGAAGGCGTCGAGTGGACTCGACGCCATGGGCCCAGCTCGCATGGGACTTGAACAAGATGACTTGGCCGGTCTGGCTCCTATCATCCCCACTCACTGGATATGGGGTTGTATACAATCCCCGCTCTTTGAGAGGTTGCCCCAAGCTCGGAAAGTATCATCCAACCCCTCTGTTGGAACACCCTATTACTAATTTGGGTCAGGATCACTATGTCTCTAGGAACCTTTGCTTGACCTCCTGTATAGCTTAACAGGTCAAATAGAATTGAGTCTAAGGGTTAGAAGTCTAGGTTTGGAAGCTGCCCTGAAGACCAAGATTTTGTGTTTGGAGACTAAGTCATATCGTCGAGCTCAGCACGACGATTCGTCGAACTCCCATCAATGATCGTCTAGCTCAACTTCGACAGATCGTCGATCTCTATTCGACGATCGCTGAGCTCAACTTCATTATATCGCCGAACTCCATTCGACGATCGGTGAGCTAAGGTCGACGATTTTGACTCTGCTTTGGATCTTTATCTCTGAGCTCAGTTCGACGATCTTTGAGCTCAGATCGACGATATTTTGGTGCTGTGTGTTTCCAGATCGCTGAGCTCAGCTCGAAGATAGTAGAGCTCAGTTCGACGATTTCAGATAACTTCCAGGATGATTCTAATTTCAAATTCAAATCAGTTAAGGAGTTATTCTGCAATTAATTCAGAGATTTCCTAGCCGTTTTCATTCAATTCTGGACCAAGTTTCAAGGTATTTTTCAAGGAATATTTCTGTGGACTTTCCTCTAGAAGAGATTTGGCAATTAAGGATGCAATCAATGTAGGCTAACGACTATTCTTGACAGAGAATGTTATTCTATTCTGCACCAGAGAATAAAAGGTAGAATTTTTTTGAATCACTCAGAGAGACACACATAACAGAGATTACAGAGACACATTCAAAAATATTCTGTCAAAAAGAATTCTGAAGAACACTCATTCAAGGAGATCAAGCTTTCAAAAATCTTCAGATCTCTTTAGTTTTCAAAGTGTTCAAGGCCAACATATTTCCAGATTCCAGACATTCAACATTTCAGCTATTGCTGAAATCATCTATTGCTGGAGTTCAACCTTTGAAGGCCTATCACCCTCAGCAAAGCTTTTCTTCCTGAATATCTCAAGGATTCAGGGGGAGCTTTGACACCATCAATCCACATAGTCTTCTCAGCTTATCTGAGAAAGAGAAGACTTCCATCACCCTCTCACCCCCTCTCTGTAAAGGGTTTCTCAAGCTCCCTTCAAAAGTTTGAACCTGTTTTTTGAGCACCTTGTCAAAAGCTCATTGGTGGCAAGACACCTGATCAAAAAATCTGCTTTGGTTTTTGAGCACCTTATCAAAAGCTCATTGGTGCCCAGGACACCTGATCAACTCATCCTGTAGTGGATTCCTACCTAGGGTGGTAGAAGAGTGGATGTACCCAAGTTTAGGGGAACCACTATATTTCCTTGTGTCTTCTGGTTTTGCTTGTTTTCATTTTTGTTTCTGGCCTTGATTCTTCTGTGCTTAGCTTTTGTTTAACTTAGTGCTGTGATTAGATTTATTATTGCTTCCCTGCTCACTCTTATTACAACAGTTGTTGTAAAAAGTTTCAAAGTACCATATACTCTATTCACCCCCCCCCCCCTCTAGAGTATATCAGATCTAGCTGCTCTTTCAATTGGTATCAGAGGGAGGTTGGTTAAACATACCACACCCTAATTGGTTGTACAGACTAACACCTGAACCCAAAGATCCCAAGTTAGATCTGTTTTTCTTTAGTATTTTATTATTAGATTTTGTTTTCACAAATCATGGCCCAAAACAAAGATTATGTTAGCACCAGACCTCCAGTGTGCAATCTATCCAAGTTTGCACTTTGGAAGGCAAGGATTAGACTTTACATGAATTCTATTGACGAAGATATCTTTAATTCTGTTTTTACAGTATGTCCAAGACCCCCAGAGAACACAAGTACAAGTGTTGTTCCACCCCCATCAGGAACAGATGCTGATATCAAGAGATGGAAGGTAGCTGATGCCAAGGCTATGAACATCTTGGCCCAGACAATGTCTGATGATATATTTCAAAAGGTAGCTGAATGTAATTCAGCCAAGGAAATTTGGGACAAGCTCTCAAAAATAGTCTCAGGCTCAGCTGATGAGAGAAAGGATAGAAGATCCCACCTCATCTCTCAACATGAGAATTTCAAGAAGAGAGAGACTGAGTCAGTGGGAGATATGTACAACAGACAAAGTCTAATTGTCAGTGAACTCACGACATTAGACAAAGAGATCTCTCTAACTGAACTTAATGACAAGATCCTAATGTGCTTTCCCAGCACTTGGGATTCAAGAATCTGGTCAATTAAGGATGCCAGAAGTGTAAATGAGATCACCACTGAAGCTCTATTGGGTAAGCTCAAATCTTATGAGCTACTCATCAAAAATAGAGAGGAATAACAGAAGGCTGCCTCACCAGCCACAAGAAAAGAGAAGACCATAGCATTCAAGGCAACTGAAGATCTGCCTGAAGATAAAGCCACAGGCAATGATGAACTACTCAGTCTGCTGGCCAAAAGGTTCTACAAGATGGCCAGAAAGGACTTCAAAAGAAGATCATACAAGGAGCAGGACAAGCCAAGGTATGACAAGTCCATTAGTATTAATAAAGACATTATTTGCTTTGGTTGCAGGAAACCAGGGCACATAGTTCCTGACTGTCCAGAGAACAAGAACAAGGACAGAAGGGACAGGAAAGAAAGAAGAAAGGAGAAAGACTCCAAAAGGAATGGCAATGGCAAGCCTTCTTCAAGCAAAAACAAGCATACAAGAAAAGGGTTTGTTGCTGAATCCTGGAGTGAGATAGAAGAAGAGTCAGAAGCCTCATCCAGCTCCAGTGATGATGAGGATGATGCAGAAGAAAAGGAGTTCTACATGATGGCAATTAATGCCTCACAGCACAACTCAGAGGAAGAAGAGTCAGAGTCAGACTCAGAGACTCAAACTGAAGAAGATCAGGTAATTGGTTCTTTTGATTTTAGTTCAGAGGATTTTAAATCTGAATTTAAAGCACTGTGTTTAGACCTGCTAAAGTATGAGAAAGAGATTATCTCTCTCAGAAATCAATTATCTGAACACAATACTTTAAAGTCAGAAAACCTCAAACTCTCTCAGGAGTTGGAGTGCTGTAGGGAACAGATAGCTTCACTGAAAAGTGAGCTCTCTGAGGCCAAGAAGCTTGAAGAATCCCTCAATGGGAGAAGCATCAAGCTGATGGACATCACAAGCACAGTGAACTCCAGATTCAACAGTACACTGGGCTTGGGTGCTTCATCCAGCCAACCTATAGTCCTAACAACTCCAATCAAATTCATTTCTGACAAAGGAAAGGGAGTTGTAGAGGTTGCTAGGAAAAATTCTGATCTGCCTCAGAAAACAAAGTCCCAGCAGAAATCGTCGAACGGAGATCGACGATCACCGAACGGAGATCGACGATCGCCGAATGCAGCTCGACGACCTCAGGCAAAATCGTCGAACGCAGATCGACGATCTCAGCCAAAGTCGTCGAACGCAGGTCGACGATCTCAAATACCTGACCTCAGCCATAGTCGACCATCGAACGGAGCTCGACGATCTCAGGCAAGATCGTCGAACGCAGATGCAAGATCATCGAACAGAGGTCAGAGCTCTGGAAAATTTTTCAAAGGCAAACCAAAATTGAATCCTAAGGGTCCTTCATCCCAAATCTTTAACCCTTATACTGAATGGATTATACCTCCAAGGAGATATCATCCTGAAGGATATAAGAGTCAACTTGGGATGTCTTTCATTTCAGAATTTAAAGGTTATCAACCTAGGCCCAAGGTAAACTGGGTCAAAAACAAATGAATTGTCTCATGTGCAGGTGAAGACCTATCCAACATCTAACCAGCAATGGTATTTGGATAGTGGGTGCTCTAAGCACATGACAGGGAACAAGGACAACCTCACATCCTTCAGAGCCAAGCATGGACCCAAAGTTATCTTTGGTGATTCAAACTTTGGACAAACTAAAGGATATGGTGCAGTCCAGATTGGATCAGTAACTTTCAAGAAGGTAGCTTATGTGGAAGGACTGAAGCACAACCTAATTAGCATCAGTCAGCTGTGTGATGAAGGCTACCAGGTGACCTTCAGCAAAGCCTTATGCAAAATCAAGTCAGAGGACAACACAACTGTGTTGACAGGTAAAAGGAAAGGTAACATCT
The DNA here is from genome assembly GCA_039583875.1 of Platanthera guangdongensis. Classification (NCBI taxonomy): domain Eukaryota; kingdom Viridiplantae; phylum Streptophyta; class Magnoliopsida; order Asparagales; family Orchidaceae; genus Platanthera; species Platanthera guangdongensis. Next base: position 133,640,773 of record CM077155.1, read on the forward strand.
ACCTAGTAGATTTTCTTTCAACTAATGTAGATATCTGCTTGTTTAATTCTGTCTGTAGACCAAATATTTTATGGCATAAGAGATTAGGACACCTAAACCTTAGAACTATTGCTAGGCTATCCAAGGTCAACCTTGTTAGAGGACTACCTTCTGGCCTCTACAAGAAGGAAGGACTCTGCAGGGCCTGTCAATTAGGCAAGCAAACTAAAAACAGCTTTAAGTCACTTAATAAGAGTGATTCACCTAGGATATTGTATCTGTTACACATGGATCTTTTTGGACCCATCACAGTACAAAGCCTAGGAGGGAAATCTTATACTTTAGTAGTTGTAGATGACTTCTCTAGATTCACTTGGGTGTTCTTTCTAAGGAAGAAGTCTGATAACTTTAAGTGTCTGAAAGAGTTTCTCAAATGTATACAGATTGAGTTCAATACTCACATTGCCCTGATCAGAAGTGATCATGGGACAGAGTTTGATTCTCTTCTTATGCAAGAGTTCTGTCAGAGTGAAGGGATCAGACATACTTTCTCAGCTCCTAGAACTCCTCAACAAAATGGGGTAGCTGAAAGGAAAAATAGAACCCTTATTGAATCTGCCACCACATTGTTGTCAGATGCTCACCTACCTCTATCATTTTGGGCAGAGGCAGTGAACACCTCCAACTATGTGCTGAACAGAAGTCTGATACATAAACTAAAGGGAAAGACTCCCTATGAATTACTCAAAGGGAAGAAACCTAAAGTTGACTATTTTAGAGTCTTTGGTTGTATTTGCTACATTCACAATAATGACAAGAAATATTTAGCAAAATTTCAAGCCAAAGCTGATGAAGGAGTGTTTCTGGGATACTCCATGATCAGCAAGGCCTATAGGGTCTATAATAAATAATCTTTGAAAATTGAGGAATCTGTTCATATTTCATTTGATGAAACTAACATGTCTTTCAAGGAGAAGAATTCTTCTACCATAGAACCTTTGTAGGAACATTCTCTAGTTTAAGACTTGAACAAGTTACAGGTTACTCAAGAGGATGAAAGCAGTGAAGATGAAGAAAATGCTCAACATATTGTGGAACAACTTGAAGAGCCAGTTGTTGTACCACAAGAGGAAACAACAACACAGGTTGGTGAACAATCAACACCCCCTGTTGATTTAATAACATCAAGAGACCATCCAATTTTCCAAATAATTGGAGAAATCTCAGCTGGTGTGCAAACCAGTAATCAGGTGAACCAAAACCTGTTGCACACCTGCTTCCTATCTCAAATTGAACCTCAGTCCATTCAAGATGCAGAGCAAGATCCACACTGGATCATTGCAATGCAAGAGGAGTTGCATCAATTTGAGAGGAACAAAGTATGGAAACTAGTGCCAAAGCCTAAGGATCACTCCATTGTTGGAACAAAATGGGTATTCAGAAACAAACTGGATGATCAAGGAGTAATTATAAGGAACAAGGCAAGGCTAGTTGCTCAGGGATACTCTCAAAAAGAAGGGATAGACTACGACCAGACTTTTGCACCTGTTGCAAGATTAGAAGCCATCAGAATATTTCTAGCTTATGCAGCTCATAAAGGCTTCAGAGTACATCAGATGGATGTCAAAAGTGCTTTCTTGAATGGAGACATCAAAGAGGAAGTTTATGTCAGACAACCTCCAGGTTTTATCTCTCCAACTTATCCTGACTATGTTTTTAGACTGAACAAAGCATTATATGGTCTCAAGCAAGCTCCTAGAGCATGGTATGAGACCCTAGCATGCTTTCTCTTGGAAAATGATTTTATAAGGGGTAGAGTAGACCAAACACTTTTCATTAGAACCCATAAGTCCCATACCCTACTAGTACAAATTTATGTAGACGATATTATTTTTGGTTCTACTGACTCCAAATTGTGCAGAAGGTTTTCCAACCTAATGCACTCTAAATTTGAGATGAGTAGCATGGGTGAGCTATCCTTCTTCCTAGGATTGCAAGTCAAGCAACATGCTGATGGCATCTTCATTTCTCAAACCAAGTATGCAAATGAATTGGTTAAGAAATTTGGTATGTCTGAGGCATCTTTTATGAAAACACCCATGCCTACTAATGCTGTACTGGATGCTGATGAACATGGGAAACCTGTTGATCAGACAACATATCGAGCAATAATTGGATCTTTACTGTATCTTACAGCTAGTAGACCAGATATAATGTTTGCTACATATATATGTGCTAGGTTCCAGTAAGCCCTAGAGAGTCACACCTAACTTTAGTAAAGAGGATTCTCAGGTATGTTAAAAGTTGTCCAAATCTAGGTCTCTGGTATCCAAAGGATTCAGCATTTGATTTAACTGGATTCTCAGATGCTGATTATGCTGGATGCAGAATTGACAGGAAAAGCACTAGTGGAATTTGTCAGTTCCTTGGTGACAGACTTGTCCCTTGGTTTTGTAAGAAACAAACATCTGTGTCAACTTCAACTGCTGAAGCTGAATATATGGCTGCAGGCAGTTGTTGTTCACAAATCTTATGGATTCAAAACCAACTCCTAGACTATGGCTACAACTTAGAGAAGTCAAAAATATTTTGCGATAACACCAGTGCTATTTCTATAGCTCAAAATCCAGTCCTCCATAGTAGGACAAAACATATAGAGATTAGACATCACTTCTTAAGAGATAATGTTGAAAAGAATAAAATTGAACTACAATATATCCCAACTGATTTACAAAGGGGAGATATTTTCATCAAGCCATTGGATGAAAAGAAACACACCTTCTTCCTAAATCAGTTAGGAATGTTAGATGGAGGAAGTCTTAAATAATATCCAAGATTTTGAAAGCTTAAAAATTGACCAAGACTAGGCAAACATTCTGATTTTTCTTAGTGTCTAGAATTTTTCTGATCTCTGAACTGCGCTCGACGATTTGCCCCAAGATCGTCAAACGGAGATCGACGATTTCCTAAATCGTCGAACTGAGTTCAGTGTTTCTCAGATAGTATGAACTATCTCTTCCGGTCAACGATCGTCGAACGACGCTCAACGATTATGTTCTCGGAACGATCGTCGAACGGAGCTCGACGCTCTCCAATATCATCGAATGGAGATCGACGATGTTGAAGACTCTTCAGTTTCCTTTAGAAGCCTCGATCGTCGAACGGAGTTCAATGATCTTTCCACTTCTGCGTCGAACCCTAATATAAAACTCATTTTTTCGCCGTCGTTCTCTTTTGCGCTTTCGATTTCTCTGCAGGAATCTTCTTTCCCTCCAAACAATTCTACACTTGGTCGTTTTGTTTGTTGAGTTTTTGCAGGTACCAATGGCTGTGTCAGTTGCTGTTCTTGCTGTAATGAAGTTTGATGCTGGGTTTGATATTGATATAGAATCCTTCAGCACGACTGACCAGATTTTTCAAGATATACTTGGTTTGTTCAAGGACCAGAATCTGACAGCAATAATGACCACCAGGATCAAGTTGGCTTCTGATGAAATAAAGGAGTGGGTTTATACTGCCCATAATCAAGATAACAACACTATTGTTGGGTCTATAGCTGGAACTCAGGTACCCTTGACCCCAACCATTCTAACAGAAGTCTTTGAGTTGAGAAATGGAGAAGATTCTGCTGAATTATCTGGAGATGAGTTTTCTGAACTGCTTGCCAGAATGGGTCATTCAGAAGGAAACCCTAGCAAGCTCTTCAAAAGGAATCTGTCTGTAGAATATAGGTTCCTGGCAGATGTTGTTGGGAAGGTGCTCCTGGCTAAGCACTCAGCCCATGATACAATATCCAGATATCAGCTCTGTCTCATGGGAGCTCTTGTGGATAAGAAGAATCTGAATTGGGGAGAGGTTTTCTTTGACCTCATCAAAAAGAAAATCAATAAAAGTTTTGTTAACTTTGGAAGAATCCTTGGAGTATTTCTGCAGCACAGGTGCCCTGCCCTGCTGGTCTCCTCTGGAGTTCATATCAATGCCTCCAAGAGATTGTCCTGTGCTCTCTTTGGAAAGTGGGATAGGCAAATCAGCAAGCCTAGCAGGCCCTCCTCCAGTACTGCTTCAGGCACAAGGACTCCCAGAGTCACTCCTCCACAGGTCTCTGCCCCTGCAGATGACCTGGCTGCTGTTGCTGCCTCCTCTCCTCCTCCTCCAATTCCATCCCTTCCCCTACCATCCACCATTCCAGCTCCATCCACCATCATCATATCCAGCCCATCTCCAACATCCACACCTTCTCCAGTCCCTGTTCTTTCAACACCAGAAGAACAATTCCACCCACTGTTCTCCTACCCTCCACCAGATGTGACCTCATCACCCTCCATTCCATCCTTCACCCTACTGGATGATTCCTTTATGGATGATTCCCCATCCTCTCCTCCTGAGTTACCTTCCTCCTCCACTTCATTTCAAGACCTCCTACACCAAATCATAGATCAACCAACATTCACCCCAGCTATCTCCATCCCTCTATCCTCCATACCCACCCTACCAACACCTCAGCCATCCCTTCCACCCTACTCCAGCTCTCCACTTCCAGAACCTTCAGCTGCTCCTATACCTTCTACCTCTGCTCCAGCTCTTGAACAAGTAGACCTCTCAGCCCTTGCTGACAGGTGTATGAGCTGCTTGCCCCCAGACTCTCTCAGCTGTTGGAGGCCTCCTTGGCTCCACTCCACCTGTCAGTGGTAGCCCTTTCTGCCAGGCTCTCTACCCTCTTCCCTCAGGCAGCACCTACAGCAGTGTGCCTTGATCCAGACATGTCTGCATCTAGGAAGGGGGAGATGCCATATGAAGTGAATCTTCATGTTGTTGCTGCTGCTGCTTCTGAGACTGCTGCTGTGAGTCTGTCTGCTGCTGCTGCTACTATTAATACTGCTTCTTCTGCTGCTCCTCCTTCTGTTGCTATTGCTGTGCCTCAGGCACAAAGCCAGATCTCAACTGCAGTCCTTGTAATAGACCTCAGGTCTTTGCTATCAGTTTTTGATTCTACATAGTTCAGCTGTCTGCCAGAGGTTAATGCTGTCCAGCCTCCAGAAGACTTATCCAAGGCACTTGTGCCTTTTTCCTGCTGTGACCCCAGCATTATCACCTCCTTTGTAAATTCAGTAATTGCTGTTGCTGAAAATGCTGAAAATGTTGATGCTGCTGCTTCTGAAGAAAGGATTGTTGTTGCTTCTGAGAATATTGATACTACTGCTGAAGTTCCTATTGCTTCTGATGAACCAATCTCCAAGGACATTCTCATGACAGAGGCCACTGAATTTGAGCCTTCTGCAGTCCTTGATGATTTTCCCTCTACTTCTATTGCTGATAGTGAATCTGTTGTTTCTACTGTTGTTAGTGAAGTTTTTGCTTCTATCACCTCTCCAGAACCTACTGTTGCTGCTGTTGTTGTTTCTGCTTCACCTTCAATATCTGTTGCTGTCCCTGCTGTTATCATCTCAACATCTGTTGCTACAACTTCTGCCTCATCTGCTTCTATTCAGCTCAAAAAGGACTTGATGAAGAAAATAGATGCTCTCTATGATGACCAGAGTTCTGAGAGTGATGAATTTAAAACAGACTCTGATGACTCTTCTGCTACCATTGTCAGGAAAAGAAAGGCAAGGAGCAAAGCAATGAAGAGGGTACTTCCTGCTAAAGTTAAAGATAATAATGATATCCCATATTACATTCTACATGACTGCCCAATCACTGAACACTGGATGCGATACTCCAAGAACCAGCTGAAAGCAATGAAGAAAAAGAGAAAATATGAGAAGGGTTCATCCCAATTCCAGCACTCTCATCCTCCTCCACCACCTCCTCCTGATGCAGGTGCAGGTGGAAGCTCTGCAAGTCAACCCCCAGCCAGAAGTCAGGCTCCCTATCAATCTCATGCCAGATCTTACCACAGGGAAAGCCAATCCAGGGGTTCACATTCTAGGAGAGGAAGATATAGAGGTAATCAAAGAGATATTCAAGTCTACTCCAAAGGTTACTCCAGACAGCACCCATATTCTAGGGGAGGACAACTTTCTTCTGATATAACATCAGGTCCTTTCCCTTACAAGCTAAAAGAGATTGTGTCTGCCAGGGCTCCTCAAGACAATCCCTCCAACAGGTATGAGCCACCTGTACCTTTTGAGGACCCTGAAAATAATCCAGCTGCTTGGACTGCCAGATTAAAGGAATTAGCTGCACTGGATCAGATTAAAAAGGCCAGAGAACAAGGATTAGATTCTTCCAACATTTCTACTATGTCTGAACAGAGACAGAAAGAACTAGAGAGATATGCTTCAAGTAAATTCTTTGATGCTGACAGATACATGGAATTACATCCTGAAGCTGTGGTTCCCAGGCCTAAAAAGCAATCATATTTGGGTGTAGCAGATGATACCAGGTCAAACAAAGAAGCCCTCAATCCTAACAGAGAGATTAAACTTGTTAAAAGCAAAGAGAAGAAATGATATTGTAAGGTGATAATTTCTGTGATTTCTGACTGCTATCTGGATGATATATATTTCTGTGATTCTGCAATATCTACTTGTTGTTTTTCTGCTTTAATGCTTGTATGTTGTTATTTAAATTTTTCCAAAGTTTGTAAATAGTAATCCTAACCCAAATAGGGGGAGATTGTTGGAACACCCTATTACTAATTTGGGTTAGGATCACTATGTCTCTAGGAACCTTTGCTTGACCTCCTGTATAGCTTAACAGGTCAAATAGAATTGAGTCTAAGGGTTAGAAGTCTAGGTTTGGAAGCTGCCCTGAAGACCAAGATTTTGTGTTTGGAGACTAAGTCATATCGTCGAGCTCAGCACGACGATTCGTCGAACTCCGATCGACGATCGTCTTGCTCAACTTTGACAGATCGTCGATCTCCATTCGACGATCGCTGAGCTCAACTTCATTATATCATCGAACTCCATTCGACGATCGGTGAGCTCAGGTCGATGATTTTGACTCTGCTTTGGATCTTTATCTCTGAGCTCAGTTCGACGATATTTGAGCTCAGATCGACGATATTTTGCTGCTGTGTGTTTCCAGATCGCTGAGCTCAGCTCGATGATAGCAGAGCTCAGTTCGACGATTTCAGATAACTTCCAGGATGATTCTAATTTCAAATTCAAATCAGTTAAGGAGTTATTCTGCAATTAATTCAGAGATTTCCTAGCCGTTTTCATTCAATTTTGGACCAAGTTACAAGGGATTTTTCAACGAATATTTCTATGGACTTTCCTCTAGAAGAGATTTGGCAATTAAGGATGCAATCAATGCAGGCTAACGGCTATTCTTGACAGAGAATGTTATTCTATTCTGCACCAGAGAATAAAAGGTAGAATTTTTTTGAATCACTCAGAGAGACACACAGAACAGAGATTACAGAGACACATTCAAAAATATTCTGTCAAAAAGAATTCTGAAGAACACTCATTCAAGGAGATCAAGCTTTCAAAAATCTTCAGATCTCTTTAGTTTTCAAAGTGTTCAAGGCCAACATATTTCCAGACTCCAGACATTCAACATTTCAGCTATTGCTGAAATCATCTATTGCTGGAGTTCAACCTTTGAAGGCCTATCACCCTCAGCAAAGCTTTTCTTCCTGAAGATCTCAAGGATTCAGAGGGAGCTTTGACACCATCAATCCACATAGTCTTCTCAGCTGATCTGAGAAAGAGAAGACTTCCATCACCCTCTCACGCCCTCTCTGTAAAGGGTTTCTCAAGCTCCCTTCAAAAGTTTGAACCTAGTTTTTGGGCACCTTGTCAAAAGCTCATTGGTGGCAAGACACCTGATCAAAATATCTGCTTTGGTTTTTGAGCACCTTATCAAAAGCTAATTGGTGCCCAGGACACCTGATCAACTCATCCTGCAGTGGATTCCTACCTAGGGTGGTAGAAGAGTGGATGTACCCAAGTTTAGGGGAACCACTATATTTCCTTGTGTCTTCTGGTTTTGCTTGTTTTCATTTTTGTTTCTGGCCTTGATTCTTCTGTGCTTAGCTTTTGTTTAACTTAGTGCTGTGATTAGATTTATTATTGCTTCCCTGCTCACTCTTATTACAACAGTTGTTGTAAAAAGTTTCAAAGCACCATATACTATATTCACCCCCCTCTAGAGTATATCAAATCTAGCTGCTCTTTCACCCTCAAAATACGGCGAGTGCGGTAGGAGCTAGAAAGAATCTTTTGGTGGGATACACCAACTGCTATATATATGCCCGCATACCTGGGCAACCATTTCCATTCCCCTTACTCTGACCCTGCCGAGATGCCTCTTTCCAAAGAGCTCCAAGAGAAGTTGGACCGTGCTCACGGGCTCAACGCCGCTCGCACTGCCAGCCTAGTAGATGTATCTCCCAGCGCTTTGTCGCGTGAGTATCCAAATCCTCAGTCTGCCAAGAAGGCCAAGTCAGCTCCAAAGGTTATCGGCTCGGTTTATCGTGATCTAGCCTACACCCCCGATCATGGATTCACTTCTTCCTCTAGGCCAGCTCCTGAACAAAAGGAAAAGGGGATCATCGAGATTCTTGCCGACCCGAGCAGTCATCAAATCAACGGTGAAGCCTCCACGCCGCGAGTCAACTCCCCCCGCGATGACTCGCAGCCTCAAACTCCTTTTGCTATTCGCCTATGAGACCCGTCGCCCCCTTTCGGGACCACAGGGATGGACTGGCTGAGGCTGAATTTGCCATCTCGCACACCTTCTCGGCAACCCATACCTACTCCTGTACTCACGGGGGAGATGTCAGGTTCATTCCAATTCCGAGCTTCGAGCGCGTCTCCCCAAGGACTCAAATTCCGGGTCGCGGTAAGAACCTTGCCTTGCCCCCTTCATACAACATCCGAGGGTAGCCGAGCTCATCCCGTAAGTTCCACTTTCATAGGACTATCTCGCATAGTTCTTTTAAAGCACTCGCCTATTATACATTCATCGCGATTGACTATCTTTGCAGATCTCCCCAGTCAATCTGAGGCAGAAGAATCCTCTGAGCTAGCTAGCCACTTGCCACCTTCTTCCCATAACATGATAGAGAACTTCCTGGACATCTCTCTAAACTCTATCGAGTTAAGGAGGCAAGTCGTTTAAGTCTTGAAGAAGCAGGGGCACGCGGTTCGTAGGGTCGAGGAGGAGAATGATCTCAGCGAGCAGAGGCTGGAGGCACTAGAGCGGGACTATGCACTGCTCGCGGATGGGTTGAAGCCCAGCTCAGCAAGAAGGATGATATCCCACACCCCACTCATGTACAGGATCAGCGAGAACATGTGGTTCATCCACCAGGATCTGGAGCTGGTCCGCGAGTTGAACAACCCACTCCATCCTCCGGGGATGGGGATGGGAGGCCAGGGTAGGTGGAAATGGCTCTCTTGCTGAGCTTACCGACACACGCCCCCTAGCCCCCAGCTCGCGCATGTTGAAATAACTATTCTGCTTATTGTATTTTAATTCCCTAAATTGTGAACACAGTTGTCTACAATAACTTAGCAATTTTCTGAATTTGATTCCTGTTGATTCTACGTGTTGTGCTATGCTTTTTGGATTCAACTCGCATAGGATAGAGCAGGTCGAAGGGGTCGGCAAGTCGGGGTCGGAGAGTCGATCTGACCGCTCGGCTCGCCCATTAATTCCACTTTTCTATAAATAGGACCCCTCACTAACATCCAGACCATCGCCTTTACTGCAGACGTATACCCCTTTTTGTTGTCCTTCTCGCCACCTATACTCACACCAGAACCTTTGAAACAATGGGCAAGACGCGACCCGATGGCGACGGAAGGTCCAAATGTACAAGACCATTTTCCTAGTACAACTTTTACGAGGGAAACACCACTGAGCAAAAGTATTTTGATTTTGTTGCCGACTACATCCACACGAGCTTCTCTGAGCACTGCTTCGTGGCGGGCGAGGTCATCAACTCATTCTTTGAGGAAAAGCTCGCCTTCCCCATCTTGCACTTCGAGGTGGGGTTGAGCCTCCCTATATCGCAAGATATTCGCCAGATCCTGAAGTATTACGGGGCGTTCCCGGCCCAACTAAACCTGAATGCCATCACCATGATGGTGGCATTCACCTACTACCTCCACTGAGAGCGAATAGAGTTCAACCTGGCGGTCCTCAAGAAGCTCTTCATATACCGTGTGACAAATTATGGGGTCTCCTTCCTGGTCGGCTCATAATTCAAGGTCTGCGAGACAGCCAACAAGAACCACAACTGCTTCTTCAAGTTTGTCTTCATCAAAGGTGAGCTCGGCAACATAACCTTCTCGCCTCGGTGAGGATCGAGGAGGTGTACCGATCCCCGGCGGTGACGGGCAATGATGCCGAGCTGCACAAGTTCTTCCTCGGCAAGGATTTCAAGGTCGCCTTCCTTCGATGGGGCTTCGACTCACTTCCCCCAGTTCTGCATGATAAAGGTTTAGCTCTTTCACTTCTTCCCTTATTGGGCTCACCAAAAATCCATATTTCTAACTCAAGTTATTTTCTGTAGGGGAGCGGCTGATCCCCGAGCACCCGGCATTTGCAGACTTGGGACTTCACCCCGACCCACTCGCACACGAGAGGGCAGATGTCGAGGCCTGCCAGAGTGAGTTGGGTCTTGCCAGCCCTTCATCCAGCAAGAAACGACCGAACCCCGCGAGCTCCAGTTCACCTCGTCTTGCCCCGCCGCCAAAGAAGATGAAGAAGGTGATGGCGGTCTCCAAAGGGAGACAACAATAACAACAACAAAAATACATGAGCTTGCTAGAGACCACACCGGAGAAGGATCAGAGCGAAGGCGACCCGTCTGCCTACACCGCCATCGAGGAGCTCACAAGTCGCGAGCCAGGCCTGCCGAAGAACCACCAGAACTTTGGTCTCGGCGGAAAGGCCAAGGACTAGCTCGGCAAGCCGATGGTCTAATGGGATGAACAAGCTAATACAGTCTCCATCTCATCTGTAACATCCCTCAAACAACTAGACCCCTAAGAGTGGTTTTGTCATGACTAGGTCATGACAAAATCCTATGAAGCGCAGAATACCAAGTGAACCAAGGCTTGATGGTGGAAATCAACTTGGCCTACAAATAGCTCATTTCAAGCACCACCCCTAGGGTTTGACTTTAAGGCCTGAAGTTGACTACAGGACCCCACCACGACACCCCTAACCCTTTAAGAGGTACATAGGGTCACTAAGGACTCATTGGGGTCAATTAAAGTGGTCAAGTTGATCCAAGTCAACCGTAACCATAAATGGATCAAACTAACCTACCTAGGGTCAGTTGACCTCTCCTTAGCAAAATTTACCCCACCTAGACCTTCCTAACCCTTAAGGGAATTCAATGGGCCACCTAGGACCCATTGGGGTCAACGAAAGAGGTCAAGTTGACAGAAGTCAACCCTAGCCCTAAAATGGTCAAAGTTCCCTAATTAAGGATCAAGCGGCCTCCAAGGTGCCAAACCGACCCTACCCAACCCTTCCTAGACCTTAGGGAGGCCAAAGGGTCATCGAGGTCCCATTGGGGTCAACCCAAAAGGTCAATTTGACCAAAGTCAACTCAACCCTAGTTTAGGTCAAATTAACTCATGTTGACCTAACATAGCCCAATCAACTTGGGCTAAGCCCAATTTGAGTAACCCATTAACCTTAGGAGGCTGAGAATTGTTGAATTCTGTGAAGTGAAAGTGGGTGAATGGAAGGCTTGGGAAACCTATCCGCGCGGACTACGCGGACTGGGTTGGCGGACTGCTAGGTCGGCAGGGATGTTGCAGGCGGTTTGCTCTGTGGCGGCCTGGGCGGTCTGGTCGCGCGGACTGCGCGGACAGCAGCGGCGGTCTGACAGCCAGTGTATGCTCAGCAGGCGGTTTACTCCCAGGAAGTAACCGGGCGGATAGGAATGTTATCCGCGGAGTCCGGCTTGAAGCGGACTGAAGAACTGGAGCTCGGCAGACCGGTTTGGCAGATGCCTTGGTCTTGCTCTAGTGAAGCGGCAAGTGGAAGCCGTGGAGACCGCCGGTCAGCGCGGACAGGAACTGGAGGTCGCCCGGTATGGCGGGCTAGATCCAGTGTCCGCCTGTAAGTGCGGACTGGCCCTTGCGGCCAAGGGGCTGGACTTGGTGGGAATTGAACCAAGTCCAGGATGGCTCAGTCCGGGAGATCGCGCAGTGGAGCGCGGGCTGGTTTCTCAGTCCGCCAAGCGTAGTAGAAGTGTTGTTGCCTGTTGTGCTAGCTTGGGGATATGCGGACTGAAGAACTGCTTGTGCAGGAGCGTGCGGACTGGAGCCAGAGTCCGCTGAGTTCGGTTAAGCCTTATGAGGTTTTGGACTCGGGGATGCGGACTGAGGCAGTCAGCAGGAATGCGGGCTGGAGAAAGCAGTGCATGCGGACTGGAGTCTGCTGTTAGCGGACTGGATTGGCGTGTCCGCTAAGTCCGGAGGTGCCTTGGAGTTGAGGTAATGGACTTGGGATATGTGGACGATAGCTGGGTATCCGCTGAGTCCGGCAGGTGCCTTGATGGCGCGGTTGCGGGCTCGGGTTTTGCGGGCTGATGCCTGTCCGCAGAATGGCGGATACGGCTATTGTGGAGTCCGGCTGTGTGGTGGTCCTGCTTGGTCTCTGGCGGCAAGGCGGACTGGATATTGGAGTCCGGCTTGGAGAAGCTGGCGGACTGGCTATCTGCACAGGGGGCGAACTGGCATGTGTGTCCGCGGGCTGGCGGACACATAAGTTCTTGCTGCGGGTTGTGGCGGTGATCCTATCGGGAAGGGCGGTGACCATACTCATCGTCGTGCCTATAAATAGGACCCATGTCACATCAGGAACCAACCAAGAGAGACCTAACCCGAAGTAAGTGAACAGTTTTTGAGCTCACGTAAGTTGCTGCGGTCTGGACTTTGTGTCCGCGCGGATAGAGTTGACCCGGTTGTGCTGTGCAGGTTGTGCGGATAGCGCTGGAAAGCCAGGACTTGGCTCGATTGCGGTCAGGGACAGTGCGGACTCTGCGGTTAAGCAACAGGCGGTAAACAGCAGGTCGCGGATAGCGGCAGGCGGTCTTCTCTTTGCGCACTTGGTTCGGGGTTCAGGAAGTCGCGGTTTCTGGCGGACTGTTCCATTCGGTGGCGCAGCTTGTGCGGTCTGGCGGCGTGCAGACCGGCGGTGAAGAGCTAAGCATTGGAGTAAGGGTGAGTCCGCGCGGCTTGGGTTGCGGTCTGGCGACCTGGCGGACTGAGCGGACTCCACAGCAGTAGGTCGGCGGCTTGATTTTTGAGTCCGCGCGGCTTGTTTTTTGTTCTTGTCTTTGTAACTGTCTCTGCTCTCCCGGTGTTGGTTTTTGGTGAAGCATGTCTCGCCATGTATGTCTCGCCTTGTAAAGAAGTTTGCTCTTGATCAATAAAGAAGCTTGTGCTGCATGTGTTGCTGGTTGTTACTGCTTGTTGAGATAACCACTGTTAACTCCACGATCCGGGAAAACTTTCAACATATAAGTGGGCGTATTTCTCCTTCGGTTTGTTGAATTTTCAGCAGGGTATCCAAGGGGGCGTCTGCGGTTTGTTGAATTTTAACATGGTATCAGAGCGAGGTTGTTGGAGTGGTCAAGCAGTGCTCAATGGAAGTAGTTGCTCGTCTGTCGAGGAAACCAGTGGTAGAACCATGGCAGTGGAGGATGCAAGCTGTCTTGGTATTGATCTTCTTACAGAGGCGAACTGTGAACGGTGGAAGTCCTGTATGAAGAGCTTTCTTCTTGGCGAGGACCTTTGGGAGGTTGTATGCGGAGCAGGAAGACAAGAGGATACTGCTGGCAATGCTGAGGCGATGAGAGCTTGGAAGGAGGCAAATGCGAAAGCGGAGTCTATTCTCAAGCAGGTGATCTCATCGGAGCTCTTGGACCACATCAGTGGATGTCGGTCAGCTGCGGAGGTTTGGACTTCCCTTGATGGGTTGTTCAGGAAGAAGGTGAAGGAGGTTGCTGCTGATGATGGTCCCTCTACTTCATATCAGGAAGAAAGGAGTGTTTCTCCTAGGCGTGATAGGAAGAGGAAGGAAGGACCACGGTGCTATAAATGCAAGCAGCAAGGTCATCTTCGGAAGGAGTGCAAGGTTACCTTGCTCTCGGCGAACGTTCTCAGGTAGGGAGGAAGGAGAAGAACGTAGTGGGACTTCAACTAGTTCTGGATTGATCGGCTGGATGCCAATGATAGTGCAGCTATCTGGCATGAAAGACTGGGGCATGTAGGGATGGACAAGCTGAAAGCAATGGCGGAAAGAAGACTCGTAAGAGGCTTGCCTAGATTGTCATCCTATGGCGATGGTCGGGGGTGTGCGGGATGTCAGGAAAGAAAGGGAGCCTATCGCTTCATGGTCGACAAAGCACAAGCCAGGAGTAATGCACCATTGGCGGTTGTCCATTGTGCTCTGGTGGGACCGACCGTCACGGCCAGTCTTGGAGGCAGCAGGTTCATGCTGATATTGGTGATGACTATTCTGGGTATACTTGGGTATATTTTATGAAGACGAAGTCCAGCATGGTACGCTTGTTTGTGGAGTTCAAGAAGCTTGTCGAAGGCCAGCTTGCCGGAGGATCAAGGTGTTGAGGACAGGTTCGGTGGTGAGTTTGACTCAACCGAGTTCTCACGCTTTGCAGGAAGCAAGGGATCCGGATGGAGCCTTCTTGTGGACATACTTCACAACAGGGTAGTGTGCAGCTCGGATGATCGTTGGTTAACGGAGACCTGCAAGTGTTGGCTTCAGAGTAAAGGCGTTCTGAAGGCTCTTTGGGCGGAGGGAATAGCCTGTGCTACTCATGTCATCAACCGGATGCCTCTTAGTCCGATCATAATGAAGACTCCTTATGAGCTAATGTTCGGAGTGAAAGCCCTCAGTGAAGCACCTTCGGGTGTTTGGATCTACCTGCTATATACATTCTCCGGGTGCTCTCAAAACAAAGCTAGTCTTTGTAGGGTATGATGAGCAGAAAAGAAGATGGAGTGGTATGGATCTGCGACGAAGAAAACTCATAGTGTCGAGAGACATTGTTTTGATGAGTTGACGCCGTATTGGGGTAGCTCTTATGTGGAGCTAGAAATAAGCAGGTCAGATGATGGGGCGAAGGAGGCTGCTGCTAAGGAAGTGGAGTTGCCTGAGTCACCAGGTGCTCCAGGTTGTTCTAGCTACGGGGCAAGGCGTCAGAGTCGGGAAGAGGGGGAGCGATGCTCCAGGGACCTTCGGCTCAAAGGCGGAGGCTTCCTGTTCAGGAAGCAAGGGGAGCGATGTTCCAGGCAGTTCATGTTCAAGAGGGGAGTCTTCTGGTTCAGGTAGCAGGGGGAGCGTTGCTCCAGGTGCTCTTGGTTCCAGTAAGGAGGCGTCTTGTTCAGGGAACAAAGAGCATTATTCCGGGTTGCCCGGGAACGGAGCGGTTCAAAAGCAGCGGAGGTGGTTAGCCATGATCAGGTTCTTCGGAGATCGAAGAGGATCAGTAAGCCACCAGCTCGATATAGTGAAGGGAACACGGCGGACTTGGTCCCGTGTTTTCTTGTTAGCCCTCAGGTCGAGCAAGGGACCTTCTGGCTATGATGACCCCACTAGAATCAAGGAGGTGGTTGACACCAAGTCTGATGAGGTGACTTCTCTCAGAGGCAACAAGGCTTGGGCTTCTGGGTCCAAGGAAGTTGCTGATACTCCTATGATGCCTGAGTGGAGGTTGAAGCTGAAGAAGGCAGAGGGAAGCATGGCTCCTTTTGGGAGATGCTGGAGGGCTCCCTCATGGTCCATGATATGCGGGGCGAGGACTATGTCTTGGACATCTTTCGTAGATGCTATCGGAAGGACCAGGTGCAAGGTTACGGGAGCTGCTGGAGTTATTCACCACTTCTCACTTCAAGGGGGAGTGTTGAATCTGTGAAGTGAAAGTGGGTGAATGGAAGGTTGGGAAAAACAAACCTATCCGCGCGGACTACGCGGACGGGGTTGGCGGACTGCTAGGTCGGCAGGGATGTTGCAGGCGGTTGCTCTGTGGCGGCCTGGGCGGTCTGGTCGCGCGGACTGCACGGACAGCAGCGGCGGTCTGACAGGCCAGTGTATGCTCAGCAGGCGGTTTTACTCCCAGGAAGTAACCGGGCGGATAGGAATGTTATCCGCGGAGTCCGGCTTGAAGCGGACTGAAGAACTGGAGCTCGGCAGACCGGTTTGGCAGATGCCTGGTCTTGCTCTAGTGAAGCGGCAAGTGGAAGCCGTGGAGACCGTCGGTCAGCGCGGACAGGAACTGGAGGTCGCCCGGTATGGCGGGCTAGATCCAGTGTCCGCCTGTAAGTGCGGACTGGCCCTTGCGGCCAAGGGGCTGGACTTGGTGGGAATTGAACCAAGTCAGGATGGCTCAGTCCGGGGAGATCGCGCAGTGGAGCGCGGGCTGGTTTCTCAGTCCGCAAGCGTAGTAGAAGTGCTGTTGCCTTGTGTGCTAGCTTGGGATATGCGGACTGAAGAACTGCTTGTGCAGGAGCGTGCGGACTGGAGCCAGAGTCCGCTGAGTCCGGTTAAGCCTTATGAGGTTTTGGACTCGGGGATGCGGACTGAGGCAGTCAGCAGGAATGCGGGCTGGAGAAGTCTGCAGTGCATGCGGAATGGAGTCTGCTGTTAGCGGACTGGATTGGCGTGTCCGCTAAGTCCGGAGGTGCCTTGGAGTTGAGGTATGGACTTGGGATATGCGGACGATAGCTGGGTATCCGCTGAGTCCGGCAGGTGCCTTGATGGCGCGGTTGCGGGCTCGGGTTTGCGGGCTGATGCCTTGTCCGTAGAATGGCGGATACGGCTGTTGTGGAGTCCGGCTGTGGTGGTCCTGGCTTGGTCTCTGGCGGCAAGGCGGACTGGATATTGGAGTCCGGCCTTGGAGAAGCTGGGGCGGACTGGCTATCTGCACAGGGCGGCGAACTGGCATGTGTGTCCGCGGGCTGGCGGACACATAAGTTCTTGCTGCGGGTTGTGGCGGTGATCCTATCGGGAAGGGCTGGTGGGACCAACTCATCGTCGTGCATATAAATAGGACCCATGTCACATCAGGAACCAACCAAGAGAGACCTAACCCGAAGTAAGTGAACAGTTTTTGAGCTCGCGTAAGTTGCGGCGGTCTGGACTTTGTGTCCGCGCGGATAGAGTTGACCCGGTTGTGCTGTGCAGGTTGTGCGGATAGCGCTAGAAGCCAGGAACTGCTCTGATTGCGGTCAGGGACAGTGCGGACTCTGCGGTTAAGCAACAGGCGGTAAACAGCAGGTCGCGGATAGCGGCAGGCGGTCTTCTCTTGGGCGACTTGGTTCGGGGTTCAGGAAGTCGCCGGTTTCTGGCGGACTGTTCCATTCGGTGGCGCAGCTTGTGCGGTCTGGCGGCGTGCAGACCGGCGGGAAGAGCTAAGCATTGGAGTAAGGGTGAGTCCGCGCGGCTTGGGTTGCGGTCTGGCGACCTGGCGGACTGAGCGGACTCCACAGCAGTAGGTCGGCGGCTTGATTGTTTGAGTCGCGCGGCTTGTTTTTTGTTCTTGTCTTTGTAACTGTCTCTGCTCTCCCGGTGTTGGTTTTTGGTGAAGCATGTCTCGCCATGTATGTCTCGCCTTGTAAAGAAGTTTGCTCTTGATCAATAAAGAAGCTTGTGTTGCATGTGTTGCTGGTTGTTACTGCTTTGTTGAGATAACCACTGTTAACTCCACGATCCGGGAAAACTTTCAACATATAAGTGGGCGTATTCTCCTTCGGTTTGTTGAATTTTCAGCAGGGTATCCAAGGGGGCGTCTGCGGTTTGTTGAATTTTAACAAGAATTACATAAATTGCCATTAAAATTATAGAGGTGGTGACTAGGAGAGAGAAACCTCAAATTCCCCATTAATAGAGGAGAGAGAAACTAAGGAGGAAAGCCATTCATGGCCAAGGGAGTCCAAGAGCATCTCCACTCAATTCCCATGGATGGATTCATATCCCATGGTCAGTTAGGAGAGGACCAGATGGTTTTCCCAGCCATGACAATGGCTAAGTGAGGGGAGTTTTAGTTGCTCGAAAAACCTCCTTCATGGCCATTAATGGTGTAATCAAGCCATGGCCTCTCCTCTCCACATCTGAGCATTTTAAAAGTCTTCCCAGACCCAGAGTAACCGTTTCCACCTTTCCGTTAAAGAAGCTGAGCCCTCTCGTAGTGTTGTTGAAGAGCACCGAGCGGCTCCACCACCGTCAATGACAACCCGACGATCGGCAAGGCTCCACCCCCCCCCCCATAAGTTCCTGTCTCTCTCTCTCTCTCTCTCTCTCTTTCTCTCTCTCTTTCTCTAGTGGATGGATCCAATTCTATTGGTCGCAAGATTCGGGACCAATTGGCCCCAGATCAAGCTGGACGTGAGCTTGATTTTCAAGCTTTTTCCACCACGCACAAATCATTGGTCTGGCCACATCCGGCCGTCCCACCACCGCGAATTGCCATCCACCACCTCAACGAAGGTGGTGGTGGCGGTGGCCGGCCAGGAGGAGATGCGGTCTGCCGAGAATTCGCCACCCAAAACGGTCCAGGACGGCTTAATCTGGGTCGTTGGCGCACTGGGGATGATGACAGGATGCCATCGGATAGCGCTTTAAGATTCATGCTGTGATTTATTTATTAATTCATTTTAAATGATATTTTGTCACATATAATGTTGTAGATATTTTTATTTATTAAAAATACTTAGATGTTAAATCATAGGAAATGTTCTATATGAAAGTTGTACAATTTTGATCTAGTTTATTATAAAATTACTCTCAACCAATTTGGGTCAATGGTTTGACCACATCACACCAAATGGTGCAAGCTGTACCTAGCGTTAACCGGGCACAAATTTGTGTGCCCCCACTAATCTACTCATCCAAATACTTTGAAATTTGGATAATAGGTTAGTCTAATTTATATTTCAGACATATCCAAAAATGAGAATTTTTGGAATAAATTTTTCAATAGTTTTAGAAAACATTTAATAAATCATGTATGATTTAATTAAGGGGTCAAATGACCACAAAACCGCCCAATATTTGGGTGGGTGATCACTAGTGTCATGTCATGACTCTAGTATAAATCTCAGCACATTTGGGGATGATTTGAGTAGGGAATGATGTGACCAAACTTCACTCCCTAATGGGTAAATTAGGGCAAGGGGGAAATTGGTTGGTTGAGTGGCAATCCTCATCCAAAAGGAATGAAACTTTGGCCACTTCCTCAAAGTCATCTAAAACACCCCCTTCAAGTGAATTTGAGTGGTTTTGGGTGGAGATGCCCTAATACCCTACTGTAGGCCCTATAGTCAAAGTTTGGGGCCTAGTGAAGGATATGGGACTATATGTCCTGGTATGGTCATGGAACTTGGTTGGTCTGTTACTAGAGTAAAAATATGCTCTAAAACGAGGTTTTAGGATTTTTAGGAACTTATACCCTTTTTAAAATAGTTATGGATATATTAGGGTACATTGATTCAATATTTATGTACATGCTTAAATGACCTTGGATGCTCATGAAATTTAGGCAGTAAACTTATTTTGATGATGTTGTTCCCTAGAAATTTTATTGTCAATTTTTGATTGATAATTTTACCACTTCATTCGCAAACCCCTAGTTTGATTCAATCACAATATAATTATTTTAGAGTAATTTGCTTACTGGATAATTATGAACTTGATCAGGGAACATTTGAGGACATAATCATTCTCTGTGATTTTTTATAAAAATATTGGAAGACTTTTCATATAGGGAGCTTCACAAGTGCCCATGTTTGAATATTTTTAAATAATTTATTTATGTCACCAATTGGAGTTAGAAAATTATAATTTTTGGTCAGTAGTCTTTTCTGGTCATATTTATCATCTAGTAATTTTAATATAATTTTTGGATGGTTGGTTCTAATTTTTCCCTATTTATCATAATATTGTGCTTGTTTGTTCCATTATTTGTTGAAGGTCAAATCCACCTTGAAAAATTGGGATTTTTGGTATTTACTGTTATTTTGGTATTATTAGTTTATTATAATTTTGTTAATGTAACATCTCATTTCCAACTAGACCCCTAAGAGTGGTTTTGTCATGACTAGGTCATGACAAAAACCTAGGAAGCCCAAGAAGACCAAGTGAGCTTAGGCATGAAGTTGGAAATTACCATGGTCTGCAAATAGTAGAATTCTAAACAATAGTTTTTGATGCCCATAGGGTTTCACCCTGATCCCATGACCGTACCACAACACCCCTAACACCTTGGGTAGTCCATAGGGCTACTAAGGACCCACTGTGGGCAGTCAAAGTGGTTAAGTTGACCTAACTCAACCCTAACCCTAAATGGGTCAAACTAGCCTACTTAGGGTCAATTGACCTTCCCTTAGTCAAGTGGATCCCACCTATGCCCTTCTAACCATAAAGTGAGGTCAATGAGTTTCCAAGGACCCATTGGGGTCAACCTTTGTGGCTAAGTTGACCCAAGTCAACTCTAGCCCCAAAGCGATCAAAGTGCTCTCACTAAGGGTCAAGTGACCTCCAAGGTGCCAAGTCAACCTTACCCAACCCTACAGACCTTAGGGGAGTCCAGTGGATCACCAAGGATCCATTGATGGCAACTCAAAAGGTCAAATTGACCTAGGTCAACCCTAGTCTAGGTTAGGTCAAACATAGCTCAAATGGGCTAACTTAGGCTCAAGCCCTCTTTCCACTTGGGTTAACCTAATTTTGATAAAAAGAATACGGGTTAGTTGGCTGCCAATAGGCTGGAGTGGTCATCAAGGTCAACCTTGATGACTAGGAGAGAGAAAACTCCAACTCCTCTTTAATGGAGGAGAGAGAAATGGTGAAAGAGAGCCATTCATGGCCAAGGAGGCTAAGGGACATTCTTCATTGGTTGATCCAACTCCCCATTCAATCCAGGAAGACCAGGGGGGCCATTTTGGTGGCTGTTCATTGCCGGAATGGTGCTACCCCACCATGGCCGAATTGTACCTTTAATGGCCATTGAAGCGTTGGCCTCTCCCTTCCACCCTTTGTGGATGGATTCAACTCCTCTGGGGAAGAGGAGGAGTTTCCAGACATTTCCTGGCTGGATTGAGCCCACATTCATCCCCCACCACAAAGGCCGAAATTCACCTTAAGGGGGCATTAATAGCCACCACCAGCTAGACCCCTCCCCTCCCCCATTTTATCATTTTAAAAGCATCACAGAACTCCAAGCTTTCGTTTCCACCCTTACCCCGACGATCCCGAGCAACTTCACTGTGAAGTTGCAGAACTACGGTGACTCCTCCACCACCAATGACATCCCGACGGTCGACGCATCTCCATGCTGCAAGAAAGGTCATCCCCTTCCTCTCTCTCACTGTGGGTAGATCATAGGAACTGTTAGGGCCAAGATTGGGGCTCAATTGATCCCAATTGGGAGAAGCTTTATCCTGGTTTTTTCGCAAACTTGAACTCATCGGGATCGCCGGAATCCGCCCCTCTGGCGGTTGTGCCGCCGCCTGGCGATAGCCACCACCTCAACGGAGGTGGTGGTGGCGGTGGCCGGCCACGGAGGCGGCCGGATGGCCGAGAATTTGGCTAGGAAGTGGCTCTAGGATGGGATGACCCTGGCCATCGGCTGGAGCTAGAAGATGACCCAGCCACCCTTGGATGTGCTTTAAGATTCGTGCTGGAGATTGATTTAAACTATAGGATATATTTTCATATTATTTCATTTTTATCACAGAAATCGTATTTAATGTTTCACTTTATTAAAGATACTTAGGGACACCTACAGACAAACTGATGAATATCAAATTTTAGGAGTGTACTTTATTTTACAAATGGTTTGAACCTATTTGGGTGCCTGGTTTGACCAGGGCACTCATTTTGGTGGGGTCTATACCTAGGGTTAGACAGATATTAAAATGAGTGCCCCCACTTCATCCCTTATCCAAATGACCTGAAATTTGGATAGGGAGTCACTCTAACCTATACCCAGGTCCTGTCCAAAAATGGGAATTTTTGGATATAATGTTTCTATAGTTTTATAAATTATTTATTAATCATATGGTAAATTAATTAGGAGACCTAATGACCTTCAAACCCTCCCAAATTTTGGGGAGTGGTCCTTAGGGTCATCAGGAGGTTTTGTATAAATTTTCACCTCATTTTGAGTTGATTTGGTTTGGAAATGAGCAGACCCTAGTTTTGCCCTAAAAAGGGTATTTAGGTCAAAAGTGCACTTTGCGGGATTGGGTGGCCAAACAACCTCAACAGAGGCTGAAATTTGGGAAACTAGTTTGACATGGCTTTTTAAACCCTCATATTGGTTATGGGGTGGTTTGGGGTAGGATTGCCCTAGGACCGAATACCAAATCCTAAGGTTGGTCTTTGGGGGTTTATGAAGGGGATGTGGTCAAATGCCCTTGTATGGATTTGAAATGTGTTAGAGAGGACTCTAGGGTGGCTGAAGGCCTCTGCTGAAAATCTTAGTAGATTTAGACATGGATAAACCCCTCAAAACCCTAACCCTAGTTTAGGTCACAATCCTTAAAATTTAAGGATATGAAATTAGAACTCTGTGAAAAGTTATGAAACTTGGGTGGTGTAGTCATAATATCATTATAAACCTTGGATAATTTTACTGGGAATTTCAGATCAATAATTTTAGTATCACCTTTATAATACCATTATTAGCCCTAATTAATTATGTTTTTATTATGACCTTAATATCCATTAGATGATTATGAAATTGCGGCAGAGCGAGTTTTAGACCATTATGATCATAGATGAATTTTATTGTAATTTGTAAATGTAAATTTTCAGTACTTACTTCACAAGTATATAAATACTTGAATATGATCAATTATAGATTTAGAGCTCTCTTTTTATTGGAAAATTATGAAACTTGATCAGTAGTGCTCCTAGTTCAATATGCTCATATGGGAGTTTTACTGCAATTTTTAGATGAAATATTGTTGTATTTAGTTCATTAACCTGTTAACTTGGATAATTATGAGAAAAACAAGCATAGAGTTCATTATTCACTGATAAATTGTGAAACTTAACCTGGAGTGTTTATATTTCTTTATATTCAACCTTGAATTTTTTTAGAATTTTTAGAAGTATATTGGCAGTACTTGTCTCTTTAATTTGGTTACTGTAGGTTATGGTAAAAAATTATGTTTAGAGGATAAATCTTACTAAAAATTTGGAGATCTTGAATTTACTGATAAATAGTTGTCTTGTATTTATCATAATTTTGTAAAACATTTTACATGCCCGGAAATAGTACTTCATGTTCAAACTAAGGCATTTGGATCAATTTAGAAATTAAATAAATTATGAAGTAAATTAGAAAAATTATAAACTTCTAGATTTAGGCTAATCATGTCATGATAGACATCCAATAAATATTATAGGGATTTTGCATGATAAGTTGGAGTACCTCCCATTGTATACATCATATAGCTTAGGATGGTCTGCGTTTAGTAAAAACTACATAGATCATAATATGGTGCAAAATGAACCTAGGTAGTTGGGATATTAGTGTATTGATCTGGTAAGTGAAATGAGATTGTTGGAATACCCTATTATTGATTTGGGTCAGGATCACTATGTCTCTAGGAAACCAATGTTTGACCTCCTATATAGCTCAAAAGGTCAATTAGAATTGAGTCTAAGGTTTAGAAGTCTAAGTTTGGAAGTTGCTCTCAAGACCAAGACTTTTTCAGTTTGAGACTAAGTCATATCGTCGAGCTCAGCACGAGGATTCGTCGAACTCCGATCGACGATCGTCTAGCTCAACTTCGACAGATCGTCGAACTCCCTTCGACGATCGCTGAGCTCAACTTCATCAAATCGTCGAACTCCATTCGACGATCTGCGAGCTCAGTTCGACGATTTTGACTCAGTATTGGATCTCTATCTCTGAGCTCAGTTCGACGATCTTTGAGCTCAGATCGACGATATTTTGTTGCAGTATAAATCCATATCACTGAGCTCAGTTCAACGATAGCAGAGCTCAGTTCGACGTTTTCAGATAACTTCAAGGATGTTTCAAGATTCAAATTCAGATCAGTTAAGGAGTTATTCTGCAATTAATTCAGAAGATTTTCTAGCCGTTTTCATTTATTTCTGGACCAAGTTTCATGGGATTTTCAAGGAATATTTCTGTGGACTTTCCTCCAGAAGACATCTTGCAATTAAGGATGCAATTAATGCTGGCCAATGACTATTGTTGATAGATGATGTTTTTCTATTCAGTACCAGAAAATAAAAGACAAGAATTTTTGAATCACACAGACAGAGATATAGAAACACAGACATCAGTAATCTTAAGAGCAAGAACAAAAAATTCTTTGTCTCAAAGAATTCTCAAGAACACACATCCAAGGAGATCAAATTTTCTGAAATCCTCTGATCTCTCTTGTCTCAAGTGTTCAAGGCCAACATCTTTCAGGACTCCAGACACCTAACATTTCAGCTGTTGCTGAAATCATCTTTTGCTGGAGATCAACTTTTGAAGGCCTATCACCGTAAAGCAAAGCCTCTTTTCCTGAACATCTCAAGGACTCAGGGGGAGCTTTGACACCATCAAATCCACTTAGTCTTCTCAGCTATTTGAGAAAGAGAAGACTTCCATCACTCTCTCACCCCCATATCTGTAAAGGGTTTCTCAAACTCCCTTCAAAAGTTTGAACTTAGTTTTTGAGCACCTTGTCCAAAGCTTATTGGTGGCAAGACACCTGATCAAAAAATCTGATTTGGTTTTTGAGTACCTTATCAAAAGCTTATTGGTGCCCAGGACACCTGATCAACTCATCCTGCAGTGGATTCCTACCTAGGGTGGTAGAAGAGTGGATGTACCCAAGTTTAGGGGAACCACTATATTTCCTTGTGTCTTCTAGTTTGCTTGTCTTTATTTTGTTTCTGGCTGTGATTATTCTGTGATTATTTTGTGATTAGTTTAGCTCTGTGATTAGTTATAATAATTGCTTCCCTACTCACTCACATTACAACAATTATTGTAAAAAGTTTTCAAGCATCATATACTCTATTCACCCCCTCTCTAGAGTATATCAGATCTAGCTGCACTTTCAATTGGTATCAGAGCCAGGTTGGTTAAACATAGCACACCTTGGTGGTTGCACAGGCTAACACCTAAACCCAAAGATTCCTAGTTAGATCTGCTTTCTTTTGAGTTTAGTATTAGATTCTGTTTTCACAAATCATGGCCCAAAACAAAGATTATGCTAGCACCAGACCTCCAGTGTGCAATCTATCCAAGTTTGCACTTTGGAAAGCAAGGATCAGATTATACATGAATTCTATTGACGAGGATATTTTTAACTCTGTTTTGACAGTTTGTCCAAGACCTCCAGAGAACTCAAGTACAAATGATGTTCCACCTCCATCAGGAACAGATGCTGACATTAAGAAATGGAAGGTAGCTGATGCCAAGGCTATGAACATCTTAGCCCAGACAATGTCTAATGACATCTTTCAAAAAGTGGTTGAATGCAATTCAGCAAAGGAAATTTGGGACAAACTCTCTGAAATAGTCTCAGGCTCAGCTGATGAGAGAAAGGATAGGAGATCCCACCTCATATCTAAATATGAGAATTTCAAGAAGGGAAAAACTGAGTCAGTTGGAGATATGTACAACAGGCTCAGTATAATAGTCAGTGAACTCAAGACCTTGGATAAAGAGATCTCACTAACTGAACTAAATGACAAAATTCTAATGTGCTTCCCTAGCACTTGGGATTCAAGAATCTGGCCAATCAAGGATGCCAGAAGTTTGAATGAGATCACCATAGAAGCTCTATTGGGTAAGCTCAAATTTTATGAGCTAGTCATCAAGAACAGAGAAGAAGAAGAGAAGGCTGCCTCACCAGCCACAAGAAAATAGAAAACAATTACCTTCAAGGCAACTGAAGATCAGCCTGAAGACAAAGTCACAAGCAATGATGAACTGCTCAGCCTATTGGCCAAAAGATTTTACAAGATGGCAAGAAAGAACTTCAGAAGGAGATCATACAAGGAGCATGATAAGCCAAGGTATGACAAGTCAATTAATAATAAAGAAATGATTTGCTTTGGTTGCAGGAAACCAGAGCACATAGTTCTTGACTGTCCAGAAAACAAAAACAAGGACAGAAGGGACAAGAAAGAAAGAAGAAAGGAGAAAGACTCCAAGAGGAATGGCAATGGCAAACCCTCCTCAAGCAAAAACAAACACACAAAAAAGGGGTTTGCTGCTGAATCCTGGAGTGAGACTGAAGAGGAGTCAGAAGCCTCATCCAGCTCGAGTGATGATGAAGATGATGCAGAAGAGAAAGAGTTCTGCATGATGGCAATCAATGCCTCACAGCATAATTCAGATGAAGAAGAGTCAGAGTCAGATTCAGAGACTCAACCTGAAGAAGATCAGGTAATCAGTTCATTTGATTTTAATTCAGAGGACTATAAATCTGAATTTGAAGCATTATGTTTAGACCTGCTAAAATCTGAGAAAGAAATTATCTCTCTCAGAAATCATTTATCTGAACATAATACTTTAAAGTCAGAAAACCTCAGACTCTCTCAGGAGTTGGAGTGCTGTAGGGAGCAGATAGCTTCACTGAAAAGTGAGCTATCCGAGGCCAAGAAGCTTGAAGAATCCCTTATTGGGAGAAGCATCAAGCTGATGGACATCACAAGCACAGTGAACTCCAGACTTAATAGTACACTGGGCTTGGGTGCTTCATCCAGCCAACCCATAGTTCTAACAACTCCAATCAAATTCATTTCTGATAAAGGAAAGGGAGTTGTAGAGGTAGCAAGGAAAAACTCTGATCTGCCCAAGAAAACAAAGTCCCAGCAGAAATCGCCGAACGGAGATCGACGATCGCCGAACGAAGATCGACGATCTCAGGCAAAATCGTCGAACTCAGCTCGATGATCTCAAGTTCCTTAAATCCGCCATAGTCGTCCGTCGAACGGCGCTCGGCGATCTGACCCAAGATCGTCGAACGCAGCTCTACGATCGTCGAACAGAGGTCAGAGCTCTGGAAATTTTTTCAAGGGCAAATCAAAATCCAATCCTAAGGGTCCTTCATCCCAAATCTTTAATCCTTATACTGAATGGGTTATACCTCCAAGGAGATATCATCCTGAAGGTTATAGGAGTCAACCTGGGATGTCTTTCATTTCAGAATTTAAAGGTTATCAACCTAGGCCCAAGGTAAACTTGGTCAAAAACAAATGAATTATTTTATGTGCAGGTGAAGACCTATCCAACATCTAACCAGCAATGGTACTTGGATAGTGGGTGCTATAAGCATATGACAGGAAACAAGGACAACCTCACATCCTTTAGAGCCAAGCTTGGACCCAAAGTTATCTTTGGTGATTCAAACTGTGGACAGACCAAAGGATATGGTGCAGTCCAGATTGGATCAGTAATATTCAAGACGGTAGCTTATGTGGAAGGACTGAAGCACAACCTAATAAGCATCAGTCAGCTGTGTGATGAAGGCTATCAGGTGACCTTCAGCAAAGCTTTATGCACAATCAAGTCAGAGGACAACACAACTATGTTGAAAGGTAAAAGGAAACGTAACATCTATCTAGTAGATTTTCTTTCAACAGATGTAGATATTTGCCTGTTCAATTCTATTTGTAGACCAAATATTTTTTGGCACAAGAGACTAGGACACCTAAACCTTAGAACTATTGCTAGGCTATCCAAGGATAACCTTGTTAGAGGACTACCTTCTGTCCCCTACAAGAAGGAAGGACTCTGCAGGGCTTGTCAATTAGGCAAGCAAACTAAAAACAGCTTTAAGTCACTTAATAAGAGTGATTCACCTAGGATATTATATTTGTTACACATGGATCTTTTTGGACCCATCACAGTACAAAGCCTAGGAGGGAAATCGTACACTTTAGTAGTTGTATATGACTTCTCTAGATTCACTTGGGTGTTCTTTCTAAGGAAGAAGTCTGATAACTTTAAGTGTCTGACAGAGTTTCTCAAATGTATACAGATTGATTTCAACTCACATTGCCCTGATCAGAAGTGATCATGGGACAGAGTTTGATTCTCTTCTTATGCAAGAGTTCTGTCAGATGAAGGGATCAGGCATACTTTCTCAGCTCCTAGAACTCCTCAACAAAATGGGGTAGCTGAAACGAAAAATAGAACCCTTATTGAATCTGCCACTACATTGTTGTCAGATGCTCATCTTCCTCTATCCTTTTGGGCAGAGGAAGTGAACACCTCCAACTATGTGCTGAATAGAAGTTTGATACATAAACTAAAGGGAAAGACTCCCTATGAATTACTCAAAGGGAAGAAACCTAAAGTTGATTATTTTAGAGTTTTTGGTTATATTTGCTACATACATAATAATGACAAGAAATATCTAGCAAAATTTCAAGCTAAAGCTGATGAAGGAGTGTTTCTGGGATACTCCATGATCAGCAAGGCTTACAGGGTTTATAATAAATCATCTCTAAAAATTTAGGAATCTGTTTATATATCATTTGATGAATCTAACATGTCTTTCAAGGAGAAGATCTTTTCTACCATAGCACCTTTGCAAAAACATTCTCTTGTTGAAGACTTGAACAAGTTACATGTTACTCAAAAGGATGAAAGCAGTGAAGATGAAGAAAGTGCTCAACATATTGAAGAACAACTTGAAGAGCCAGTTGTTGTACCACAAGAGGAAACAATAACACAGGTTGGTGAACAATCAACACCCCCTGTTGATTTAGTAACATCAAGAGACCATCCAATTTCCCAAATAATTGGAGACATCTCAGCTGGTGTGCAAACCAGAAATCAGGTCAACCAAAACCTGTTGCACACCTGCTTCCTATCTAAAATTGAACCTCAGTCCATTCAAGATGCAGAGCAAGATCCACACTGGATCATTGCAATGCAAGAAGAGTTGCATCAGTTTAAAAGGAACAAAGTGTGGGAACTAGTGACAAAGCCTAAGGATCACTCCATTGTTGGAACAAAGTGGGTGTTCAGAAACAAACTGGATGATCAAGGAGTAATTGTAAGGAACAAGGCAAGGCTAGTTGCTCAGGGATATTCTCAAGAAGAAGGAATAGACTACGACCAGACTTTTGCACCAGTTGCAAGATTGGAAGCTATCAGAATCTTTTTAGCTTATGCAGCGCATAAAGGATTCAAGGTATATCAGATGGATGTCAAAAGTGCATTTCTAAATGGAGACATCAAAGAGGAAGTATATGTCAGACAACCTCCAGGTTTTATCTCTCCAACTTATCCTGACTATGTTTTTAAATTGAACAAAGCATTATATGTTCTCAAGCAAGCTCCTATAGCATGGTATGAGACCCTAGCATGCTTTCTTTTGGAAAATGGATTTTTGAGGGGTAGAGTAGACCAAACTCTTTTAAGTAGAACCCATAAGTCCCATACCCTACTAGTACAGATTTATGTAGATGATATTGTTTTTGGTTCTACTGACTCAAAATTGTGTAGAAGGTTTTCCAACCTAATGCATTCTAAATTTGAAATGAGTAGCATGGGTGAGCTATCCTTCTTCCTAGGATTGCAAGTCAAACAGCATGCTGAAGGCATCTTTATTTCTCAAACCAAGTTTGCAAATGAGTTGGTTAAGAAATTTGGCATGTCTGAAGCATCTTGTATGAAAACACCTATGCCTACTAATGCTGTATTGGATGCTGATGAACATGGGAAACTTGTTGATCAGACAATATATAAAGCAATGATTGGCTCTTTACTGTACCTTACAGCTAGTAGACCAGATATAATATTTGCTACATGTATATGTGCTAGGTTCCAAGTAAGCCCTAGAGAGTCACACCTAACATTAGTAAAAGAGGATTCTCAGGTATGTTAAAAGTTGTCAAATCTAGGTCTCTGGTATCCAAAAGATTCAGCATTTGATTTAACTGGATTTTCTGATGCTGATTATGCTGGATGTAGAATTGACAGGAAAAGCACCAGTGGAACTTGTCAGTTCCTTGGTGACAGACTTGTCTCTTGGTTTTGTAAGAAACAAACTTCTGTGTCAACTTCAACTTCTGAAGCTGAATATATGGCTGCAGGCAGTTGTTATTCACAAATCTTGTGGATTTAAAACCAACTACTAGACTATGGCTACAACTTAGAAAAGTCTAAAATCTTTGTGATAACACCAGTGCTATTTCTATAGCTCAAAATCCAGTCCTCCATAGTAGGACAAAAACATAGAGATTAGGCATCATTTCTTAAGGGATAATGTTGAAAAGAATAAAATTGAACTGCAATATATCCCAACTGATTTACAAAGGGGAGATATTTTCACCAAGCCCTTGGATGAAAAGAAACACACCTTCTTCCTAAATCAGTTAGGAATGTTAGATGGAGGAAGTCTTAAATAATATCCAAGATTTTAAAAGCTTAAAAATTGACCAAGACTAGGCAAACATCTTGATTTTTCTTAGTGTCTAGAGCTTTTCTGGTCTCCGAACTGCGCTCGACGATTTTCCCCCAGATCGTCGAAAGGACAGTGATGATTTCTGAAATCGTCGACCTGAGTTCAGCATTTCTCAGATAGTCTGAACTATCTCTTCGGTCAATGATCGTCGAACGGCGCTCGACGATTATGTTCTTTGAACGATCGTCGAACAGAGCTTGACGCTTTCCAATATCGTCGAACAGAGATCGACGATGTTGCAGACTCTTCAGATTCCTTTAGAAGACTCGATCGTCGAACTGAGTTCAACGATCTTTCCATTTCTGCGTCGAACCCTAATATAAAATTCATTTTTCGCCGTCGTTCTCCTTTGCGCTTTCGATTTCTCTGCAAAAACTCTCTTTCCGTCCAAACACTTCTGTACTTGGTCGTTTTGTTTGTTGAATCTTTGCAGGTACCTATGGCTGTGTCTGTTGTTGTACTCGCCGCCATGAAATTTGATGCTGGCTTCGATATAGACATGGAATCCTTCAGCACAACAGACCAGGTTTTTCAGGATATCTTAGAGTTATTCAAAGAGCAGAAACTGGCTGCAATCATTACTACATGGATTAAGCTTGCTGCTGATGAAATCAAAGAGTGGGTCTACACTGCCCACAATCAAGACCACAATACCATTGTTGGATCAATCTCTGGCACTCAGGTACCTTTGACCCCAGAAATTCTAACAGAAGTTTTTGAGTTAAGAACTGGTGGAGATTCTACTGATTTGTCTGGAGAAGAATCTGCGACTTGCTTGCCAAAATGGGTCACTCTGAGGCTAACCCTAGCAAGTTATTGAAAAAGAATCTTTCTGTGGAATACAGATTCCTGGCTGATGTAGTTGGGAAAGTTCTACTAGTTAAGCACTCTGCTAATGATACAATTTCCAGGTATCAGCTCTGCCTAATGGGAGCCCTAGTAGACAGGAAGAACCTGAATTGGGGAGAGGTCTTCTTTGACCTCATTAAGAAGAAAATTAATAAGAGTTTTGTAAACTTTGGAAGGATTTTAGGCCTTTTTCTGCAGAATAGGTGCCCTGCTTTGCTGGTATCCTCTGGGATTCATATCAATGCTTCCAAAAGACTATCTTGTGCCCTTTTTGGTAAATGGGACAGGCAGATCCTCAAGCCCAGCAGGCCCTCTTCCAGCACTCCTTCAAGCACAAGGACTGTCAGAGTCACTTCCCCACAGGTCTCTGCCCCTGCAGCTTACCTGCCTGCTGATGCCTCTCCTCCTCCTCCTCCAATTCCATCTCTTCCAATTCCATCCACACTTCAAAATCCATCCACTATCATCATCTACAGTCCCTCTCCAACATCCATATCATCTCCAATCCCTATTCTACCAACAACAGAAGATCAATTCCATCCCTTATTCTCCTACCCTCAACCAGATAACACTTCATCACCCTCCATTCCATCCTTCAACATCATTGATGATTCCTTCATGGATGATTCACCATCCTCTCCTCCTGAGCTACCCTCCTCCTCAACCTCCTACCAAGATCTTCTACAAGAAATCATTGATCAACCTGCCTTCACACCATCTATCTCCATCCCACTGTCCTCCATATCCACCTTACCCACACCACAGCCATCTCTTCCCCCATTCTCTAGCTCTCCACCACCATCATCAACAGCTACACCTCCATCCTCTACCTTTGCTCCAGTCACTACTGAGCAAGTAGACATTCCAGCCCTTGCTGACAGGCTTTATGAATTGCTAGCCTCCAGGCTATCTCTTCTCTTGGAGACCTTCTTGGCTCCAATACTCCTGTTAGTGCCAGCTCTCTCTGCCAGGCTCTCCTCTTTGTTCCCTCAGGCAACCCCTTCAGCAGTGTGCCTTGATCCAACCATGTCTGAATCTAGGCAGGGGGAGATGCCCTATGAAGTGAGTCTGCATGTTGCTGCTCCTACTGTTGTATCTCAAGATCCAGTTCCTCCTGCTGCAGTCTTTGCAATAGATCTCAGGTCTTTGCTCTCAGAATTTGACTCAACATATTTCAGATGTCTGCCAGAGACAGTTGCCATCCAGCCCCTAGAGGATCTGTCCAAGGCCCTTGTGCCTTTCTCTTGCTGTGACCCCAGCATCATCACTTCATTTGTCAACTCAGTTTATGCTGCAGCTACTTCTGCTGAAAGCAGTGTGATTGTTCTGATGTTGCTGCCCCTCCTGCTGCTGAAAGTTTTGATGATACTTCTGTTACTGCTGATGAGCCAATTTCTAAGGAGATTCTTATGACAGAGGCACATGAGTTTGAGCCCTCTGCATTTTCTGCTGATATTTCTGCTGCTGATAATGTTGTTTCTGAAGGTGAAACTGCTGCTATCCCAACTGCTGTTGTTACTGCTTCTGCCTCAATTTCAATTGCCACACCCTCTGTATCTGCTGCTGTCACTATTGTTACTACTTCAACCTCTGCTACTTCAACCTCTGCTGCCTCATCTGCTTCAATCCAGCTCAAGAAAGATTTGATGAAGAAAATTGATGCCCTTTATGATGATCAAAGTTCTGAAAATGATGAGTTCAGAAAAGATTCTGATGATTCTTCTGCTACCATTGCCAGGAAGAGAAAGGCAAGGAGCAAAGCCATGAAGAAAGTACCTCCAGCCAAGGTCAAGGATAATAATGACATACCATACTATATTCTTCATGATTGCCCCATAACTGAGCACTGGATGCAGTACTCAAAGAATCAGCTCAAAGCAATGAAGAAGAAAAGAAAATATGAAAAGGGCTCCTCTCAATTCCAACTTTCTCATCCTCCTCCACCACCTCCTCCTGATGCAGGTGCAGGTGGAAGTTCAGCTGCTCAACCCCCTGCTAGAAGTCAGGCCCCCTATCAGCCACATGCCAGATCTTATCATAGGGGAAGCCAGTCCAGGGGTTCTCAATCCAGAAGAAGGAGGATATAGAGGCAATCAAAGGGAAGTCCAGGTTTACTCAAAAGGATATTCTAGGCAGCATCCCTACTCCAGGGAAGGACAAACATCATCTGACACAACCTCTGGTCCTTTTCCCTATAAATTGAAGGAAACTGTTTCATCCAGGCCCTCTCAAGATAACCCTTCTAATAGATATGAGCCACCAGTACCTTTTGAAGACCCTGAGAACAATCCAGCTGCTTGGACTGCAAGGATGAAAGAACTTGCTGTATTAGACCAGATCAAGAAAGACAAAGAGCAAGGAAGAGACTCATCCAACATCTCTACAATGTCTGAACAGAGAAAGAAAGAGTTGAAAAAATATGGGTCAAGCAATTTTTTTGATTCTGACAGATACATGGAACTGCATCCTGAAGCTGTAGTTCCTAGGCTCAAACAGCAAACCACTTTAGGTGCAGCAGATGATACAAGATCAAAGAAGGAAGCTCTCAACCCCAATAGAGAAATTAAACTGATTAAGAGCAAGGAAAAGAAATGAGTATGTAAGGTGACAATCTCTGTGACTTCTGATTATTATCTGGGATGATATATATCTCTGGTTCTGCAATGTCCAGTTTTTGTTTTGTTTTTCTGTATTGCTGCATGTATGTTGTTATTTAAATTTTTTCAAACTCTGTAAATAGTAATCCTAACCCAAATAAGGGGAGATTGTTGGAATACCCTATTACTGATTTGGGTCAGGATCACTATGTCTCTAGGAAACCAATGTTTGACCTCTTGTATAGCTCAAAAGGTCAATTAGAATTGAGTCTAAGGGTTAGAAGTCTAAGTTTGGAAGCTGCTCTCAAGACTAAGACTTTTTCAGTTTGAGACTAAGTCATATCGTCGAGCTCAGCATGACGATTCGCCGAACTCTGATCGACGATCGTCTAGCTCAACTTCGACAGATCGTCGAACTCCCTTCGACGATCGCTGAGCTCAACTTCATCAAATCGTCGAATTCCATTCGACGATCTGTGAGCTCAGTTCGACGATTTTGACTCAGTATTGGATATCTATCTCTGAGCTCAGTTCGACGATCTTTGAGCTCAGATCGACGATATTTTGTTGCAGTATAAATCCATATCGCTGAGCTCAGTTCAACGATAGCAGAGCTCAGTTCGACGTTTTCAGATAACTTCAAGGATGTTTCAAGATTCAAATTCAGATCAGTTAAGGAGTTATTCTGCAATTAATTCAGAAGATTTTCTAGCCGTTTTCATTTATTTCTGGACCAAGTTTCAAGGGATTTTCAAGGAATATTTCTGTGGACTTTCCTCCAGAAGACATCTTGCAATTAAGGATGCAATTAATGCAGGCCAACGACTATTCTTGACAGAGGATGTTTTTCTATTCAGTACTAGAGAATAAAAGACAAGAATTTTTGAATCACACAGACAGAGATATAGAAACACAGACATCAGTAATCTTAAGAGCAAGAACAAAATATTCTCTGTCTAAAAGAATTCTCAAGAACACACATCCAAGGAGATCAACTTTTCTGAAATCCTTTGATCTCTCCCGTCTCAAGTGTTCAAGGCCAACATCTTTCAGGACTCCAGACACCTAACATTTCAGCTGTTGCTGAAATCATCTTTTGCTGGAGATCAACTTTTGAAGGCCTATCACCCTGAAGCAAAGCCTCTTTTCCTGAACATCTCAAGGACTCAGGGGGAGCTTTGACACCATCAAATCCACTTAGTCTTCTCAGCTGTTTGAGAAAGAGAAGACTTCCATCACTCTCTTACCCCCATCTCTGTAAAGGGTTTCTCAAACTCCCTTCAAAAGGTTGAACTTGGTTTTTGAGCACCTTGTCAAAAGCTCATTGGTGGCAAGACACCTGATCAAAAAATCTGATTTAGTTTTTGAGCACCTTATCAAAAGCTCATTGGTGCCCAGGACACCTGATCAACTCATCCTGCAGTGGATTCCTACCTAGGGTAGTAGAAGAGTGGATGTACCCATGTTTAGGGGAACCACTATATTTCCTTGTATCTTCTGGTTTGCTTGTCTTTATTTTATTTCTGGCTGTGATTGTTCTGTGATTATTTTATGATTAGTTTAGCTCTGTGATTAGTTATAATAATTGCTTCCCTGCTCACTCACATTACAACAATTGTTGTAAAAAATTTTCAAGCACCATATACTATATTCACCCCCCTCTAGAGTATATCAGATCTAGCTGCACTTTCAGAGATTATCATCGGGAGTCATGATGAGGAGTGGGAGGTATGACTAGTGTTAAGAGGTGCTCGGGGTCGACGAAACATCGACTTCCCCGTGGAGAGAGAAAGAGTCAAAATACACTAGGGTTAGATCCAGTACAACATTAAAGGGATTGGGAGTTGGGTAACAACCAATAGTAGTAAGTGGCTTGCGAAAGGGAATGATGGGCTTCAACTACCATCATAGTTACTAGTGCCCACGAGAGCCATTCACGGGGAATACCTTGGGCAGTCCTGGGCTAACCTAAACCGTAAGTAAAATCAACGTTTAAAAGGGCAATTAGTATAAGTAGGGATTCACAATTCACACACCCTGGTAGCTCGGTAGGTTGGTTAGGTTAGTTTGATTAGTCATCCGGACGGTAGGTTTGGATGGTAGATGTAACAGACGGGATAGTCCGTGGAGCCGGTGGCTCGGAAGAATTTGGATACAAAAATAAGGTGGTGCGTCTTCGATATTGGACGGTCATTCACACCGATATCGATACATTGACTCGGCAGTGTGGGACACTTGGCCAGGGAAAGTCTGGTGGATATGGCCAACATAGTACATGGAGACTCTAGGTTGTGTCCTTCTAGAGGCATACGTAAGAGCTAGGCTTGGTAGTGTGGATACCCGCCTAGGAGTGGGGGCCCGACCCACTGTCTCCGTTTGCCACTACAGAGGTTCCTGGGAGTGAACCTAGCTGCCCAAATAGGGGGAACTACAGGTCTTTGCGCATAGAGTCTTGTGCGTGAGTTGTAATTGCATGAATCATGACATAGCATATCACTACACTCATACTTGCATACAACCGACACTCCAACGTATAAATTGGTATGAGGCTTTTTATATGATGGGAACCTTGTAGAAGACCCCTTAACTTATAAGTTTGTATGGACATTTATATAAGTTAAGGTTACCTACTTCCTAGAATGTTTTTTCTACCTTAGTTGCTTTACTCTACTTGCTTACCTTTCTGCTTACTATTGTAGAACTTCTAGTTTGTACCTTTCTTCCTTATCTGTTTTTACATTATAAATTAACTGCTAGAATAGTTCCACCGTCACCTGCTTTGCTTACTCTCCACCTTCATAGCTTCCTTTTCTTCCTCCCCGCTCGGTTCCTAGGAGCCATGGGGGAGGGGTAAGAGATGATAGGACTTAGTCTTTTTGACTAACGATTTTCAGACCACAACATTCTGGGGACTCCGGATGGGAGACAGGGAGCAGCAGCAGGGGACACAACACTAGCGAAGTACGGTGCTCATGGAGGTGGATCACTCTAGCACTGGAGCACCAGCTACTGGTTCCGTGAGTGATTAGTTGCTTAGCTTCCGCGAGTGTTGTAGTGAGGATTTGATGTACTGGGCTTGAGACCGTTTATATTTCCTTGTACTGTTTTATCTCAGTACATTATTATATGTGGACTTGATGTGATTTTCCTTTACATATATATTACATGTGATTGTGTACTATGCGTATACTTCTTTCTCTCTCTCTCTTGATGATCGAAAAGGCCAGCAGAATCGGTGTTTTGTAGTGGCGGCCTTCCCGAGTGTCGGTGCCACCGCAAAACGGCGATTCTGGGCGTAAGACCCCATGTTTGAAAAATAAAAAAATGGGGTATTACAAACTGGTATCAGAGGAAACATTGATCCAAGAGAAGAAGTCCACAAAACCCTGGGTCACCCCCACTCGAGCTTAGTTTGAGGACAAACTAAGCAGCGGAAGCAGTGGTGTGCACATAAGGGGAATCACATGTAAAGTCCACCTTTTCATTAGCTCCACTTGTTCATCAGCTAACAATTGGAATTCTTCTTTGTAGCCTGCGGCAAACCCTGCCCCGAGCAGGGAGCACCTCCGGCTGCAAAGATCCCATCTTATAATTCTCTAGTCAATGAGTTAGACTCAACCCACTAGGAGACATGACTAACCACAATAACTTATAATATGTCATAGTCTGAAATATACCTTGGGTATGAACTTGGTTAAGATAAGGAGATACCTAAAGAGAATAAAGGAGGAGTATAATACGAGAATGGATTCCTAAGCCATAAACTCAAGTGGCCCTACGGTCCCTATCAAGGATTACTCTAACCGATAGGACTGCTTTATGGAGAAGTAAGACCAATAATCCAATAGCAGAATGGTAGAAGACACATAGTCTCAACCCTCGTACAAGTAACCAGATTACTTGGAGACAACCACCACGACAAACACCAAAGGTCAGATAGGAATTCAAATTCAGAAGAGTCTCGGTTGGGATTGGGAACATTTTGACCCCGATATGGTTGTCGTAAAAGTGACTCGGAGGGTTTAAAGTATGGAGTATATCAAGAGGTTTCAGGTTGGAACCCCAAGTCGAAGATTGATGCCCTAGGGATTGTGCACCCAACTAGGACTGATATAACATGGTAATATTAAAGATACTTAGCCCAAGATAGGTAGGGGATTATCTTCTGATTATTGGGGGCTTATTTTTTGTTTATTGGGGGCTTATCTTTTGTTTATTCGGGGCTTATATTTTGTTTATTGGGAAAATTAGTTATTGACTTGGGTTTCCCTTAGACCTAATTTAGAAAACTTTGCGTCGTAAATATAGTGAAATGGATGTAAAGCGTATTCGGTGCTACTTGGGCGTATTCGTAGGGATAAGAATCTGATTGTGAAGTGGAGATTTTATAGAGTCATTGTCTACCCATACAAACGAGAAATTTAATCACCGGAAGTTTGGTGTATCTCGGAACGTGTATCTCCCTTGAGTGAAGAAGGGCGTCATGGATTTTATGACGCATGGTGAGGTCTGTCTCCCGATGAAGGTTAACTGCAAGAATTTTTGGGGAACAATTACAGTCACTGCTCGAGTTAAAGTTGAAGTTTGAGGATATAATTATAGGTTTTCATACACAGGATTCCTCATCCCCACTCCATGCATAATTATAATTGGAACATCAATGATAGACTGGCCGAGATAGCTGGGGTCACCCCGACCTGGAAGAAAACTCCCATGGATGTTTCATGAAATTTGTGAGTAGTTGTCCGTTATCATGGTGTGCTCAAGATGTTCGTGCCAAATCAGAATGGATAGTGTACGTCCAAGGAGAGAACATCAGTCCAGGCTTATCTTGGCTCTCGGCCAACATTCAACACAGCTTTCCACCCTTGTACGGAGGTTCAGGATTCCACTGACATGGATCTAGGACGAGGATCCAAAGGCACTCGGCTCGGAATTTGTGAAGAACATAGATACCCATGTGTCACTGTTTTGAGAAAGGATGCTGGAGGCCTAGGGCAGACTGGACAAATATTACGATGCATGACATTGCCAAGTAGAGTTTCAGGATAGATACTGCGTATTCCTGAAGATATGTCTGGTGCATGAAGTCTCGCAGGTATGCGGGCGGAAAGCTCAGTCCAAGGAATATAGGGTGTTACAAGATCCTGGAGTGGATTGGCCCATTGGCTTATAGACTGGAGCTACTACCGGAGTTACCGATTTTGCACGATGTATTCCACGTCTTCTCTCTTAGGAAGGCTCTACTACAGCCGGAACAGCAGGTTCTTGGTATAGATGGCTCGATAGTTTTTGATCAACCGGTCTGTTGTGAGCCGGTCAGGATACATGATACAGCGATGCGGGTCTTGCGGCGTAAGAAGGTCCCGCTGGTCAAGGTCCTGTAGAGGAACCATGGGTAGGAGGAACATACTTGGGAGCCACCAGATCTAATGCCGCAGAGGTACCCGGATCTCTCTGGGTAAATTATACGTTCAACTTCCTATGGGATGTTACATTCAGTTACTTTCAATAGAAACCCCGCAGCCTAACCTAAATTTCGAGTATGAAATTTTTATTTTTATTTATTAGGATTTGTAACATTTCATTTCCAACTTTACCCCTAAGAGTGGTTTTGTAATGACAAAACCCTAGGAAGCACAAGAAGACCAAGTGAGCTTAGGCATGAAGTTGGAAATCACCATGGTCTGCAAATAGTATAATTTTAAACAATAGTTTATGATGACCATAGGGCTTCACCATGATCCCATGACCCTACCAAAACACCCCTAACACCTTGGGTAGTCCATAGGCCCACTAAGGACCCATTGTGGGCAGTCAAAGTGGTTAAGTTGACCTAAGTCAACCCTAACCCTAAATGGGTCAAACTAGCCTACTTAGGGTCAATTGGCATTCCCTTAGCCAAGTGGACCCCACCCATGCCCTCCTATCCCTAACGTGAGGTCAATGAGTCACTAAGGATCCATTGGGGTAAACCCTAGTGGCTAAGTTGACCCAAGTCAACTCTAGCCCCAAAGTGGTCAAAGTGCCCTTACTAAGGGTCAATTGACCTCCAAGGTGCCAAGTCAACCTTATCCAACCCTACCTAGACCTTAGGGGAGTCTAGTGGATCACCAAGGACCCATTGATGTCAACGCAAAAGGTCAAATTGACCTAGGTCAACCCCAATCTAGGTTAGGACAAACCTAGCTCAAATGGGCTAAACTAAGCTCAAGCCCTCTTTCCACTTAGGTTAACCTATTTCCAAAACTAAATACGGGTTAGTGGGCTGCCAATAGGCTAGAGTGGTCGGAAAGGTCAACCTTGATGACTAGGAGAGAGAAAACTCCAACTCCTCTTTAATGGAGGAGAGAGAAACGGTGAAAGAGAGCCATTCATGGACAAGGAGGCCAAGGGCCATTCTTCATTGGCTGATCCAACTCCCCGTTCAATCCAGGAAGACTAGGGGCTATTTTGTTGGCTGTTCATGGCCGGAATGGTGCTACCCCACCATGGCTGAATTGTACCTTCAATGGACATTAATGGCCTTTGAAGCCTTGTCCTCTCCCTTCCACCCTTTATGGATAGATTCAACTCGTCTGGGGAAGAGGAGGAGTTTCCAGCCATTTCCTGGCTGGATTGAGCCCACGTTCATCCCCCACCATCATGGCCGAAATTCACCTTAAGGGGGAATTAATGGCCACCACCAGCTAGACCCCTCCCCTCCCCCCATTTTATCATTTTAAAAGCATCACATGACTCCAATCTTTCGTTTCCACCCTTGCCTCGACGATCCCGAGCAACTTCATTGTGCAGTTGTAGAACTCCGGCGAGTCCTCCACCACCAATGGCATCCCGACGATAGATGCATCTCTAGGACGCAAGCAAAGTCCTCCCCTTCCTCTCTCACTGTGGGTAGATCATAGAAACTGTTAGGGCCAAGATTCAGGCTCAATTGAGTGCGATTGGGAGAAGCTTTCTCCTGGTTTTTCCGCAAACTTGAACTCATCGGGATCGCCGGAATCCACCGCTCCAGCGGCTTTGCTGCCACCTAGCGATAGCCACCACCTCAACGGAGGTTGTGGTGGCGGTAGCCTGCCACGAAGGCGGCCGGATGGCCGGGAATTTGGTCGGGAAGTGGCTCTAGGACGGGATGACCATGGTCATTGGCTTGAGCTAGAAGACGACCCAGCAACCTCGGATGCGCTTTAAGATTCGTGCTGGAGATTGATTTAAACTATATGATATATTTTCATATTATTTCATTTTTGTCATAGAAATTGTATTTAATGTTTCAATTTATTTAAAATACCTAGGGAAACCTACAGAATAAGTGATGAATCAAAGTTGTAGCCCTAGGAGTGTACTTTATTTTAAAATTAGTTTGAACCAATTTGGGTGCCTGGTTTGACCAGGGCACTCATTTTTTTGG
This sequence comes from Platanthera guangdongensis, assembly GCA_039583875.1. NCBI lineage: Eukaryota > Viridiplantae > Streptophyta > Magnoliopsida > Asparagales > Orchidaceae > Platanthera > Platanthera guangdongensis. The sequence goes on from CM077155.1 coordinate 133,682,013, forward strand.
GGTCTATACCTAGGGTTAGACATAAATTAAAATGAGTGCCCCCACTTCCTCCATTGTCCAAATGACCTGAAATTTGGATTGGAACTCACTCTAACCTATACTTAGTGTCCAAAAATGGGATGTTTTGGAGATAATGTTTCTATAGTTATAGAAATTATTTAATAATCCTAGGGTAAATTAATTAGGAGACCTAATGACCTACAAACCCTCCCAAATTTTGAGGAGTGGTCCTTAGGTTCATCAGGAGGTTCTGTATAAATTTTCACCTCATTTTGAGTTGATTTGGTTGGGAAATGAGCAGACCCTAGTTTTGCCCTAAATAGGGTATTTAGGTCAAAAGTGCACTTTGTGGGATTGGGTGGCCAAACCACCTCAACAGAGGCCAAAATATGGGCCACTGGTTTGACATGGCTTTTTACACCCTCATATGGGTTATGGGGTGGTTTGGCGTAGGATTACCCTAGGAACCAAGACCAAACCCTAAGGTTAGTCTTTGGGGGTTTGTGAAGGCATGTGGTCAAATACCCTTGTATGGATTTGAAATTTGGTAGAGAGAACTCTAAGGTAGCTGAAGGCCTCTAGTGAAAATCTTATTAGATTTATACATGGATAAACCCCTCAAAACCCTAGCCCTAGTTTAGATCACAATCCTTAAAATTTAAGGATAGGTAATTAGAACTCTGTAAAAAGTTCTGAAACTTGGGTGGTGTAGTCATAATATCATTATAAACCTTGGATAATTTTATTGGGATTTCAGATCAATACTTTTAGTATTACCTTTGCAATAACAGTATTAGCCCTAATTAATTATGTTTTTATTATGACAATAATATCCATTAGATGATTATTAAATTGGGGCATTGTGAGTTTTAGACCATTATCATCATATATGAATTTTATTGTAATTTTTAGATGTAAATTTCCAGTACTTACTTCACACGTATATAAATACGAGAACATGATCAATAATAGATTTAGAGCTCTCTTTGTTTTGGAAAATTATGAAACTTGGTCAATAGTGGTCTTTGGTCAATATGCTCAAATTGGAATTTTACTGCAATTTTTAGATGAAATATTGTTGTATTTAGTTTATTAACCCGTTAACTTGGATTATTATGAGAAAATCAAGTATAGAGTTCATTATTCACTAATAAATTGTGAAACTTGACCTGAAGTGTTTATATGTTTTTATATTCATCCTTGAATTTTCTCAGAATTTTTAGAAGTATATTACCAGTACTTGTCTCTTTAATTTGGTTAATGTAGGTTATGTTCAAAAATTATGTTTAGAGGTTTAATTCTTAACGAAAATTTGGAGACCTTGAATTTACTTATAAATAGTTGTCTTGACACCTTAAAGCTCTCAATTCTCTTGACACCTTTTAGCATTGAGTGAACTCAATGCACTCAGTGTTGTAAAGCGTTGAGTGAGATATCGGAACGGCGATAGTAGATATCGCCAGGCGATACTGCCACGTATGTGCGGGCGTGTATCAGTTGGCCGGACGGCGACCAATGAGTCGTGGTCGGCTGGGGTCAATGCGGCGAAAAAGCCGATGTCGCCAGACAACAGTCGATATCGCGCGACGATATCACTAAAGTTGACCAGTCAACTCAAATCTTGGCTTTTGCTTCCTTTTGATAAAATAAGCTCGTGACTGAGATTAATCCCGAGGCCACTTAAGCAGAGGAGGGATCAAGAGAAGTCTCATTTCACTTCTCTCACTCGCTCTCTCTCTCTCCATTTCCATTTGCTCTCTTGGAAGGAGGTGCTAAGTAAGAAGGCTGAAGCTGAACTTGGAAGTCTTGGTGAAGGAGATTCTGTGGTTGGAACGGAGAACCGAGGCAAGATCCGCAAAGAGGAAAGTGGAGCATTCCTTTCCAACCAGACATAAAAGTTCATTCATGGATACAAAACGGACTACCAGGGTAATGATTTTCTCCTTAGACAAGTGAAGTCCTCAATTTGCATAAGTGCATGGAACCCCTCACCAAAAGGTGAAGAAAGGGTGGTTTCCAGTGGGTCGATTGATGTGATCCCCGATTATATTTGCATATAGGTCCATAAATTTGTAGTACAGAATAGGCATGTTGTGTGATGCCCATCCAGACAGGCTGGTCTGGATTGGTGATGTTTTATTTTGCATGTCGGAGAAGACTACACGTATAAACGAGTAGTTTACGGGGTCTGTGGGTTATGCCTGTAAAATGGGAGTAGCAAAAAACACTGGAGATGCACTCCAGGAAAATTACCAAGAAATTCCATGGTTTGCAAAACTTTTGCATATCGCCAGCCGATAGTGAGTATCGCCGGCGATAGCTCCTAGTGAGCTATGTTTGTGAAAGCTGGCTTAGGGAGACCTGGAGGTCATAGTATGAGAAGTTGAGAGCATGTAGTGCCCAATTACGGTGGCAAGGAGTGCCGACATATTTTTGCATAACGCCTGTCTTGTGAAGGCAATGTGGCTAGTTTGTGACTTGAGCCTTGGAGGCCAACTATAATGGTCGTAAAGCCATAACGAAGCTGTGAGCGTGTAGTGCCCAGCTCTAAAGGCCGATGGGCTGAATGGGAAAGGGGAGGTCCACCCACATCTTGTCTATTATCCTTGATTGCTTCGGCTGTCAGAAGTAGCATGGCGATCTGAGTAACGGGAAGTGACTGAACTATACCTGCATTATGTCTACCCTGATTAGATTGCCTAAAGTAATTAGCTTTCATCGGATGGCATAATTAGAGTCTTAGGCCTAGGGTAGAAAAGAATAAAATGCTCAAGAATGTACCTTTAAGTCTAGGACCTCTGAATGGGTGGTGGGATACGGGAAGTCCGGTACACCGAATATGTGCCCTGAGTGCACGGGGCGTGTGGCTATTGAACCTGCGTCTGTGGTGATGAGTGCTTAAGTGCACATTGTTGTTATCAATATGTATATGCTACTGTTGTAGGTAAGGAGAATTGTTGCCCCAATTAAGCGGTGGGGTCGTTATAAATTGGTCGGCTAAATGTTGACCGTTGCCTTGTTTGTCATCCTTGTGGTGAATTGTCATTATGCAGGTGCTGGAGTGCCGAGCGGGAAGTAGAGGGATAAATCCCCAGAATATATGCCAACCCTCGAAGGCCAAGAGAACTTTATTGCTTTCATGTGTGGCCGGCCTGCGTGATGATGTCTATAATCCACACCTTGTAAAGAGTAAATGTAAGGCCTTAAGGACAGAATAGTTTTGATCATTGTTGGTTGTCGCCAGGCGAGAGTGACTATCGCCTATGATAGTAACTTTTGTGTACTTTGTATAACATTCTTGTGTTTATATAGTGGACATTACTGTTGTACTTGAGTTCAAAATTTAACCCTGGAAGCTTCCGCTAGAATGCTCTGAGTTAAGATTCGAGTAGTTTTTCATATTAACATGTAACTCTGCTGATTGTATGTGGAATATGGTGTGTGGCCCCAGCCAGACCCTCTATTATATTTCATATGACGGATGGAGGTGTTACACCCATGGCAACCAATTAGGTGCTACCACTGGAACAATCAGCTAGGTGACAGCCTGATGGCGGGTGTTGAGCATCAACTGGACTTTCTCTTGGCCAACCACCGGGCGCTACCACCATCCCAATCAGCTATGTGAGAGCCTAACGGCGAGTGTTGAGCATCAACCAAACTTTCCCTTGGCCAACAACCGGGCGCTACCACCGGTCCAATAAACTAGGTGAGAGCCTAACGGCGGGTGTTGAGCATCAATCAGACTTTCCCTTAGCCACCCACCGGGCACTACTGCCGACCCAATCAAGTTGGTGAGATCCTGACGGTAGATGTTGATCATCAACCGGACTTTCCCTTGGCCAACAACCGGATGCTACCACCAGCCCAATCAGCTAGGTGAGAGCCTGACTGCGGGTGTTGAGCATCACCCAGACTTTCCCTTGGCCAACCACCAGGTACTACCATCGGCCCAATTAGCTAGGTGAGAGCTTGACGGTGGATGTTGAGCATCAACCAGACTTTCCCTTGGCCAGCCACCAGGTGCTACCACCGACCCAATCAGCTTTGTGAGAGCTTGACGGCGGGTCTTAAGCATCAACCGGACTTTCCCTTGGCCAACCACTGGGTGCTACAACCAGCCCAATTAGCACTGAAAGAGCCTAACGACGGGTGTTAAGCATCAACCGGACTGTTTTATTCAAGCAAGTCTCATGTTGTTCCTACCAATTAAATGAATCATTAGCAAATAATAAGAATGTGAAAAACATTATCTCATTACTTTCATGGGTAGAATTATTTTAGGTCATCGTCGCTTCAGGCATGACTGAGGGGTTCCCCCTCTACATCGTAGAGGTGATATCCTCCTAACTTCAAGACCTCTCAGATTATATAGGGACCTTCCTAGTTGAGATTCAGATTTCCGACGGATGCCGACCTCCCAGCCGCAACGTCCTTCTTTAGGATCAAGTCCCCTTTCTGTTCGAACCCCACCTATGTTTAGGATTGATTTGAGTTAGGTTCACTATTAGGATTATTAGATGACCCAACATGTATCGTATAGGGTCATAGGTTTTTATCAGTGTCAAGGTCAGTCAACAACCTAGATTGATTGGTTGTCACCTTCAAAAGACTTAGAGACAGAAGTCCTCCAGAGAAAAGCAGTTTTCAAAGAGATAGAAAGTCGTTCGAAGATAAGCTGAATAGAGCTTGAATTTCGTCGATCTTAGATCGACAAACTCAAATTTCTTCATTTAGTTGAGTTTGATGAAAGCCTAGCTGAGATTGATGAAATCCGATCTCACATCAATAGTTCATCTCAACGAAAGACTATCTCTATTCGACGAACTTGGAGCTCAGTTTAACAAGTTAATTTTCTGGTCAACGATCTTGGAGCACAGCTCGACGAAGGAGAGGTTTCATTTCAACGAATTTGGATCTCAGGTCGACGAGAATTTGTTGAGTTCGACTAATTTCTCTCATTTTCAGTTAGATGAATTTTGATCTTAGATAGGCGAGAATTTGCTGAGTTCGGATAATTTCTCCCGGGTTCATTTTGACTATTTCTCTATTTGTTTTCAGTTCAACTAAGGCAGATGTTTTGAAATTATATTATAATATGTTTGTAATTCTCTGATAATTAATGCACAATATTCTTATGAATATAGTCATTCCATGGCAGCATTAATTATGGCCTTCACAGAGTTATTACTATGTTTATTTTACTGGGACAGTTTAGGAAACTCATTAAAGACAAATATTAGTCGTTCAACTCCCAGAATTTTTGCAGTTAGTAAAGGAAAGGAATTCAAAATTCAAAAGCTAAAATTTGCATGGAATATATAAGGATTATTTTTTTTCATTATAGCAGAAAGTCGGAAAGAATAATTTACAGCAAATTGAAAGAAGAATAGCTCTCATACAACTCAAGTTTTTCATCAGTTTTTGCTTCAAGGCTTTCAAGAGACAATCCATCGACATCACTCTAAAAGCTTCCTAAAGATCAACAAGCAATCTGAAGGCCTACACCCTGAGCAAAGTTTCCACTCTCCTGAACTATTATACATCTCAGGGGGAGCTTTGATAATAACAACAATCCACTAGTCTTCTCAAAACATTGAGAAAGAGAAGACAACATCAAATTTCTTTTTACACTACTATAAAAGGGTTTCTAACTCCCTTCAAAAGTTATCCCTTTGGTGGTTAAGCCTCCTGATCAAAAGACTTAGTTTGGTTTTTGTGCACCTGATAAAAAGCTCAAAGAGTTACTAGATCTCTCTTGAAAATATATCTTGTGGTGACAGGGAACCCGAGCAAAAACCTGTGGTGGCAGGGAAGCTGATCGAAAACCAATCAAATGAATCATTAGCAAATAATAAGAATATGAAAAAAGTTATCTCATCACTTTCATGGTTAGAATTGTTTTAGGTCATCATCTCTCCAGGCATGACTGAGGGGTTCCGCCTCTACATCATAGAGGTGATATCCTCCTAACTTCAAGACCTATCAGATTATATAGGGACCTTCCTCGTTGAGATTCATCTTGCCGACGGATGCCAACCTCCCAGCTACAATGTCCTTCTTTAGGACCAAGTCCCCTTTCTGTTGGAACCCCACCTATATTTAGGGTTGATTTTAGCTAGGTTCACTATTAGGATTATTAGATGACCCAACATGTATATTATTGGGTCATAGGTTTTTATCAGGGTCAAGGTCAGGCAACACCCTAGTTTGATTGGTTCTCACCTTCAAAAGACTTAGAGACAGAAGACCTCCAGAGAAAAGCAGTTTTCTAAGAGACAGAAAGTTGTTCGAAGATTAGCTGAACAGAGCTCGACTTTCGTCGATCTCAGATCGACGAACTCAAATTTCTTCATTGAGTTGAGTTCGACAAAAGCCTAGATGAGATCGATGAACTCCGATCTCACATCAATAGTTCAGCTCAACGAAAGACTATCCCTATTCGACGAACTTGAAGCTCAGTTTGACAAGTTAATTTTCTGGTCAACGATCTTGGAGCTCAGCTCGACGAAGGAGAGGTTTCATTTCAACGAATTTGGATCTCAGGTCGACGAGAATTTGCTGAGTTCGACTAATTACTCCCAGTTTCAGTTAGATGAATTTTGATCTCAGGTCGGCGAGAATTTGTTGAGTTCGACTAATTTCTCCCGGGTTCATTTCGACTATTTCTCTGTTTTTTTTTAGTTCAACTAAGGCAGATGTTTTCAAATTATATTATAATATGTCTGTAATGCTCTGATAATTATTGCACAATATTCTTATGAATATAGCCGTTCCATGGCAGCATTAATTATGGCCTTCACAAAGTTATTACTTGGCTTATTTTACTGGGACAGTTGAGGAAACTCATTGAAGACAAATACTAGTTGTTCAACTCCCAGCATTTTTGCAGTCAGTAAAGGAAAGGAATTCAAAATTCAAAAACTAAAATTTGCATGGAATATATAAAGATTATTTTTTTTTTCATTACAGCAGAAAGTCATAAAGAATAATTTACAGAAAGTGGAAAGAAGAATAGCTCTCATACAACTCAAGTTTTTCATCAGTTTTTGCTTCAGGGCTTTCAAGAGACAATCCATCAACAACAGTCTAAAAGCTTCCTAAAGATCAACAAGCAATCTAAAGGCCTACACTCTGAGCAAAGTTTGCACTCTCCTGAACTATTCTACATCTCAGGGGGAGCTTTGACAACAACAATAACAATCCACTAGTCTTCTCAGAACATTGAGAAAGAGAAGATAATATCAAATTTCTTTTTACACTACTATAAAAGGGTTTCTAACTCCCTTCAAAAGTTATCCCTTTGGTTGTTAAGTCTCGAGATCAAAAGACTTGTTTGGTTTTTGTGCACCTGATAAAAAGCTCAAAGGGTTACTAGATCTCCCTTGAAAATAGATCTTGTGGTGACAGGGCACCTGAGAAAAAACCTGTAGTGGTAGGGCAGCTGATCGAAAACTTGTAGTGGATTCCTACTAGGGTGGTAGAAGAGTGGATGTTCCCAGGTTTATTGGGGAACCACTATAAATTTCCTTGTGTCGTCTGGTTGTGCTTTATTCTTTATTTTGCTATGATGTGATATATATATTTTCTCTTCTTATATATATATATATATCACCTATTTTAATCCGTTATAAAAATCACTCAAAGTTTGTTTTAAAAAACACTATAATCACCCCCCTCCCCCCTTCCCCCCTCTAGAGTAAAGATAAGATCTATCCCTCACTTTAAATTGGTATCAGAGCATATCTAATATTACTTTTAATTGGTATCAGAGGGTAAGGTTTATTGGTTGTACAGGCTAACACCTGAACCAAAAGATCTTTGATAGATCTCATTTACTCTAATGTATTTGTATATCATGGCACAAAATAAGGAGTACTCAAGCACCAGACCTTCAGTGTGGAATCTTAACAAGTTTGCACTTTGGAAGGCAAGGATTAGGTTGTATATGAATTTTATTGATGAAGATATTTATAATTCTATCTTGATAGGTCCCCCTACACCAACTGTAATAACAAGCACAAGTGCAGTTCCACCACCTGAGTGGACTGATGCTCAGATGAAGCTGAAAATTGCAGATGCCAAAGCAATGAACATTTTGGCTCAAATAATGTCAGATGACATATTTCAGAAAGTTGTTGAATGCTCTTAAGCCAAGGATATCTGGGATTCCTTAAATGCTATGGTTGCTAGTTCAGCAGATAAAATAAAGGATAGAAGGTCCTACTTGATTTCACAGTATGAGAACTTTAAGAAGGAAGAGTCAGAGTCAGTAGCAGATGTGTACAACAGACTCAGCCTGATTATCAATGAGCTAAAGAACTTAGACAAGAAAATCTCATTAATAGAAATTATTGATAAGATTCTTATGTGCTTCCCCAGCATATGGGATTTTAAGATCTATTCAATCAAGGTGGCCAGAAGTCTAAATGAGATTCCTACTGAGTGATTATTTGGCAAGCTCAAGTCTTATGAGCAGCTTATCAAAACCAGGGAAGCAGCTGAACAAAAGACTTCTACCTCAGGAAGGAAAGAGCAAAGTATTGCATTCAAGACATCTGAGGAATCAGAAGCACTACCTGCCAGTGAAGAGCTAATTAGTTTATTAGCTAAAATACTCGATAAAATGGATAAGAAGGACTTCAGGAGAAGGTCAGCCAGAAATGAGGATAAGCCAAGGTATGACAAGACTCCTACTAAGGAAATTATTTGTTATGGATGCAGGAAGCCAGGACACATTCTATAAGAATGTCCAGAGGCTCAAAAGAAGGACAAGATAAAAGAGAAAGAGTCTAAGAAGCACTCCAGCAAGCCCTCCTCCAACAAATAAAAGAAGAAGAAGGAGAAGGGATTTGTGGCTGAGACCTGGAGTGACTCAGAAGAAGAAACTTTATCTAGTTCTAGTGAGGATAAAGAAGAGGCAAAAGCTAGAGAGATCTGCTTGATGGAAATCAATGCCTCTTGTAGTAACTCAGAAGTTGCTGTTTCAGAAGCAGAAAATTTAGAATCTGAATTAGAAGAGTACTATGAAATAGCTTCTTTTGATTTCACTTCTGATCAATTTAAAACTGAATTCAAACTCCTATGCAATGATTTAATTAAATCTGAGATGGAAATCAAACTTCTCAGAGAAAAACAAATTGAATATGACAATCTTTTTTTAAAAAACATCAAACTAAAAGAAGAAATAGACTTAGCTTCTGAACAGATTATTTCACTAAAAACTAAATTAAATGAGTCTAAAGAATTTAAAGAATCACTTAATGGGAGAAGCATCAAGTTGATGAATATCACAAGCACAGTCAATGCCAGGCTTAATGGCAAACTGGGCTTGGGAGCTTCATCAAGTCAGCCTCCTCTTCTTAAGAAAAACATTCTTTCTACCCATATTAAATTTGTTTCTGCTAATGGCAAAGAAAAAGTAGAAGTTAATAATAAGGATATTGAAATCTTGCCAACGAAAAAATCAAAGAAAAATAAAAATTCACAGAAAAATCATGTTCAACAAATTTCGTCGAAATGAGATCGACGAAATTAGTATTATGCGTCGAACGGCGATCGACGAACTCTAAACCCAGAATTCAGGTACAATTACTCATCTGCGGGTGCTCGACGAAATCAACATGTTTCGTCAAATAGAGATCGATGATCATGGAATGCAGGAAATGAGTATTATCATTCTGTGAACTGCGATCGAAAAAATCAATCCTTTTCATCGAACTCAGTTCGACGAACTCCATTAAATTCGTTGAACTCAAATACTGAAAACCGAAATTTTAATTACTATCAAACTAATTATAACAGAAACCTAAATTCCTTTAGAAATTTTAATCAACCTAGATCTTTTATTAATCCCTTTACCAAGTGGATAATTCCACCTAGAAGATTTCATCCTTAGGATATAAAGACCAACAAGAATTTTTTTTCATTTCTAGTTTTAGATTTGAGAAGAATCAAGGACCCAAGGTTACCTGCATCAAGAACACCTAATTTATTTTCATGAAGGTAAATGACTATCCTACCACAGAGCAACAGTGGTACTTGGATAGTGAGTGCTCAAAAAAATGACAGGAAGCAAGAGAAATCTAACTGATTGCAAGTTAAAGCTTGGACTAAAGGTGATTTTTGGAGACTCCAACTGTGGCCAAACAAAAGGATATGGGAATGTCAAAGTTGGAGTTGTCACCTTCAGGAAAGTAGCACATGTGAGTGGTCTCAAGCATAACCTGATATCCATAAGCCAGTTATGTGATGAAGTTTATCAAGTATCATTTAATAAATCTTGTTGTACCATTACCTATGATAAAAACAAAATTATTTTAAATGAAATTAGACAAGGAAATATTTATGTAGTAAATTTTAAATCAGCTAGCACATAAATATGTCTATCTAATCAGATGAGTAATGCCAATTATTTATGGCATAAAAGACTAGGACATGTAAATTTAAGAAATATTGCTAAACTATCTAGGGACAACCTTGTTAGAGGATTGCCTTCTGGCCCCTACAAGAAGGAAAGTCTCTACAGGGCTTGTCAATTATACAAGCAAACTAAAAATAGTTTTAAATCAATTAATAAGAGTGATTCACCCAAAATTTTGTATTTGCTACACATGGATCTTTTTGGACCCATTATTGTAAAATGTTTGGGAGGGAAATCTTACACTCTAGTTATTATAGATGACTTCTCTAGATTCACTTGGGTGTTCTTTCTGTGAAACAAGTCAGATAACTTTAAAGTTCTTACAGACTTTCTTAGGAGCATAAAGAATGAGTACATTACTCCAGTTACATTGATCAAAAGTGATCATGGTACTGAGTTTGATTCTTATGCAAGAATTCTATGAGAAGGAAGGTATCGGGCATTGTTTCTCTGCTCCTAGAACTCCTCAACAAAATAGGGTAGTAGAAAGGAAAATAGAAACCTTACTCAAGCTGCAGGGACATTGCTTCCAGATGCTTACTTGCCCTTATCCTTTTGGGCAGAGGCTGTAAGCACAACAAATTATGTTCTGAATAGAAGTTTAATACATAAACTTAAGGGTAAGACTCCCTATGAATTGCTTAAAGGGAAGCAACCTAAAATAGATTATTTTAGAGTATTTGGTTGTAGATATTATATTCACAATAATAACAAGAAACATCTTAGAAAGTTTGAAGCCAAAGCTGCAGAGGAAATATTTCTTGGATATTCCCAAGTCAGCAAGGCTTATAGGGTATTTAACAAATCAACCTTAAAATGGAAGAATCTATACATATTTCTTTTGATGAAGCTAACATATTTTTCAAGGAGAATGATTCTTCTACCAGAGATACATTACAGGTACCCTTTCTGTGTGAGAAATTGGATGACTTAAACCTCATCCAAGAGGTTACATCTTATCCTTCTCCACAGACTGATGAAGTGAAGAAGAAATTGTTGGAACAGTTGAACCAACAACAGCTAACATAATTCCATAAGAAGAATTAATTCCCCAGACTGTTGATGAACTAACTCCTCCTACTGATTTTGTCACACTTAGAGATCATCCCATATCTCAAGTGATTGGAGACATATCAGTTGGTATGCAAACAAGGCATCAACTCAACCAAGATTCGATGCATGCTTGATTAATATCTCAGATTGAAACTCCATCCATAAAAGATGGAGAGCAAGATCCCCACTGGATTATTGCAATGCAAGAGGAGCTCAATTAATTTGAGAGATGCAGAGTTTGGAATTTAGTTCCAAGACCCAAAGACTACCCAGTCATTGGAACTAAATAGGTTTTCAGGAACAAGTTGGATGCTCAAGGATCAATTGTAAGAAACAAAGTAAGATTGGTAGCTCAAGGTTATTCACAAGAGGAAGGAATTGATTATGACCAGACATTTGCCCCCTGTTGCAAGGCTGAAGGCTATCAAAATATTTCTTGCATATGTAGCATACAAGAAATTCAAAGTCTACCAAATGGATGTCAAAAGTGCATTCCTTAAAGGTGAACTCAAAGAGGAAGTCTATGTGGAGCAACCACCAGGTTTTATCTCTTCAACCCATCCCTCTTTTGTTTTTAAGTTACACATGCCTCTCTATGGTTTAAAGCAAGCTCCAAGAGCTTGGTATGAGACCCTAGCTAGCTTTCTCTTAGAACATAAGTTCACTAGGGGCATTATATATAGGACTTTATTTATTAAGCATTATAAAAATAAAATTTTGATTGTACAAATATATGTAGATGACATCATATTTGGCTATACAGATTCCAAACTATGCCAAAGGTTTTCTGACCTACTGCATTCCAAGTTTTAAATGAGTAGCATGGGTGAGCTTTCCTACTTCCTTGGTCTTCAAGTGAAGCAATCCCCTGATGGAATTTTCATCTCCCAATCTCAATATGCTAAGGAGCTAATTAAGAGATTTGGGATGTCTGATGCCTCAGCTATGAAAATACCCATGCCTTCCAATGATATGAATGATTCTGATGAATAGGGCAAGCCAGTTGATCAGAAAACATATAGGGCTATTATTGGGTCCTTGTTGTATATCACAGCTAGTAGGCCAAATATAATGTTTGCTACATGTCTTTGTGCTAGGTTCCAAGTGAACCCTAAAGAATCTCATCTTATTTTATATAAAAGGATTTTGAGATATATAAAGGGTTGTCCAAATCTAGGACTCTGGTATCCAACTGAGTCAGAATTTGAATTAACTGCATTCTCAGATACTGACTTTGCTGGATATAGAGTTAACAGGAAAAGCACATCAGGAACATGTCAGTTTCTTGGTTATACGCTTGTGTCTTGGTTTTGTAAGAAACAGATATCTATGTCAACTTCAAGTACTGAAGCTGAATATATAGCAGCTGGCAGTTGTTGTTCAAAAATTTTGTGGATTCAAAACCAACTCCTGGATTTTTTTTTCAATCTAAATAATTCAACTATATTTTGTGAAAGTCCACCTAGTGTCAACTATGTGCACCTATGGGGGGGGGGGGGGGGAATAGGTGACGTGTAGCGCTTTTGCGAAATTTACGAATGTACCTGCACAATAAAAATAAAAAGCACAGCACACAGAATACACAGGCAATTTATAGTGGTTCCCCGACCTGGGTACATCCACTTTCCCCCTTCGACCTATCTCCCAACAAGGGACGACTCGGTCTCTTCTCCAACAGGATTGAAATCCAATCCCTACACTATCGGAAGGAACCCTTCCACACGTGAGAGTCAACACTCCCACAAAACGGGTTGCACCCAACCCTTACAACACGGAACAATCGTTCCTTTACAATCAAAAGTAAAATAGGATGTACACGAGATACAAACTTCGTTTGGAGACTTCGGTGTTCCTCTTCGTTCGACGACGTGTTCGTCAAGTCAACGAAGAGTCTACAACCTTGGTCTCTCTTGGAGAGGATCTCCCGGAACCGGCGGCTGCAGTCCGAGCGGCGGCTTGGTTCGGGATCGGCGGCAACGAAGGTGCACGGCTGCAGTACTTTGAGATCCAAACTTCGTTGCGAAGCAAACTAGGTCTACCAACGGTCACTCTAGGATCGGTCGTCTCGATCGATTCGGACGGGGGAGTTTTTCCCGGTCAACAAATCGAGAGACAAGAGATCTCTGGATAGACACGTGAGACTCAAGCTTTGCTAAGCTTCTGTCGCCGGAGATCACGAAGGAATCCCGATCGTTGACGGCGACCAACTAGCTCGAGCGCGACGGCGGCGGCGGAGATCTGATCGCGATTTTAGGTCTAGGTTTTTGCTCGGCTTCTTTCTGTCTACCGCTTACTGTTCAAAATACCCGAATATATATACTGTAGATAACTCCAATATGACCGTTTGTGGGACCCACAATAGAAATCCCTAAATCCCGGTCCAGAAAATTGACAGCTGCAGAATCCGGTTCAGGAACATCCATAGAAAACGCCAAGTAAAATTCGGCGAGAATCACAGGTGATTCTCGACGAATCGGCGAGAATCACAGGTGATTCTCGACGAATCGGCGAGAATCATTAGTGATTCTCGACGATTCGTCGAGAATCACTAGTGATTCTCGACGGATCACTTTTTGATTCTCAACGAATGTAACTTGGTATCCAGGATCTGCTCTGCGATGGTTCGGCGAGAATAATTAGTGATTCTCGCCGAATCTCACTTGGCACCATTTCAAGGTAGCCGGAAGGAGTCGGCGAGAATCACTAATGATTCTCGACGATTTGGCGAGAATCACTAGTGATTCTCGCCGAATCGGCGAGAATCACTTGGTGATTCTCGTCGACTTTCACTTAGACGAATTTTCGTCATTCCACTCAAGAGCTGCTCCTTGACCCATCCTTGCTCCTTGTCTTCTCTTGCATAAACATGGTCCTGTACTTGAAAGTAAGTGCACTCCAATAGAGAGAGTACACATAGGCCAACACACTGATCTGCTCAACGAGAGATTACGTCGTGTAGACCCGTGTATATTGATCTACTGCACCCTGACATTGGTGTGCACTTAACGTGGAAAAACTGCAAGAACAACTTAAAGGATTTTATCAAATACATTGTCTATTCACCTTAGCTTGTCCAGGGGCTTCTTCAAATCAGGTACATTGTGGATACAATACCCAACATTTTGTGATAGTACCAGTATAATTTTCATTGCACAAAATCCAGTGCGTCATAGTAGGATCAAGTATATAGAAATTAGACATCATTTCAATAGAGATTGCGTGGACAAAAATAAAATTAACCTTGTCTTTATCTCTACTGATTTACAAAGAGCAGACATCTTCACTAAGTCTTTAGATGAGAAGAAACATCTATTTTTCCTAAATCAGCTAGGCATGATAAATGGCGAAGGCTTGATTTAATTTTTTTTTCTGAGTTCAACGATTAGGACATAGTTCATCAAATGGAGATCGACGATCTATGAACTCTTCGTGAAGAGTTCGTCGAACTGAGATCGATGAATTTTTCTTTGTGAAACTGTTCGTCGAACGGAGATCGGCGAATTTGTTTCAGAAAATATTTCGTCGAACGGAGAACGACGATATGTTTTCTCTTCTTTCGGCTTAGATCGGAGATCTTATTTTCTATTTTGAGAATTTCGTCGAGCTGAGCTCGGAGTCTGTATTTCTCGCTGGACGGAGTTCGACTTTTCGCCTTCTAAAAACTTATATCTAAGTTTTCACCGAACTCAATTCCGCGCTTTCTTGTTCCTTACACTTTATCTTTGTTTCATTTTTTGTAGGAAAACAATGGCGATCTTAGCGGCGGTACTCTCCAACATGAAGTTTGATGCCGGTTTCGATATAGACATTGATTCATTCGCTCACTCCGATCAAATCTTCATTAATATTCTGAGATTATTTGATGAGCAGCAACTAAGGAAGTTTATTACTACTAGCATCAAGCTTCCTGTCACAGAGATTAAATAATGGGTCTATACATCCTCTTCACCAGATGCAACAACCCTCATCGGCACTATATCTAGAGAACAGGTTCCCTGACGCCTATAATTTTATCTGAACTTTTCGATTTTATTAATGGAAATGATGATATAGAGATGGATAGTTGTGAATATAATGATATGTTGATTAAGATGGGTCACTCCGAAGTAAACCCTAACAAGTTTTGATGAAAAACTCGTCAGTAAGTTTTTGGCTGATATTGTTAGGAAAGTAATCCTGGGTAAACATACTGCCCACGATTACATTACAAGGCATCAGTTTTTACTGATGAGTGCCTTGGTGAACAAAAAGTCAGTGAACTGGGGAAGTATCTTGTTTGACTCCATCAAGAAGAAGAACACCAATAAGGTTGTATATTATCGGAGGATTCTAGGCTTATTTCTGCAAGCCAGATGCCCACAACTATTGGTCTCTCAGACCATCTTCATTAATGCTTCCAAGAGACTGACCACATCCCTCTTTGGTAAGTGGGAGAGAGTAATCTCAAAGCCCTTCAGGGTCTCTTCCTCCAGAGTTTCAGAGGACACAAGGACAAGTGATGTAACTCCTCCAAACCATGCAAAAGTTCTTGCTTCTCCTCCACCACCATCTTCTAGACTACATTCACCTCCTCCACAACAATAAGAATCTTCCATTGTTACTGAATAAACCCCATCCACTGTCATCCCTCTAACTTCACACATACCATCTCCACCTCCTCTATATCATCTACCACACCACCTAGAGACTATCCCATCCACCTCTACAATTCCAAAACAAATATCTCCAACCTTCAATCTGACAACATCATCTCCATCTCCATCTCCAAACCTCTCTCCACATCATTCCACTATCCAAGAAGAAATCCCTACTGAAACACCAACAATCAATCCACCAACATTCCCATCATTCCAACTTACAAACTTCCCTTAAGACTTCTCAGTCTGTCCCAACTGTGGACACCAATCCACTTATACACCATCTACTTCTGAACCCCTTTATTTTAATTTCTCTGACATTGCAACTGATCCTCGCGAATTCATCACTCCTCCTCTGAATAAGCCAATAGAGGAAGTTGTTGCCCCTCTTATTTCTGCCATTGCCGCTCTCTCTTCCAAAATTGCCTCTTCTTCTTTTGTCCCTTCTTCTAGGGGCCTGGGTTCAGGACTCTCTGAAACCAGACTGGGGGAGATGTCCAATGAAGAAGCTCCTCCAGCCGCAGTAACTCTAATAGCAACAGCAGCAATTCCAACAACATAAATAATTGAAGCAACAGAAATAATTGAAATTCTTGATGATGACACTGATATGACTTTCTTTGAAGAAGACTCAGTTGATGCAGTAATAAACATTGTTAGTGATTATATTATTAATCACACAGTAGATATTTAGTCTTTACTTCATCCATTTGATACAGTTTACAGCAATCTTCCAGATTTCTCCACCTGCTCTAAAGCTATAGTTTGTTATACAGTACAGATATGTCCTCAAGTATTGGAACAACTTAGGACTAGTTTTGTAGTTAAAGAAAATACTATATAACAAATAAGTACTATAGAGCCAAAAGCTATTTCTCCTCCAATATTTGACGGGGCTAAGTGCCCCATACCTAATCTTGATGATTCATGTTTGAGGATATAGATACAGAAATAATAGAGCTAGAAGTATAGCCTCAGGCTGAAGTAGAATATGCAGCTTAACCGCCACAGGCTGAAATAATGGACACAAACTTACAGCCACAGGCTCTTCCTGTATTATCGGATGCTTTGCTTAAACAGATTAATGCTTTGTATGATAATCCTACAGATAAATCTGATGATGATGATGATGAATCTGATGAGTCAGATGACTCCAGTTCCAAGAAAAGGAAGTTTAAGTAGAGAATGTCTCTAGCAAAGGTTGTACCAAAACCAAATCCTGCAGCAGATACTCCCTACTACATTTTGCATAACATTACTCTCACTCCAGATACTCCCTACTGGATGAGACTTTCTAAGAATGAACAAAAGAGAAGAAAGAAAATGAAGAGATTTAATTCTCCTCCTAAGAAGCCTTGTATAGGACCTCCTCCTCCTCCTGCAGCAGCAGGATCAGCAGGAAATACTTCTCATGTTCAAAGGTCTACTTCCTATCAATCCAGACCATCTTATAGCAGATAGTAGCACAGCTCTCAAAGTAGCAGTTAAAGATGGGGTTAGACCTGATTTACTCTAGAGGGGGGTTGAATAGAGTAATTTGAAATCTTTTTGTTGTTAATAAAATAATATTAGAGTAATAAAGTAAAGATACCAAAATTAGTAGAAAGCAAAAAGCACCCTAAGTCAATTTAATCTAACAGAGCACAGATAACCTAATCTATCACAGCCGCAGTAAGAACAAAAAGAAAAGGGTAACCAGACAACACAAGAACTTTTATAGTGGTTCCCCAACCTGTGTACATCCACTCTTCTACCACCCTGGTAGGAATCCACTAGCAGGTTTTGATCAGGTGACTGCCACCAATGAGCTTTTGATCAGGTGCTCAAAAATCAAAATGAACTTTTGAAGGGAGTTAATAAACCCTTTATACAGAGGGGGGAGAGAGATTGATTGTGTCTTCTCTTTCTCTTTTCAACAGAGAAGACAAGTGAATTTGTTGTTGTCAAGAACTCCTCTCTATAACACTTGGAGTCTTGCACAGGGTGTAGGTCTTTAGTCTTCAGCCTTGACTTGAAAAAGATCCAGAAACTTCTGACTGATAGAAGTTTGTTGTCCTTGAAGAATCTTGGTGGGAAGATTGAAGAAGACTCTTGATTTATTATGATTGTTCTTCTTCTTCTTCAGTAATGTCAAGGAGAAAACAAACTGTTTTCTTTACAGAGAAGGTTCAGAATACTTTGTTGTAGATCTCTTCTTTGTATCTATGTATTCCTGTATTATCTGTTAGTTCTCTGAGTTGTCTATTCTTCTGAAAATGAAAAACTGTTTTATATCTTCAGTCGAATTCTCCTTCTGAATTTTTGAATTCCTTTTCATTTATTGCTGATGGCCTGGAGAATGAAAATCGCCTGGAGAGAATATTTGCATTAATGAATTTCCCCAACTGTCCCATTAAAAATAGCAAGTAATATTCCTAATGAAGATCATAATCAATGCTGTCACTAACAACTATATTCAGAGAATATAAGCATTAATTACTCAGGAATTACTGTTATAGAATAAGGACAAAATGAGGGAAATTTCCAAGTCTGGAAGTGCACAGAAATCGTTGACCAGAGAACAGATTTCGTCGACCTGAGATCCAAGTTCGTCAACCAAAGAAATCATGTTCGTCGATCTGAGAAATCTTGTTCGTCTACCTGAGAACCAAGTTCGTCATCCTGAGTTCAGCTAACTGCTTTCTGTGAAGAACTTCCCAATTCTGTGCTCCAAGTTCGTCGAGCTGATAATATAACTTCGTCGACCTGAGTTTAGAGAAAGTATTCTTGTTGAAACTGGAATCCGGTCTCCTGTGGAGTTCGACCCTTGGGGAAGGGTTGGTCTCGCGCCTACTTCGCTCCTGTAAGAAAAACAACAAAGAAGACAAGGAGAAACAGACCCAAGGGCTCGGCAGGGAGGTCCCACCACACACCAGGAAGATCTCAGAGCGCTTCCCCTCCTTAGCCAGATGCCGAGCTAAGGTACCCTCAGAAAGCACTTGAAAACTGGAACAGGGAGGCACTCCAAGCGTGCCTTCTAGGGTACCCCTTGGGTCTTACTTATAGTTTTTGCAATCTGAACTGCCAATAACCAAAAGAACTGACCTGAAAATACCAAAAAGCCCTTGGTCGGGACTGCCAATAGCCAAACTCCGCTGTTCTGAACAGCTATGTGCAGTCCAACCTGGTCTGCCAACAGCGTGGCTCTGCTGTTCTAAGAAGCTATTCGCACCCATGGGGAGTCAGCTCGCCACCAATCCCTCTTCGCGGGAGGCGGACGCGACTTGGCTCTAGCGGCTTGCCTATTCTTCTTGGGCAAACGCGAGCCGAGCCGCCGCGACCTGCCAGTCCTCTGCCAAGGCGGATAGGCGGACAAGTCGCGTATAGGGGACGGACTGGCGGCCATTATCACCCTCAGAACGGCTTGCAGATTGCGGTTCGTCGAGCCCATCCGCGAGCACCGGTTCGACGAATGGTGCCTGCCGCTCCGGTTGACGATTCTTTGAGCAAGCGGGAGTGGTAGGGGAGTCGTCTCTCCTGGCTCGCTCGCTTGAACTAGGCGGGAGCGGACCAGCCTCTTGCCGCATGTCTGCTTGTTGCTTGGGTGCGGGTCGCGGGTCTGGGTCCGCTCGATCTTCCTGGTGGGGCCCGTTCGACGAACACGGGGTTGTACACAATCCCCGCTCTTTTTGAGCTTGATAAAGCTCGGAAAGAACCATCCAACCCGCGTGTTCGGCGAGCACTGTGCTGAGCTGGCAAGGAATCTTCTGGTGGGGCCCCACTATTCGGCTATAAATATACCAATGAGCCCCGGGGGGGTCTCCCAGACCATCTCGTTTTTCAAGCGGACTGCAGCTTCCTGATGCCGGTCAGCGAAGAGGTGCGAGCCCGCCTGGCGGCCGCGGGCCAGAAGACTCCGGAGGAGGCCCTCAAGGCCGCCCCTTGGTTAGCGCGTGGGTCTCCCGGCCAACTCATTAGGCTGGTAAAGGGAAAGATTGTGAGGCATTCCCCGACGAATAACTTCCCGGGTTCCGGTTCGGCGGCTGGTGTCGAGGTCGCTTCTGAGGTACACGACCTTCCTTCTCGGCTTGTTGCTACATTTCTGATCCTTTGTCTTGCAGGCATTGCCTCGTGAAGACGAGGGGGACGGGGGGGGGGGGGGGGGGGGGGGGGAGGATCGTCCCCCTCCCTTGTCGTCTGAGAGGGCTGCTAGTCCTTCAGGTCTGGACCGCCCACCCCCGAATACCCCTCGCTCGCCAGTTCCCCCCGAATTAGGGAAATCTCTTGCAGCCTTCGAGGGAGAACCCTTTCACAGCAAGGCTCCTCTCGTCCTTCCATCGATATGGACGACGTGCCAACCCCTGGTAAGCTCGTGCTCAGCGCTTGCCTTGTTCTCGCTCGTTCCTTCTGAATTGCCCTTTTGCAGGCTACAACATGATATCCTCTGAAACGGAGATGAGTGAAGGGTACTCGCCTTCGCCTGATGTGGAGGGTGTTTCAGATTACCTGGGCGACCCGACTGATGCTGTGGGGATGAAGAGGCAGGTGACGCGGCTGTTCCAGAAACATACTCTACTGCTTCAGGAGCTCGTGAAAAGGGTCGACCAAGACATGGCTGACACCAAGGCTCGGCTCGCGGCCCTTGAGGGGGCCCCGCACGCAGTAGAAGGTGGCGAGGTCACTTTTCCTGGCAGGCACATTACGTGGGCCGAGGAGCACCTAAGGAGTGCCTCGGAACAAGTTGGCCTGGCCCAGCAGGAGCTGGTGGTGGTGCGCGATTATCACTATCCTCGCGTGCCGCCGCGAAATGTAACGCAATGGCAGGGAAGATGGAAGTGGATCCAGTACTAATCCACCCTTTCTTCTCCCCGCTCGCGGGATATCGCTGGGTTGCTACTATTTTAAAGACTTATTCTGTATCTGTAACAATTTGCGACTCTCTTCGCCCGCCTATGGGCCTGATTTCTGATTTCTGATTTCTGATGCATGCCGAAATTACCATGTTACTGCTTTTATTCTCTACGGGGCGGGCTCGAGTGTACCTGCGTCCCCTGCTCGCCCCCCGGGTGCGAGGGCAGGACAGGGGATGGACACGCTCAACCCGCCATCCTGATCGTGACGGGAGCGGGCCGAGGGGCTCCCCAGCCAGGAGTCTCCCCGACTCGCTCAGAATCCTAGGCGAGTGCAGGCCGAGACTCACCCGCTCAATTCTTGCGCGGATGTGATCGGGCGAGACCCGGGCCTGAACGGCCTTGGCGGTGTGGTTGCGCGTCGGGAAGTCGAACCGTCAAGCCTGACTTTTGCTACACGCACCTTTCCTGTCGGCGGGAATTTTCCCGCCCTTTCTTTCTCCCTATAAATAGGCCTTGCCGGTTCTTATCCTCCCACCGCTTCAAAGCACTCTCCCACATCCTGCTATCTGCGAAGCACGGCCCGCGTTCGCTCTCTGGATCTATCCCGCTCGACCGGCGGTAGTTTGGCGGAATGGGCGGCGGCGGCGGCGGCGATGCAGATGGGCGAAGCAAATGCGCCTGGACCTTCTCGGAGCACGACTTTCCACACGCCGTCCTATCAGAGCGCGAGTACTTAGATGCCCTTGGAGACCACGTCCCGCTTGAATTTTCGGCGAGACGGCCCGGGGAGGGGGATAAGATCAACGATCTATCCAGGGACGAGCTCGTCATACCCCTGGCTCACTTTGAGGTGGGTCTTCGGCTTCCCCCGTGGCCTGAGGTGCATCAAGTGCTGAAGTACTTTGGGGTCGTCCTAGGCCAGATGACCCCGAACTCCGTAGCTGTTATGGTAGGGTTCGCCTGCTTTCTGCTGGAGGAGCGGGTTGAGTTCAGTCTCGCGGTTTTCCGCAAAATATTCTCCTTCCGCGCGAACCGGGACGGGACCACCTATTTCTACAGCGCCCACCTCAAGGTGCGGGAGACCGTTAATAAGAGTCACAACTGGCTCAAGAAGTTCTTGTTCGTCAAGGGGGGTTTCGGCAACGTCCCCTTCTCGCTAGTGCAGCTCAGCGAGGCGAGTTACCGCCCGCCCAGCCTAGGGGCCACAAGGCCTACCTGTGCGGGTTCTTCGCCGGGAAGAACTTCGAGGTCGCATACTTGCGCCGCAACCTCGATGACCTTGCCGTCGTCCCGCCTGGGGGAGGTTTGCCACTCGCCACTGCTCTGTCTTGCTCTTTTCTTCTTTGGTCTTACCCTCTCTTCTTGGCAGGCGAGCGGGATGTTCCCCTTCATCCCCCCTACGAGAGTGCTCGGATTGTATTTGGGGTCCTCGCCCGGGCTCAGGCCGCAGACGCTGCTCAGCGCGACGCCCCGTCGGTCCCTGCTAAGAAGCGGTCGGGTGGCATACAGGCTGCTACCCCGCCTAAGATGGCGAAGACTACGGGGCAACAACTCACCGGGGGCCAGAGAAAAGGTAAGGCCACGGCGGATCAACCTGCCGAGGGTCTCCCCCGTTCGGTCGTTTCGACCAGCGACACCCCTGGCGGGGCGACGGGCACTTCTGCGCTGCCGGATGGGTCGCAAACTTCTGCAAAGCCAGTGCTGAGAGGGCACCGTAACTTCAGCTACGGCGAGAAATACCTGGACGAGCTCGGCGTTCCGCTTCTATCATGGGACAAGGAGTCAAATCACGCGGTGGTCTCGACCGTATTGCCGAGTTGGCTGGAGCAGGACACCATCGGCGGGGAGGCCTACAACTTCTTGTTCGGCCTCTACTCGCGAGAGGACGCCACTATCTACGACAAGGAGGCGACGCGAGTACTGGTGCATGAGAGCGTGCGGGCCCAACTGCGCGGCTTGGAGTTGGCCCACATGGTTGGGAGGCGCTGCACCCAGCTGGAGCGGAACGCCACCTATCTCCAGAAGTTGGCGGACGAGAAGGAGGAGGCCCGAAAACTTGCTCAGGAGGACGCGGATCTCCAGAGGAAGCGGGCCGACGCGGCCGAGGAGGCCCTCCCGCAGTACTTGGGACGGGTGGTACGTGCTTACTCCCAATCATAGCTCCTTCTCGCGAATCCGTCTTACGATTTTCTTTCCTTCTCTCAGGATGCGGCGACGGCCAGTCGGATGGGTGCTGAGATCGCTGCCGTTGGTCAGGACAAGTCAGCTCTGGAGGCGCAGGTGCGCGAGCTGGAGGCTGTCGCCACTGTCCCTCCGCCAGATAACAGGGGCTGCCCGCTCGAACACCATTCTGACTACGACTTGGAGGTGCTGATGCAGAAGAACGCCGCCAGCGCCGCGAAGTACACGATGCAGATGCTGCGACATGTGGATCTCCTCAAGAGCGAGGTCGCGGAACTCTCGGCGGGCGACGTGGTTTCGGTACTGTTCCTTCCCATGCCGGATCACGGGGATAAGTCCTTCCAGCCCATCTAGGACTTCCCGCCCAGGATCTTGCGTCCTCCTTGCTTCTTTGACATTTTCTTGTTAGGTGTATATACCATGTATTTTTAGTTGTTTGAGATGTAAGCACGAGCCGCGCCTAGACTTTGCGATTTTCATCTATTAATGCTCTTATAAATGCTTCCTTCCCTGCCTCATATGCATATTTGATATTACTACGCCGGGTGACCTGCCTCTGCGGCCCAGCCCCGCTGAGGTGGCTACTCGCCCGCCAAGTGAGGCGAGCCAGCTCGTCGCTCGCCTGAGTCATCAAATTTCTTGCAGGTTCTCGCCTAGGTTCTCGCCTCCTTTCGGCCGTCTTTTTGGGGGCTGGATGGTTACGTTAGACCCCCCTTTCGGTTAATCTTCGCGACTCCAGTCCCTAATCAACACCGTCTAGTGGCTTTCCCCCCTGCCAGCTAGATGAGAGCCTGGCAGTGGGGTCTTCTCGGGGTCCAAACACATTCCATCGAGTGACTTCCGGCCCTGCCAGCTAGGTGAGAGCCTGGCAGCGGGATCTTCTCGAGGCCAAGGATGACACCGAGTGACTTCCGGCCCAGCCAGCTAGGTGAGAGCCTGGCAGTGGGATCTTCTCGGGGTCCAAACACATTCCATCGAGTGACTTCCGGCCCTGCTAGCTAGGTGAGAGCCTGGCAGCGGGATCTTCTCGAGGCCAAGGATGACACCTAGTGACTTCCGGCCCTGCCAGCTAGGTGAGAGCCTGGCAGCAGGATCTTCTCGGGGTCCAAACACATTCCATCGAGTGACTTCCGGCCCTGCCAGCTAGGTGAGAGCCTGGCAGCTAGATCTTCTCGAGGCCAAGGATGACACCGAGTGACTTCCGGCCCTGCCAGCTAGGTGAGAGCCTGGCAGCGGGATCTTCTCTGGGTCCAAACACATTCCATTGAGTGACTTCCGGCCCTACAAGCTAGGTGAGAGCCTGGCAGCGGGATCTTCTCGAGGCCAAGGATGACACCGAGTGACTTCCAGCCCTGCCAGCTAGGTGAGAGCCTGGAAGAGGGATCTTCTCGGGGTCCAAACACACTCCATTGAGTGACTTCCGGCCCTGCCAGCTAGGTGAAAGCCTGGCAGCGGGATCTTCTCGAGGCCAAGGATGACATCGAGTGACTTCCGGCCCTGCCAGCTAGGTAAGAGCCTGGCAGTGGGATCTTCTCGGGGTCCAAACACATTCCATTAAGTGACTTCCGGCCCTTCTAGCTAGGTGAGAGCCTGGCAGCGCGATCTTCTTGAGGCCAAGGATGACACCGAGTGACTTCCGGCCATGCCAGCTAGGTGAGAGCCTGACAGCGGGATCTTCTCGGGGTCCAAACACATTCCATCGAGTGACTTCCGTCCCTGCCAGCTAGGTGAGAGTCTGGCAGCGGGATCTTCTCGAGGCCAAGGATGACACCGAGTGACTTCCGGCCCTGCCAGCTAGGTGAGAGTCTGGCAGCGGGATCTTCTCGGGGTCCAAACAAACTCCATCGAGTGACTTCCGGCCCTGCCAGCTAGGTGAGAGCCTGGCAGCGGGATCTTCTCGAGGCCAAGTATGACACTGAGTGACTTCCGGCCCTGCCAGCTAGGTGAGAGTCTGGAAGCGGGATCTTCTCGGGGTCCAAACACATTCCATTTCTCTATGCATGCTAGCTATGACAGTATTGGAGTGTTGAAGAAATTTATTATAATAAAAGTATCGCTTACATGCTTTAGGGGAAGAATATTTCAAGTCGTCACCACTCCAGGTGTGACTCAGGGTCTCGCCCTCTACATTTTGGAGTCGATAGCCTCCTGACTTCAAAGCTTCCTTTATAATAAATGGTCCCTCCCAGCTGGGATTGAGCTTCCCTACGGATGCTGACCTCCCTGCTGCATCCACCTTATTCATCACCAAATCTCCTTCCACGAACTGCTTGACCCTGACATGCTTGTCAAAGTACTTGGCCATTCTCCTTTTCACTTCCTCCTACCGGATAGCGGAAAGGTCCCTCAGCTCCTCCGCCATGTCAAGGGAGAGTCTCAGCTCCTCCTCGTTCTCGGCTTGCCATTGCTCTCGGCCCTCTTTGGCCGCAACGACTCGCGGTGTTTGGACTTCAAATTCCACGGGGAGCACTGCCTCGCACCCATAGGAGAGCTTGAAGGGGGTCTCTCCAGTAGCCGTGTTGGGGGTGGTTCTTAGGGCCCAAAGAACCGCGAGGAGCTGCTCCACCCAGCTCCACTTCAAATTCTCCACCTTCTTATTGAGGAGGTTGACGATGATCTTATTTGCGGCCTCCACCTACCCGTTGCTCCTGGGGTGATGGACCGAGGCGAACCTGAGGTCGATTCTGAGCTGCCCGCAGAAGTTGGTGAATTCAGTGCTGGCGAACTGGGGCCCGTTGTCCGTGACGATGGCCTGAGGTAGTCCGTGGTGGCAGATTATTTCTCCCCAAACAAAGTTCCCGATTACCTGGGAGGTTACCTTGGCCAGCGCCTTCACCTCCATCCACTTGGAGAAGTAGTCAATCATTAATAGGAGGAACCTTCTTTGACCACTGGCTTGGGGGAATGGCCCAACCAAATCCATCCCCCAAATTACGAAGGGCCAGGGGGCCGTGATACTTTTGAGTCGCTAGGTCGGCTATAGCTGGAGGGGGGAAAACAGCTGGTACTTATGGCACCTCCTCGCGAACTCCGCGGCGTCTCAACCCAGGGTGTGCCAGATATTTCCTTGCCTGACTATCCTTCCTTCTAGGGTCCGACTCCCAGAATGACTCCCACATTCCCCGGATTGGACTTCCTCCAAGATCCTCTGCACTTCACCCCCGGCCACGCAGCGAGCCAGCATTCCTGAGAGGGTCTTCTTGTATAGCTGTCCGTCCTGGAGGAGGTAATACACTGACTTGTGCCTTAGCTTCTTCTTATCTGCCCCCTCCGGATACTCTCCCGTGGAGAGGAAAGCCACCACTGGGTCCATCCACAAAGTTTGTTGATCAATTTCCATGAGCTCTCCTTCTTCGATGGAGGGGCAGAATAGGCCGGTGATGGTACCCCCCACCTGGGGACCATGCTTCGCAAGCTGATCGGCTTGTTCATTCTCTTCCCTGGGCACGTGTCGGATGGTGAAGGTTTGAAAAGTGCCGATGACCCCCTTCGCCTTGGCCAAGTATGATCGCAGGGTGGGCTCCCTTGCTTCGAACTCCCCGTTGATCTGGGAAGCTACTACCATGGAGTCAGTAAGGACCTCCACATCTGACACCCCCAGCTCCCTGGCCAGACGAAGCCCTGCTATCACGGCCTCGTACTCGGCCTGGTTGTTGGTAATGGGAAAGTGCACCACCACCGTCTGCTCTATTTGAGTCCCCTGAGGGCTTTCCAGGATCACCCCCACTCCTAAGGAATGCCTCCCCGAGGCACCATCCACCCTCACCTTCCAAGGAGTCGGGCGGGTGAGTTCTTCCTCCGCCACTTCAACCACGTAGTCGGCCAAGAAGTCAGCCATCGCTTGAGCTTTGATCGAGAGCCGCGGAACGAAGGAGACATCGAACTCGCTCAGTTCCACCAACCACTTAGCTAGCCTGCCTGAATGTTCCAACCCCTCAAAGATGTTGCGGAGAGGATGGTAGGTCACCACTCGGATTGAATGTGCCTGGAAGTAAGGTCGCAGCCTCCGAGCCGAGATGATCAGGGCGAAGGCTAGCTTCTCCAAAATCGAATACCGGAGCTCGGCCTTCCTCAGGACCCGGCTCACGTAATATATAGGGAGCTGCCTCTTCCCCTCTTCACGAACTAAGACCGAGCTCAAGGCCTCCGCCTCGAACTCGAGATATAGGAACAGGTCCTCCCCCTCCTTTGGCCCTTGGAGCTGCGGAGCCTGTGTCAACTGCACTTTGAGCGCCTGGAACGCCTCCTCGCACTCCTTGGTCCATTCAAACTTCTGACCGCCCCTCAGCGTTTTGAAGAAGGGGGAGCACTTCTCCACTGCCCGAGAAAGGAAGCGACTCAGCCCTGTTAGCTTCCCCGTCAGCCGTTGGACCTCCTTTGCATTCCGCGGGGCCCCCAGCTCCAAGATGGCCCTGACCTTATCCGGATTCAGCTCGACCCCCGCGGGGGTGAGCAGGTGCCCCAAGAACTTTCCCCTGCTGGCCCCAAAGACACATTTTAGGGGATTCAATCGCATCTTGTATTTATGCAGGGTGGCAAAGGTCTCCTCCAGGTCCCGGAGGTGGGAGTCCACATCCCTACTTTTGATCATGAGGTCGTCTACATACACCTCCAAATTCCTTCCCCTCTGCTCCTTAAAGACCCTATCCATC
The DNA here is from genome assembly GCA_039583875.1 of Platanthera guangdongensis. Lineage (NCBI taxonomy): Eukaryota > Viridiplantae > Streptophyta > Magnoliopsida > Asparagales > Orchidaceae > Platanthera > Platanthera guangdongensis. Next base: position 133,709,791 of record CM077155.1, read on the forward strand.
ATTTTCTGGTAGGTTGCCCCAGCATTCTTCAGCCCGAAGGGCATCATCCTGTAGCAGTAGCATCCATCCCCTGTGATGAATGAGACATCCTTGATGTCTGGGGGTGCATCCTGATCTGATGATAACCTGAAAAAGCATCTAAAAAACTCATTACAGAAAAACCGACGGCTGAGTCAACCAGCGCGTCGATCCGAGGCAAAGGATAACAGTCCTTAGGACAAGCTTTATTGAGTAAGGAAAAATCGATACATATCCTCCATCGGCCGTCTCCTTTTTTAACCATAACCACGTTGGAGACCCAGCCGGGGTACTGAATCTCAGACACGAAGCCGGCCTTGAGGAGTTTCGCCACCTCCTCCCTGATGGGCTCTGCCAGCTTGTCTACAGTGGACCTCTTCTTCTACTGAACGGGGCATGTTCCCGGGTCCAGGTTGAGGCGGTGGAAAGCCACATCCGCGTCAACCCCCGGCATCTCCGCAGCGTTCCAAGCGAAGATGTCCACATTCTTCTGGATGCACTCCAGCATCCTTCCTTGGTCCTCCGGGGTCAGCCCCCCGCTGATGCGGATCTTCTCCATCCTGCCTTCCCGGGTGAGCACCTCCAGCTCCACCACTTCTTCTGCAGCCTCCAGCCTGGACTGCTCCCCCCATCCTTCAGCATCCCCTTCCTCCGAAACGGGGACCTCTACCTCCACCTCTTCTCCCACGGCCCTTACCTCGGCCACCTCCCCCAGATCTCCTCCTGCCGCCTCCTCCTCTGCGCAGTTCTTCATTTCCAGCTCCTCCCCTCCTGCTTCCTGCTCGGCCTCCTCCATCCTTCGCCCCATCTCCTCGGCTCCCTCCTACCAGGAGATGGTGTTCACCGCAGTGACATAATACTCCTGCGCCACCTTCGGGTCCCCCCTGACCCTGACCTGGACCCCATCAGCGTTGAACTTCAAGAACTGATGGAAAGATGAGGGGATACAGCGGAAGGCGCTGATAAGAGGCCTCCCGAAGATGGCGCTGTAGCTGCTGGGGGCATCCACAATGACGAACCTGCAGTTTCGGGACTGCCCCCCCCCCCAAGGTGACATGGAGGCCTATTCCTCCCTCCACTTCCTTCCTTTCTCCTGAAAACCCGAACAAGGGCCCATCCGAGGCCAGCACCCTCTTTTCCTCCACCTTCATCGCGTCGAATGCCTTTTTGAAGACGACGTTGATGGAACTCCCGTTGTCCACGAGGATCCGAGAGACAGTGAAATTCTCGATGGCTGCCTTGATGACCAGCGCATCGCAGAATGGGTCCTTGTGGTCTGGCATATCGCTCCTGGAGAAAGTGATCCTCTCCTCCGGGGTGGGGTTTGGGATGTGGAGGCGACGCTTCGCCGGTACATGGTGTAGAGGCTTGCCTTGCGGGAAGCCTCGACCCCTACTCCCCCGTGGATCACTCTGATTCCCCCTCGGGTTCCAACATCCACTCGTTCTTCGCAACGATCCTCCTCCGCCCGAGGCAGGACCTCCTCAATCCTCACTTCTTGCCTGCCCTGCTGCTGCTGCTGTTAATGTTCCCTATTCCCTCTCATCTCGAGGAACTCCGGGCAGGTGGCTGTGGCATGCCCCTCTTCCTGATGGAAGTCGCAATAGGGCAGCTCCACCCTGACCTCTCTTCTCCTCCTCCTCATAATCCCCCTCCTTGCTCCCAAGGCTAGGGCCATGGCCTCCTCTTAATCGGGGAGCCGGGGCCTCTGGCCCTGCCTCCAGCCCGGAGAGTGGAACTGATCTTGCCTCCCCTGGTAGTGACCCCTTCCGTAGTACCCTCTCTGTGCCCCCTACCCCTGCCACTCAGGTCTCCAGCCCAGCCGATGGTCGGGCTCCTGATGCCCCCACCTCAGCTGCTGCTGCAACTGGAGCTGCCTTTGCTCCCTCTGCCTAGGCTCCCCTCTTCTCTCCTCCTGTCCCTTCTCTCCTCCTGTCCCTTCCCTCCTCTTGACTCCTTCTCTTCCTCCATGGCCCACCTGGCCAGCTTCCTTGCAAACTCCGGGTTGGACGCCTCCCCGTCAACCTCTCTCGCCGCCCTCTCCATCAACTCCTCGTAGGAGAGGGGAGGGACTCTCTTCAGCTCCATCCGGAAGAAACCCTGCTGCAGGCCCAGGGTAAAGCCCATCATCAGACTATGGCCCGGCATCTCCTGGACCTGAGTATCCTGAAATCGGTCCACATAGCTCCCCAACGTCTCGTTCACCCCCTGCTTAATGTGGAATAAAGACTTGGACTCCTTCTTCCTCTTCTTCGACGTAGTGAACCTCAGCATGAACCCTCGGCGCAGGTCATCGAAGTAGTAGATGGAGCTGGCCGGTAGCTAGTAGAACCATTCCCTTGGCTTCTCCCGGAGGGTGATGGAGAAGAGTCGTCATTTGAATCCGTCCGACATTTGACGGATGGAGACCACATCTTCGAACCATTGGACATGCTGGACCGGGTCTCCCTATCCGGTATAGTAGGACATCTCGGGTTCTCTGAACCCATCTGGAACTGGAGCTGAGGAGACCAGATCGTTGAAAGGACTGCATCCCCCCACCGGGCGAGCCGGCGAGTCTCGCGAGCCCAGCTCGCCGAACCGGCCTTGGCCTGCCGAGCCGGGGAAGAGCTCGCGGCCGGGGAGCTCGCACCCCCAGCCTTCCTCGGCCACCTCCTTTCCAGCTCGCCTGCCGGGAGCGTCCTCGCCCAAAGAGGGGGCGGCCGCGATCTGGGCTGCCGGAGTCGAGCACTCGGCCCGCGTGCCGAGTGCGAACTTGACGAGGCCCAGCACCTCATTCCTGAAGTCTTCCAACATCCCCACCGTTGCGAGTGGCGGGGGGCGGCGAGTTCTGTCCGTCAGATCCCTGTCCTCCTGTCATTGAACTCGCTGAAGCTTTTCTTCACTGACCACTTTCCACGCTCACCGCACCAAAATGTTGAAACCGGAATCCGGTCTCCTGTGGAGTTCGACCCTTGTGGAAGGGGTGGTCTCGCGCCAACTTCGCTCCTGCAAGAAAAACAACAAAGAAGATATGGAGAAACAGACCCAAGGGCTCGGCAGAGAGGTCCCACCACACACCCGGAAGATCTCAGAGCGCTTCCCCTCCTTAGCCAGATGCCGAGCTAAGGTATCCTCAGAAAGCACTTGAAAACTGGAATAGGGAGGCACTCCAAGCGTGCCGTCTGGGGTACCACTTGGGTCTTACTTATAGTTTTTGGAATCTGAACTGCCAATAACCAAAAGAACTGACCTGAAAATACCAAAAATCCCATGGTCGGGACTGCCAACAGCCAAACCCCGCTGTTCTGAACAGCTATGTGCAATCTAACCTGGTCTGCCAACAGCGTGGCTCCGCTGTTTTAAGAAGCTATTCGCACCCATGGGGAGTCAGCTTGCCACCAATCCCTCTCCGCGGGAGGCGGACGCGACTTGGCTCTAGCGGCTCGCCTATTCTTCTTGGGCGAACGCGAGCCGGGCAGCTGCGACCTGCCAGTCCTCTGCCGAGGCGGATAGGAGGCCAGGTCACGTATAGGGGACGGACTGGCGACCATTGTGACCCTCAGAACGGCTCGGTTCGTCGAGCCCATCCGCGAGCATCGGTTCGACGAATGGTGCCCGCTGCTCCGGTCGACGATTCTCTGAGTGAGCGGGAGGGGTAGGGGAGTCGTCTCGCCTGGCTCGCTCGCATGAACTGGGCGGGACCTGACAAGCCGCTTGCCATATGTCTGCTTATTGCTTGGGTGCGGGTCGCGGGACTGGGTCCGCTCGATCTTCCTGGTGGGTCCTGTTGAAGTATTAGACCGGGCGGCATAGCGGTCTGATCCAGCGGTTTGTTGACCGGGCGGCTTAGCGGTCTGATCCAGCAGTCTGTTGACCAAGCGGTCTGTGCGGTCTCACTCTGAAGCCTGGAGACCGGGCGGTCTATCGGTCTACCATTGCGGCCTATTCTATCCTGCTGGAGTTGCCGAGCGGTTAAGTCATCTGTCTAACCGCGCGGCCTGTGCGGTCACCTTTATTCTAGACGCTCAGTACTGTAAATGTTTAGTCCCACATTGTTTGTATACTCTCTTTCTTATCTCGTCCATTCTATATAAGGGAGGTCATACCTTTGTAAATAATATCTTTTTTGGATAATAAAATTTCAATTATTCAAAAGTTTATCCGTTTATTCTCTCTTTTTCGCTACTTTCTAACATGGTATCAGAGCACACGGTCATTTCCTCCTGATTCTGTGCGCTCTCTGTTGTTAGCGGCTTGTTTTCCGCTTTCTGCAACCTATCTCGCGGCTTGCCTTCTCTTCTGTCCGCTGCCCTGTTCGCGCGGCTTGTTTCTGTCCGCTGCCCTGTTCGCGCGGCTTGTTTCTTCTTGGTTCTCTTCCCCTACTGCTATTCGTCGCGGCGACCTGTTTCCTTGTCGCCGTGCTCCTTGTTCTTTCTTGCCTCTCCGACTTCCTAGTCATTGCGGCCTGTCTCTGTCCGCTTGACTTGTCTCTACCCGCTGCGGACTTCTTCTCCTTGTCTGCTTCTACTTTCCCCATATCCGCTTGTCTCTATACTCGCGGTTTGCTGCTGTGATCTGCCTGACCGTGCGGGTTGTTCCTTTCTCACCCGCATCTTGGTCGCGGTCACCTGCTCTTCTCCTCTCTTCTGTTCGCTCGGACTTTTCAATCCGCGCGACCTCTTCCCCGCTGTGCCTTTTTGACCTCTTTCTAGCCGCTACTGTTCGCGCGCCTTCTTCTTTTTTCTAACCGCTGCGGTCTCCCTGCCGGGTTCTATGACTACCTCCGGTCTAACCACTACTCCTGCCGCTCCTTGTCCTCCTCCTCCTTCGGGCAACCTTGGCACCCTTTCCAAGCTTGTTGGCTCCAACTATCCCGATTGGAGCGTTTCTTTCACCTTTCTCCTTCGTTCTCAACGCAAGCGTTATCACCTCACCGATGACCCTCCTCCTCGCACCTCTCCTGAGTTTGATGACTGGGATGCGAGTGATGCTCTTGTCCGCACCTGGCTGGCCAACAGCCTTTCTGATGAGTGCCTTCCCGTCATTCGCCATGATGAGACGGTCAAGGCCGCCTGGCTTCACCTCGCTGCTCTCTATTCTAAGGGGGGCCAGACGTCCCGCATTTATACTCTCTATGCGGACCTCTTCGCCCGCCCTTCCATGTCACCGGTCTGCGGCTTATCAGCAGGTTCAGGCTCTTGGTGCTGAAATCATCCAGAATCGCCCCTTCTCCGCGGACTTGGCCGAACAGCACAAACACTTCCAGGAACTCCTGTTTGTTTGTTATCTTCTTCGTCTTCCCGACTCTTATGATATGATCCGCCAGCAGATCTTTGGTGAGGCGGAATATCCTACTTTGGATGCCACTGCGGCTCGCATTGCCGCTGTTACTTCGCTACTCTCAGCGGCCTCTGTTGGCCTCCCCCCCTCCCCCGGACTCCTTTGCTCACCAAGCTCAGAGGGGGGGCCCTAGTAGCCGCGGCCCCTCTGGCGGACGGGGTTCATCCCGTTCCTCTGCTCTCACTGTGGTCGTACTAGCCATACTGTTGACCGCTGCTGGCAGAAACATCCTCATCTTCGCCCTTCTGGTGATGCTCCTTCTTCGGCCTCCGCCTCTTCTCGGCCGTATGCCTCTGTGGCCACGACGTCAGGTAGTTCCCACGTCGTTATCCAAGGTAAATGGCTGATTGACTCCGGTTCTACAAATCATATGACGGGCAACCCTCATTGCTTCTCCCGTCTTGAGACACATGACCGCTTGCCCCCGTTCGTGTGGCGGATGGTTCACCGTCCCCGGTTCATGGGACGGCATGGTTCAACTCACCCCATCGCTTTGCTTGGAGGACACCCTCTATGTCCCGAAGTTCCCGTGCAATTTACTATCCGTTACTACTTTATGCCGGAAACTTCAGTGCTATGTCTTATTCACTCCTACTACTTGTTCTTTTCAGGACCCGAGGACCCAGCGGACGATTGCTACTGGGACTGAGAGCGGCGGCCTCTACTTCCTCGACGATGTTTCTGCTCTGACCGCCTACTCCTCCTCCACAGATCTCCTTCAATGGCATCTTCGCCTTGGACATCCTCCTCCTCGGATTCTTCGCCAGCTTCTGCCCCACTTACCTCCTACCAGTTCTCCGCTCAACTGTGATGCTTGTCAGCTTGGCAAACATCATCGCTCCTCCTTCCCACCGAAGCAAGGTCGTGGCTCCTCTCGTATATTTGATCTTATTCATTCTGATGTATGGGGTCCTGCTCCTACCCTCACAGTTGGTCGAGGCAGTTCCTATTTTGTCACTTTTATCGATGATTTTTCTCGATGTACCTGGGTGTATCTGTTAAAAGATCGCTCTGAACTCTTTTTTGTTTGGCAATCATTTTACTTTATGATTCAGACTCAATTTGTTATTTCTATTAAAGTCTTACGTTCTGATAATGCCAAGGAATATCTGACTCATGAGTTCTCCGCGTTCTTTTCACCAACATGCTGCTTCATCAAACGACTTGTGTTTACACCTCCCAGCAGAATGGGTGGCGGAGCGTAAAAACCGTCACATGCTTGATGTTGCTCGTACTCTCATGACGCAGCAGATGCACGTCCCTCGCTCCTACTGGGCTACGCTGTGCTCCTCACCTGCTATCTCATCAATCGCCTTCCCTCTACGGTTCTCCACGGCCAGACTCCCTTCTCCCTTCTCTACCCTCACCAGGCACCTTTTCCTCTTCCTCTCCGTGTCTTTGGCTGTACAGCCTTTGTTCACGCTCCCTCCGCTACCCGCGACAAGCTTTCCCCCCGTTCCACCAAGTGTGTCTTTTTGGGGTATTCTACCACTAAAAAAGCTATTGCTGCTTTGACCCCCTTCTCCGCAACCAGTTTGTCTCCGTGGATGTGACTTTTTTCGAGAATGCTTCCTATTTCTCTCCTCCCTCTTCTCTTCCTTCTGATATCACCGTTCCTTCCACACTCTCGACGTTTTCCCCTTCCCACCTTCTCTCCTCCCCACCGACTCTTTCCCAGTCCGTCTCCCCCACCCACCCCTCCACCCTCCTCTCCGCTGTCGTCTCTCTCTAGTCCCGGGCCAGCCTTCTCCGCCACGGACGCTCCGGTCGCTGACGCTCCGTTGACCTGGATGTTCCCATTTCCCTTCGCAAAGGGTGCGGGCGTGTACTCAACACCCGCTCACGGCTGTTGTTTCCTATGATCGGCTTTCTCCTTCTCGCAGGTGTTTTTCCTTGGCTATCTCTGCCACTTCTACTCCCCGCACCTACTAGGAGGCTCTTGCTCTCCCTCATTGGAAGTCTGCCATGGATGAGGAGATGGCTACTCTTACTGAACGGGGTACCCGGACCCTGGTTCCTCCTCCCGTGGGCACTGATGTGGTTGGCTGTCGCTGGGTCTTCGTTGTGAAGTTTCGCCCCGACGGCACTGTGGATCGCTACAAAGCCCGGCTGGTGGCCAAGGGCTTCACTCAGACTTACGGCGTTGATTACTTTGATACCTTTTCTCCAGTTGCTCGCCTCAGCACCATCCGGGTTCTCCTTTCTGTGGTGTTAACCGGGCTTGGCTATTTCCCAGCTTAATGTGAAGAATGTCTTTCTCTATGGCGATTTTCAGGAGGACGTCTATATGGAGCAACCTCCTGGGTATGTTGCTCAGGGGGAGACACGTGTATGTCATTTGAAGAAGGCCATTTATGGCCTAAAGCAGAGCCCTCGGGCATGGTTCGACAAATTCAGTGGTATTGTGGCTACCATCGGCTTTCAAAGGAGTTCGGCCGATCACTCCTTATTCATTCGCAAAACGGCCTCGGGACTGGTGGTTTTGGCCGTATATGTGGATGATATTCTCCTTACTGCGATGACCGAGATGGGGTGGACTTGACGAAGAAGCACCTCCGTCAGCACTTGGTCACGAAGGATATGGGCTCCCCGAAATACTTTTTGGGGATAGAAATCTCTCGGAAACTTGACTCCTTGGTTCTCTCTCAACGGAAGTATGCCCTTGATCTTCTACGAGAAGCAGGATTGACAGGTGCCAAACAGCTCGTTTTCCCATGGCTATTGGAGAAGACAAAAAGTGGACGGATGACTCGCCTCTTTTATCTGATGTCACAAGGTACAGACGTTTGGTAGGCAAACTCATCTATCTCACGGTGACTAGACCCGACATCGCCTATGCTGTAGGCAAGGTCAGTCAGTTTATGCAAGCTCCCAGGGAGTGCCATCTTCAGTCTGCCCTGAAGATTTTAGAGTATATCAAAGCAGCACCAGGCAGAGGGTTACTCTTTCAGAAGAATGGTCATCTGAGGGTTGAGGTCTACTCAGATTCAAGTTACGCGGATGACAAAGGCGATCGTAAATACACATCAGGTTTTTGTACCTTTGTTGGAGGTAATCTCGTGCGTTGGAAGAGCAAGAAACAGTCTGTTGTCTCCAGATCCAGTGTAGAAGCCGAATATCGGAGTATGGCATCAACCACGTGTGAGTTAAAGTGGTTGCGGGCTCTCATGCTTGACCTGGGCGAGGTATATGACTGTCCTCTCCCTATGTTCTGTGACAACAAGGCCGCTATACACATATCCAGAAATCCGGTCTTCCATGAGAGAACAAAGCATATAGAGGTTGACTGTCACTTCATTCGGGAAGAGATTTTGAAGAAACAGATTTGTACTCCTTTTGTCACCTCTGACAAGGAATTGGCAGATATCTTCACCAAGCCGGTTTCTACTTCCTTCTTCCGCATTTGTGACAATCTGTGCATGGTTGATATCTATGCTCCAGCTTGAGGGGGAGTGTTGAAGTATTAGACCGGGCGGCTTAGCGGTCTGATCCAGCGGTTTGTTGACCGGGCGGCTTAGCGGTCTGATCTAGCGGTCTGTTGACCAAGCGGTCTGTGCGGTCTCACTCTGAAGCATGGAGACCGGGCGGTCTATCGGTCTACCATTGCGGCCTGTTCTATCCTGCTGGAGTTGCCGAGCGATTAAGTCATCTGTCTAACCGTGCGGCCTGTGCGGTCACCTTTATTCTAGCCGCTCAGTACTGTAAATGTTTAGTCCCACATTGTTTGTATACTCTCTTTCTTATCTCCTCCATTCTATATAAGGGAGGTCATACCTTTGTAAATGATATCTTTTTTGGATAATAAAATTTCAATTATTCAAAAGTTTATCCGTTTATTCTCTCTTTTTCGCTACTTTCTAACAGGGCCCGTTCGACGAACACGGGGTTGTACAATTCTGGACTTAATGTGTTGAAGTTGAGCTTCCAGAATTCATCAACCTAAGCTCGAATATCATCGAGCTAAACCTAGAGAATTGACTCTGAGTTCGTCGAGCGGAGCATGACTTTCGTCGAGCTGAGTTCGACGAACGTCGAACTCACTTCTTGAAATTGATTTTCTTCTAAGTCTTGAGTCTCTACAGACTTATATTGGCTGGTACATGTGTGGTTGATTCTAAGGACTTAACCTAAACTCTAGGACACAGACATGACTCTGGCTATAAATAGTGGGTCAAATATCCTGGTTAGTGAGCCTAGCCCAAATCAAACGAGGGATCCAACAATCTTCCCCTATTTGGGTGAGGTCACTAATATAAATGAAATAAAGACATTCACAATGCAGAAAAAAATATATCTGGCAGAAAAATTAAAACATGCAGCAGATATTTATAATGTAGCTTTGTGACAGTAAATAAATAAGAGTTCAGACAAACAGAAACAAAATGTATCATTTCTTTTTCCTCAGCTTCTCCTTTAGCGTGTCATCTTTCTCTTTGTCAGCAGACTGTGTAAACTTGATTTCCCTGTTGGGATTAGCTGCTTGGCTCTTAAACATAGTCATATCAGCAGCTCCAATGATATTTAGAGATGTAGCTCTAGGCCTAACAGCCTCTGGATGTTGATTCATATAAGCATCTACATTAAACTATTTGTTAGCTTTCTCATACCTTTTTAATTCTTCTTTTCTGTATTTAGACATTGTAGAATATTATGATGGATCTTTTCCTTCAGCTTTAGCTTTGTTTATCAATGAAAGTCCAACAAGTTCCTAAAACCTGGCCATTCTAGATGTTGTCTCTGTCTCTGGATCCACAAAGGGAATGGGTGGACACTCTGGCCTCTTAGGACTGTCAGCTTTTTGTGGTTCAGGAGCTTGTTGTTGCTGTTGCTGATTATATTGCTATTGTTGAGGTTGTTGATGTTGCTGTCTGCTTGAAGAGTACCTTTGTTGGCTGCTTCCTTGAGGTGTTGAGGATCTACCATGATGTCTTTGATAGGTATGACCATATGAGGTAGACCTATGAGAAGTGCTACCTGAAGCACCAGCAGCAGGTGGAGGAGGAGGATGACCTTTCTAGTGCCTCTGAGGAGGAGGACAATATCTCTTGCTTTTCTTCTTTGCTTTCTGCTAATTCTTTGACAGCCACATCCAGGCTGGCATCCCAGGGTATGGAGTGATTTTCTGAAGGATATAATAAGGTGTATCATGTGTGGGATTTGGCTTTGGAGCAGTAACTGGAAGAGCCTTTCTTTTCTTTAAAATTTTCTTCTTAGCAGAGGGACTACCATCAGAATCATCATTCTCATCATCATCTTTATCAGAAGAGGATCCCTGAGTATTATCATATAAGTCGTCCAGAGCTTTCAGAAGATCTTTGTCAATTTGCTTTTCAGCTTGAGGCTGTGCTTGAGGTTCTGGAGCTGAAGCAACTATTTCTGGAGTATGTTCAGCAACTAATGAATTTTCCTATTCTATATCTGCCATAATTATTTCATCTAAATCTGGCAGTGGACTGTCATCCATCTTATATGTTGGAGCTGAGATGGCTTCTGGAGAAGAAGTTTCCTTGGAGGGGAATTGTACAGCTGGTAGCTTTGTTACTGCCAAACTAGCCTTAAGTTGTTTGGCAACTGTGGGGCTTATTGGTGCAGTGTATGGTACAATGGCCAAAGAATGCTTATAAGAAGAACTGGGAAGACTATTTCTATAGACAAGATTGAATGAATCTAATAAAGAATACATAATAACCGTGGGATTTATAATATAATCACCATCAGTTTCAATTTCAGCCATAACTGGCTCATCCATATCTGTATCTGAATCAAGTAAATCTATTATATTAGTAGGAGTGGTTATTTCCATTGAATAATCTGACATTATTTCATTTGTTGTTGCTTCTACTGCTTCAATTGTTGCTTCTGCTGTTGCTGCTTTAGTTGTTGCTGCTTTTGCTATTGCTGCTATTTTTGTTGCTGATGCTTCTACTGCTACTGCTTTTGCTACCATTGGAGCTTCTTCATCATGGAGCATCTCCCCCTGACAGGATGCAGGGGGTCCTGAATCCAGTCCCCCAGAAGAAGGGACAGGGGATAGAGCAGCAACTTTGGCAGAAAGGGCAGTGATGGAAGCAGTGAGATGTGTTAGAGCATCATCTATGAGTTTCTGAAGATTGGGAGAGATAAAGGCTAGCAGATCTTTGGTAATGTCAGAGATGTTAAGATAAAGGGGTTCTGGAGAAGAAGTGGTATATGAATTGTGATGACCACAATTAGAGCAGATAGAGGAGGCATCTGGAAAATCTGTATGTGTATACTCTATATGTGGACAATTAGTTGGGATGACTGAAGGGATAAGAATAGATGGTGCTACCGGGCTGCAGCCCAAGCACCCCAACCCCTCTCCCTCCACGGGCGGGTTGTTGGTGGCCACAGCCTCCCTTTGATGAGGCAAACTCGATAGTCAAGCCCGCACCACGGGGACTTCCCAGGAGGTCACCCATCCCAGTACTACTCCAGCCCGAGCACGCTTAACTATGAAGTTCTTTCACTTCTCATCACCAATTGAGCTGCAGCTCAATTGGTGATGAGAAGTGAAAGAACTTCATAGTTAAGCGTGCTCGGGCTGGAGTAGTACTGGGATGGGTGACCTCCTGGGAAGTCCCCGTGGTGCGGGCTTGACTATCGAGTTTGCCTCATCAAAGGGAGGCTGTGGCCACCAACAACCCGCCCGTGGAGGGAGAGGGGTTGGGGTGCTTGGGCTGCAGCCCGGTAGCGTCGCCTAGAGCGGAGCCGTGACGCTGTCACGTTGGATCGTCTAGGGGCGTTACAATCAGCCCAAAGTTCTGAAACGGGAAAATTTGGGTGACACGGCCTGGGACACGGGCGTGTCCCAGGGCGTGTCAGGTGGACACGGCCTGCGACACGGGCGTGTCGCAGGGCGTGTCAAGGCAGTGTCGACAGTCGACTTAGGTGTCGACGATTTTTGCTCGACGATCGTCGAGAGGAGGCACACGGCCTAGGACACGGGCGTGTCCATGGCCGTGTCGTTGAGTGTCGAGTGTCGAGATCGTCGAGTGTCGAGATCGTCGAGTGTCGAGTGTCGAGTGTCGAGATAGGTGACATGGCCTGTGACACGGGCGTGTCACAGGGCGTGTCAAATCGGAACGACGAGCTCAGCCCGCCGAATGATTTTGACAGGGCGTGTCTGGGTGCCGTGTCTGGGCACACGGCCGGGGACACGGGCGTGTCCCAGGCCGTGTGAAGTCTCGGGATGATTTGGGATTTTTTCACCAGGTACACGGCCACAGACACGGGCGTGTCTGAAGGCGTGTTGGTGACACGGCCCATGACACGGGCGTGTCCCATGTGCGTGTCACTGGTTTGGATAGGTCGGTTGACCACCGCTTGAGGCACACGGCCAGGCACACGGCCGTGTTCGAGGCCGTGTCGGGTCAAAATGTGTGTTTTTGGCAAAATCGTGGCCGTCCATTTCTTCAGTCTGAATCCAAGGGCTGAAAGCTCTTCTTCTTTTTCCTTAAGGGCCGAATTCAGAAAGAATCCTCACTTTGAATTGGCCTTCATCTTTCTTCAAGAGAGAGAGAAAGAGTGAGAGAAAGGAGGAGGAAGAAGGGAAGGGGGCTGCTGTTGGTGGTGCTGCGGTTTACCGGCGAGAGATCCGAAGCCAGCGTTGCGGAGGAGACGATCTTGCGAGTCTTGCAAGCTAGCTTTCAAGCCATGGCACCGAAGCGATCGTCAAGGGTAACGACTTTTCTTCCTAGCCATGTGAAGGCTTCTATTTTGGCATATCTTTTGATTCCCCCACCAAGAGGTGGCTGCTTTTGGGAGTCATTTGGGTGATTCTTGAAATCCCCTTTTGTTGTGCATATAGATCCGGAAATGGAGTACGGAATAGGCATGCTGTGTGAAGCCCATCTGGACAGGTTGGTCTGGATTGGTGATGTTGCATACGAACCGGAGAAGACTCCGTGATACCGTGTAGTGTAAGGAGTCTCGGGTTATACCTGCGAAAAGGAGTAGCAGGAAGTACTGGGGTGGTAGCCCAGGAAAATAGCCTTGTGATGGTTTTGGGTCCAACCTGTGAATGAGGCACAGGTAGTACTGGTGAGACCAGGAAAGGCCCTTTTTGTGATGCTTGATGTCATAGGGTGTCCACCTGTGAAGCGAGTCACAGGAAGTACTGGCATGCCCAGGAAAGACCCCTGACATTTGTGCTTGTGCGGTGTCCACCTGTGAAGAGAGTAACAGGAAGTACTGGTGTGCCCAGGAAAGACCCGCTGTTGTTGTGAGAAAATGGGTGTAAGGCTTATACCCAGGCTTAAATGCCAGGAACAGGATTGGTGAGACCGACCCGCGCCTTTGATATAGCCATGAGTACGCTGTACTCGGAGAAGGTAAGGCGATTTGAGCAACGGGGGGTGGAGGATCCGACCTGCGCTATGTCCGTCCGATGTGAGACCAAAGGTACGGTCTGTTGGAGCGCATAGCAAGAGTCTTCGGCCTGCGCGCCATGACACAATGGGGGGCTACGGGCCATCCCGGTGTCCGAGGACTAACTCCGGCTGCACGCCATGGAGTAAATGCTCAAGAGATTTACCGTTGGGTGATAACCCTGATACGGTGGTGGCAAGAGGTTGCCAGAACACCAAGAATGTGCCCTGAGTGCACGGACCGTTGGGCCGGGTGGCGAACGGTTGTGATGGCTTGTGTGCGTGAAAGCACATTTTGATATATTGTCATACTTGTGATATGATATGCCTGCAGGGATAAATACCGCTGCCCCGAGAGAAGGGGTAGGGTCGTTATAATTTGGTCAGCTGAACGCTGACCGTTGCTTTTGTTTGCCACCGGTGGGTGGATTGTCCCTTGCACAGGTGCTGGAGAGCCGAGCGGGACGCATAGAGGTTGATGCTCCTGCTGGTGTTGCTGCTGCTGCTGTTTAGCCCTCGAAGGCTATGTTTGAGATGTGTGTTTCTTTTGTTGTGGCCGGCCTGCGCGCCCATAGTTGTAGCCACTGTATGAAAGCTATGTAAGGCCATAAGGCCAACACTTGTTCTTATTGTAAGACATTCCTATATGTATATAAAATGTGGAGTTTTATGTTTGGACATTCATGAGGAGTTCAAGTAGTTTAGGCTTCCGCTAGAATGCATGTGATAGGTGCGATGCGCTACTCTGGTATCGTCCTGTACCTTCACCGACTGTTTTGTGGTATATCCTGTGGGGCCCCGGCCGGACCTTCTAGAATATATCATATGAACGGATGGGGTTGTTACATTTTTGGTATCGGTTGTTTTGGTCTTTCCCTCTCGAAGTCGTGGTCGACTTCTTTTGTGGGGTGGCGAGCACGTGTTTGTGCAACCCAAAGTCTACGAATGAACTCCTGAATGTCCATGATAGGAATGCAAATTGGTTTGTTTGAGGAACCTGCGTGTTCCTATTTTGTGTTGTTTGCTTGGGTACGACGCTAATGTATGTGTCTTGTCCACCTTTAGGTGACACGAAGTGGAGCTGGGCCGTCTGAGCCCCAGCGTTCTGATGAGAGTAGGGCACCAGCTGAGGTGCCTACACCTCCACCGTCTGCCGAGCATGTGCGGTTAGTTGCGGAGGCATTATTTACCATGATCCAAGGCCAGCCACTTAGGCAGAACAAGTGGATGTTAGGCCAGAACAGGTGGAGGCAAGGCCGGAACCTGTAGTGGATGTGGCTCCTCGAGCAGCTGAGAAGCAACTAACACGGTTCATGAGTTTCCATCCGCCTACATTTTCGGGAGCGGGTACTCCGACGCAGGCAGAGGATTGGTTATCGCGCGTCAAGAGAGTTATGGCGGCGATTGGCACGGCGGAGCGTCAGAAGGTTACCTTAGCTACATTCTTGCTTGAAGGAGAAGCTCGCTGTGGTGGGATGAGATAGAGTACATCATTTGGCGGGTCGTCCGTTAGCTCAAGTCTCCATGGATGAATTCTCTCGATTGTTCCTAGCAAAGCACCTTCCTGTGGCTCAGCGGATAGCCATGGAAAATGAATTCCAACGGTTGACTCAAGGTGAGGGCAGTGTTGACGCGTACCTGCATGAATTTACGCGCTTGGGGCGGTATGCGGGTTCGATATTTGCTGATGAGCAGCGGAAGACCAATAGGTTCTATGAAGGCCTGAGGGACGAGTTGAGGTTCCTTGTGTCAAGTTCTGTGAACCAAGGTTTCCAAGCATTGGTTGACACTGCAACCGCGTTGGAAAATGATATGAAAAGGGTGCAAGGAAAAAGAGCTTTGACTGTGACGCAACCGGAGTGGAAGGAGCCCGATCTGGGAAACCATTCTATAAGAAGAAATGGGGTAAGAAGTCCAAGCCGAGTGGACAAGCTCCTTCATCAGTTGCAACGGGAGCAACGTCAGGGGCTACTTCCAAGCCAGATACTCGGGTCTGCTACAATTGTGGCCGCATGGGGCATATTGCGCGAGATTGTCGGATGCCGCCGAAGAGTGAAAAGAAGGCGGGAGCATCGTATGCGGAGAAGGAAAGGCGGTGGTGGATTCCTCTGCCTCGCAAGCGCAACCCCGGGTCTACAATCTTGGCCTGCAGGAGGCCATCAAGCAGAGTGACGTGGTCACAGGTATGAGTTTAGTTTTGCTTATGCTAATGTTTGTATGCTTAGCTTAGTACCTCTTTGTTTGCGATTTGTATGTGTGACATGGTTGTCATAGGTTTTGTGATGATTCGGGACACGCTGGCGCGAGCACTGTTTGATACAGGTGCATCGCATTCTTTTCTGTCTTGTGATTTTATAACGCGGCTTGGGATACCCAGTCGTGCAAAGACAGATAAGGTCAGAGTGGTGTTGCCGAATGGCTGTTGGATGCTTGCGGATCAAGCTTGCGATGTGGCGGTTCAGCTAGGAAGTCGGGATTTTTGTTTAACCGCATTTGTTTTGCCAATTTCGGAATTCGATGTGATTTTTGGGATGGATTGGCTTGCGGAACAGCATGCTATGATTGATTGTCAGTCCAAAGAAATCACGTTGGGCCAGAATACCGAACAGGAGACAAAGTTCGCGGGTATGTGAGGAGTGGGCGGGACATTGATGTCTGCACTCCAGGTAGTCAAGGCTGTTCGGAAGGGTGCGGAGTGTTACTTTGCACTAATTCAGGCTGTTGAGCCTAAGGCCAGTGTGTGCGAGGTTCCGATTGTGGCAGAATTTACAGATGTGTTTCCCACGAATCTCCCTGGGCTACCACCCCAGCGGGAGATTGACTTCACGATCGAGTTGGTGCCAGGTGCGAAACCTGTGGCCCGCTCGCCATATCGCGTCGCGCCAAAAGAGATGGCGGAATTGAAGATTCAACTGCAAGAAATGCTAGAGCAAGGGTATATACGCCCAAGTATGTCACCTTGGAGCGCGCCTGTGCTTTTTGTAAAGAAGAAAGACGGTGGATTGCGATGGTGCATCGACTACCGTGAACTGAATAAGCTGACCGAGAAGAATAAATATCCGATCCCCGGATTGATGAGTTATTTGATCAGCTGGTAGGTTCTACTGTCTATTCGAAGTTGGACCTGAAGTCTGGTTATTACCAGTTAAAGATCGGGAAGGTGATATTCCCAAAACTGCATTTGGAACACGCTATGGGCACTATGAGTTCACAGTCATGCCCTTTGGACTGTGCAATGTGCCCTCTGTGTTTATGGATTTGATGCACCGCATTTTCCGTGAGTACCTGGATCTGTTTGTGATAGTGTTCATTGATGATATCCTGGTGTACTCAAAGTCGAAAGCTGAACATGAGATTCACTTGCGGTTGGTGTTGAACACGTTGAGGCAAAATCAGCTCTATGCCAAGTTCTCGAAGTGCGAGTTTTGGCTATCGTCAGTAGCATTTTTGGGCCATGTGGTGAGTGGAGCGGGCATTGCAGTGGATCCAGCGAAGATAAGAGCCATACAAGAATGGCCAATATTGTCTTCCGTGGCCGAAGTCAGGAGTTTCCTTGGACTTGCGGGCTACTATAGAAGATTTGTGGAGAACTTCTCGCGGATCGCTTTGCCGCTAACCACACTGACACGGAAGGATCAGAAGTTCGTTTGGACGCCAGAGTGTGCACGAGCTTTTGAAGAGCTGAAGATTCGGTTGACCACGGCGCCGGTGTTGTCTTCGCCATGTGGGACCGATGGTTTTGTTATTTATAGTGATGCCTCAGGGAGCGGCTTAGGCTGCGTTCTTCTGCAGAATGGAAAAGTTATTGCTTATGGCTCACGCCAACTGAAGGTGCACGAGCGAAATTATCCCGTCCATGATTTGGAACTAGCGGCGGTGATTTTTGCACTGAAGCTGTGGCGACACTACCTTTATGGCGTGAAGGTGGAGATCTATACGGATCATAAGAGCCTCAAGTACCTTTTGGAGCAGAAAGAGTTGAACATGCGACAACGAAGGTGGTTGGAGTTCCTTGGGGACTACACTTTCGAGATTCACTATACACCCGGGAAGGGAAATGTTGTCGCGGATGCCTTGAGTCGGCGAGTTCCGGCTAGAGCGAATTGGTTACAAAGGCATGATGAACGTCTGATCCAGGAGTTGGAGGCATTGGAGATCTATTGTGTTGACAAAAATTCCACTGTCATTGCGTGTTTGAACTGGACCGAGGTGCAATGTGACCTTGCGGACCGAGTTCGACGGGCAACGGAGTTGGATGAAGATCTCTTACGCTATGTGAATGAAGGGCCAGAGGGCAAATTTACCTGGATTGACGGTCTGTTGCGAAAAGAAGGCCGATTGTGCATCCAAATGTGGGGAAACTGAGGGAAGAACTGATGTATGAAGCACATTATACGAAGTATTCCATTCACCCCGGGAGCACAAAGATGTTCAACGATATGAAGAAGCTTTTCTGGTGGCCAGGGCTTAAGAAAGATGTTGCCCTTTACGTGGCCAAATGCCAAACATGTGCGATGGTGAAGGCGGAATGCCAAAAGCCGGGCGGATATTTGAAGTCACTGCCGATCCCAGTGTGGAAATTTGATGATATTTCCATGGATTTTGTGCATGGGTTGCCAAGATCGCAGCGAGGAAATGATTCCATTTGGGTGATAGTTGACCGGCTAACCAAAGTAGCACATTTCCTTCCGAACAGGCGGGATGATTCAGTTGAAAGTTTGGCAAAGTTATATGTTGACCAGATTGTGCGGCTTCACGGTGTTCCTCGGAGCATCGTAAGTGATCGAGATGGGCGGTTTACGTCAAATGATTGGGGGCTAGTTCACCGACTGTTGGGCACGAAATTGACTTTCAGTACGGCCTTTCATCCCCAAACGGATGGCCAAACTGAACGTACCAACAGAACAATGGAGGACATGCTCCGAATGTGCGCCCTTGATTTCGGAAAGAAATGGGAAGATCATCTCTATATGGTCGAGTTTGCATATAATAATAACTACCAAGCAAGCATTGGGATGGCACCATATGAAGCTCTATATGGCAGGAAGTGTCGTACTCCCTTGGCTTGGGTAGAAGCGGGTGAAGCTCGGATTGTTAAACCAAATGAGGTGGATGAAGCAAACTCAACCATTCGGACTATTCGAGAGAGATTGCTGATTGCTCAAGATCGACAAGCGAAGTACTACAACGCCAAGCACCGGAATGTCGAATTTGCGGTTGGCGATTGGGTCTACTTGAAGATCAAGCCATTCAAGGTGTCTCCAGGATTCGACGATTGAAAAAGTTGAGTCCAAGATATTTAGGTCCTTTTGAAGTAGTTGAGCGAATTGGCGAAGCGGCTTATCGGCTAGCTCTGTCGGCGGACTTGGGTGGATTACATGATGTTTTTCACATCTCGGTACTGCGGAAAGCCGTGAAAGATCCAGCTCAAATGATCGCGGATGATCGTGTGCCGGTGGAGTATGGGCTAACAACGAGAGTTAGACCCATTCAGATCGAAGATCGAGCGAGAAACAGTTGCGGAACAAGACGGTCGATATGGTAAAAGTCCGGTGGGACAACTGCGGCCGTGAAGAACTGACATGGGAGCGTGAGCAGACCATGCGAGAAGAGTTCCCTGAGCTGTTTGTGTAAATTGGAGCGAAAAAGTTGTAACATTAAATTTTATATGTTGTACCCTTTTTCTTGCTGGTTTCTGTTGCTTTCCTGTCTCCAAATTTCGAGGACGAAATTTCCTGTAGGAGGGGAGGATTGTAACGGCCCAAAGTTCTGAAACGGGAAAATTTGGGTGACACGGCCTGGGACACGGGCGTGTCCCAGGGCGTGTCAGGTGGACACGGCCTGCGACACGGGCGTGTCGCAGGGCGTGTCAAGGCAGTGTCGACAGTCGACTTAGGTGTCGACGATTTTTGCTCGACGATCGTCGAGAGGAGGCACACGGCCTAGGACACGGGCGTGTCCATGGCCGTGTCGTTGAGTGTCGAGTGTCGAGATCGTCGAGTGTCGAGATCGTCGAGTGTCGAGTGTCGAGTGTCGAGATAGGTGACACGGCCTGTGACACGGGCGTGTCACAGGGCGTGTCAAATCGGAACGACGAGCTCAGCCCGCCGAATGATTTTGACAGGGCGTGTCTGGGTGCCGTGTCTGGGCACACGGCCGGGGACACGGGCGTGTCCCAGGCCGTGTGAAGTCTCGGGATGATTTGGGATTTTTTCACCCAGGTACACGGCCACAGACACGGGCGTGTCTGAAGGCGTGTTGGTGACACGGCCCATGACACGGGCGTGTCCCATGGGCGTGTCACTGGTTTGGATAGGTCGGTTGACCACCGCTTGAGGCACACGGCCAGGCACACGGCCGTGTTCGAGGCCGTGTCGGGTCAAAATGTGTGTTTTTGGCAAAATCGTGGCCGTCCATTTCTTCAGTCTGAATCCAAGGGCTGAAAGCTCTTCTTCTTTTCCTTAAGGGCCGAATTCAGAAAAGAATCCTCACTTTGAATTGGCCTTCATCTTTCTTCAAGAGAGAGAGAAAGAGTGAGAGAAAGGAGGAGGAAGAAGGGAAGGGGGCTGCTGTTGGTGGTGCTGCGGTTTACCGGCGAGAGATCCGAAGCCAGCGTTGCGGAGGAGACGATCTTGCGAGTCTTGCAAGCTAGCTTTCAAGCCATGGCACCGAAGCGATCGTCAAGGGTAACGACTTTTCTTCCTAGCCATGTGAAGGCTTCTATTTTGGCATATCTTTTGATTCCCCCACCAAGAGGTGGCTGCTTTTGGGAGTCATTTGGGTGATTCTTGAAATCCCCTTTTGTTGTGCATATAGATCCGGAAATGGAGTACGGAATAGGCATGCTGTGTGAAGCCCATCTGGACAGGTTGGTCTGGATTGGTGATGTTGCATACGAACCGGAGAAGACTCCGTGATACCGTGTAGTGTAAGGAGTCTCGGGTTATACCTGCGAAAAGGAGTAGCAGGAAGTACTGGGGTGGTAGCCCAGGAAAATAGCCTTGTGATGGTTTTGGGTCCAACCTGTGAATGAGGCACAGGTAGTACTGGTGAGACCAGGAAAGGCCCTTTTTGTGATGCTTGATGTCATAGGGTGTCCACCTGTGAAGCGAGTCACAGGAAGTACTGGCATGCCCAGGAAAGACCCCTGACATTTGTGCTTGTGCGGTGTCCACCTGTGAAGAGAGTAACAGGAAGTACTGGTGTGCCCAGGAAAGACCCGCTGTTGTTGTGAGAAAATGGGTGTAAGGCTTATACCCAGGCTTAAATGCCAGGAACAGGATTGGTGAGACCGACCCGCGCCTTTGATATAGCCATGAGTACGCTGTACTCGGAGAAGGCAAGGCGATTGAGCAACGGGGGGTGGAGGATCCGACCTGCGCTATGTCCGTCCGATGTGAGACCAAAGGTACGGTCTGTTGGAGCGCATAGCAAGAGTCTTCGGCCTGCGCGCCATGACACAATGGGGGGCTATGTAACACTAACAGCCCAAAGTTCTGAAACGGGAAAATTTGGGTGACACGGCCTGGGACACGGGCGTGTCCCAGGGCGTGTCAGGTGGACACGGCCTGCGACACGGGCGTGTCGCAGGGCGTGTCAAGGCAGTGTCGACAGTCGACTTAGGTGTCGACGATTTTGCTCGACGATCGTCGAGAGGAGGCACACGGCCTAGGACACGGGCGTGTCCATGGCCGTGTCGTTGAGTGTCGAGTGTCGAGATCGTCGAGTGTCGAGATCGTCGAGTGTCGAGTGTCGAGATAGGTGACACGGCCTGTGACACGGGCGTGTCACAGGGCGTGTCAAATCGGAACGACGAGCTCAGCCCGCCGAATGATTTTGACAGGGCGTGTCTGGGTGCCGTGTCTGGGCACACGGCCGGGGACACGGGCGTGTCCCAGGCCGTGTGAAGTCTCGGGATGATTTGGGATTTTTTCACCCAGGTACACGGCCACAGACACGGGCGTGTCTGAAGGCGTGTTGGTGACACGGCCCATGACACGGGCGTGTCCCATGGGCGTGTCACTGGTTTGGATAGGTCGGTTGACCACCGCTTGAGGCACACGGCCAGGCACACGGCCGTGTTCGAGGCCGTGTCGGGTCAAAATGTGTGTTTTTGGCAAAATCGTGGCCGTCCATTTCTTCAGTCTGAATCCAAGGGCTGAAAGCTCTTCTTCTTTTTCCTTAAGGGCCGAATTCAGAAAAGAATCCTCACTTTGAATTGGCCTTCATCTTTCTTCAAGAGAGAGAGAAAGAGTGAGAGAAAGGAGGAGGAAGAAGGGAAGGGGCTGCTGTTGGTGGTGCTGCGGTTTACCGGCGAGAGATCCGAAGCCAGCGTTGCGGAGGAGACGATCTTGCGAGTCTTGCAAGCTAGCTTTCAAGCCATGGCACCGAAGCGATCGTCAAGGGTAACGACTTTTCTTCCTAGCCATGTGAAGGCTTCTATTTTGGCATATCTTTTGATTCCCCCACCAAGAGGTGGCTGCTTTTGGGAGTCATTTGGGTGATTCTTGAAATCCCCTTTTGTTGTGCATATAGATCCGGAAATGGAGTACGGAATAGGCATGCTGTGTGAAGCCCATCTGGACAGGTTGGTCTGGATTGGTGATGTTGCATACGAACCGGAGAAGACTCCGTGATACCGTGTAGTGTAAGGAGTCTCGGGTTATACCTGCGAAAAGGAGTAGCAGGAAGTACTGGGGTGGTAGCCCAGGAAAATAGCCTTGTGATGGTTTTGGGTCCAACCTGTGAATGAGGCACAGGTAGTACTGGTGAGACTAGGAAAGGCCCTTTTTGTGATGCTTGATGTCATAGGGTGTCCACCTGTGAAGCGAGTCACAGGAAGTACTGGCATGCCCAGGAAAGACCCCTGACATTTGTGCTTGTGCGGTGTCCACCTGTGAAGAGAGTAACAGGAAGTACTGGTGTGCCCAGGAAAGACCCGCTATTGTTGTGAGAAAATGGGTGTAAGGCTTATACCCAGGCTTAAATGCCAGGAACAGGATTGGTGAGACCGACCCGCGCCTTTGATATAGCCATGAGTACGCTGTACTCGGAGAAGGCAAGGCGATTTGAGCAACGGGGGGTGGAGGATCCGACCTGCGCTATGTCCGTCCGATGTGAGACCAAAGGTACGGTCTGTTGGAGCGCATAGCAAGAGTCTTCGGCCTGCGCGCCATGACACAATGGGGGGCTACGGGCCATCCCGGTGTCCGAGGACTAACTCCGGCTGCACGCCATGGAGTAAATGCTCAAGAGATTTACCGTTGGGTGATAACCCTGATACGGTGGTGGGCAAGAGGTTGCCAGAACACTAAGAATGTGCCCTGAGTGCACGGACCGTTGGGCCGGGTGGCGAACGGTTGTGATGGCTTGTGTGCGTGAAAGCACATTTTGATATATTGCCATACTTGTGATATGATATGCCTGCAGGGATAAATACCGCTGCCCCGAGAGAAGGGGTAGGGTCGTTATAATTTGGTCAGCTGAACGCTGACCGTTGCTTTTGTTTGCCACCGGTGGGTGGATTGTCCCTTGCACAGGTGCTGGAGAGCCGAGCGGGACGCATAGAGGTTGATGCTCCTGCTGGTGTTGCTGCTGCTGCTGTTTAGCCCTCGAAGGCTATGTTTGAGATGTGTGTTTTCTTTTGTTGTGGCCGGCCTGCGCGCCCATAGTTGTAGCCACTGTATGAAAGCTATGTAAGGCCATAAGGCCAACACTTGTTCTTATTGTAAGACATTCCTATATGTATATAAAATGTGGAGTTTTATGTTTGGACATTCATGAGGAGTTCAAGTAGTTTAGGCTTCCGCTAGAATGCATGTGATAGGTGCGATACGCTACTCTGGTATCGTCCTGTACCTTCACCGACTGTTTTGTGGTATATCCTGTGGGGCCCCGGCCGGACCTTCTAGAATATATCATATGAACGGATGGGGTTGTTACATTTTTGGTATCGGTTGTTTTGGTCTTTCCCTCTCGAAGTCGTGGTCGACTTCTTTTGTGGGGTGGCGAGCACGTGTTTGTGCAACCCAAAGTCTACGAATGAACTCCTGAATGTCCATGATAGGAATGCAAATTGGTTTGTTTGAGGAACCTGCGTGTTCCTATTTTGTGTTGTTTGCTTGGGTACGACCGCTAATGTATGTGTCTTGTCCACCTTTAGGTGACACGAAGTGGAGCTGGGCCGTCTGAGCCCCAGCGTTCTGATGAGAGTAGGGCACCAGCTGAGGTGCCTACACCTCCACCGTCTGCCGAGCATGTGCGGTTAGTTGCGGAGGCATTATTTACCATGATCCAAGGCCAGCCACTTAGGCAGGAACAAGTGGATGTTAGGCCAGAACAGGTGGAGGCAAGGCCGGAACCTGTAGTGGATGTGGCTCCTCGAGCAGCTGAGAAGCAACTAACACGGTTCATGAGTTTCCATCCGCCTACATTTTCGGGAGCGGGTACTCCGACGCAGGCAGAGGATTGGTTATCGCGCGTCAAGAGAGTTATGGCGGCGATTGGCACGGCGGAGCGTCAGAAGGTTACCTTAGCTACATTCTTGCTTGAAGGAGAAGCTCGCTTGTGGTGGGATGAGATAGAGTTACATCATTTGGCGGGTCGTCCGTTAGCTCAAGTCTCCATGGATGAATTCTCTCGATTGTTCCTAGCAAAGCACCTTCCTGTGGCTCAGCGGATAGCCATGGAAAATGAATTCCAACGGTTGACTCAAGGTGAGGGCAGTGTTGACGCGTACCTGCATGAATTTACGCGCTTGGGGCGGTATGCGGGTTCGATATTTGCTGATGAGCAGCGGAAGACCAATAGGTTCTATGAAGGCCTGAGGGACGAGTTGAGGTTCCTTGTGTCAAGTTCTGTAAACCAAGGTTTCCAAGCATTGGTTGACACTGCAACCGCGTTGGAAAAGGATATGAAAAGGGTGCAAGGAAAAGAGCTTTGACTGTGACGCAACCGGAGTGGAAGGCGCCCCGATCTGGGAAACCATTCTATAAGAAGAAATGGGGTAAGAAGTCCAAGCCGAGTGGACAAGCTCCTTCATCAGTTGCAACGGGAGCAACGTCAGGGCTACTTCCAAGCCAGATACTCGGGTCTGCTACAATTGTGGCCGCATGGGGCATATTGCGCGAGATTGTCGGATGCCGCCGAAGAGTGAAAAGAAGGCGGGAGCATCGTATGCGGAGAAAGGAAAGGCGGTGGTGGATTCCTCTGCCTCGCAAGCGCAACCCCGGGTCTACAATCTTGGCCTGCAGGAGGCCATCAAGCAGAGTGACGTGGTCACAGGTATGAGTTTAGTTTTGCTTATGCTAATGTTTGTATGCTTAGCTTAGTACCTCTTTGTTTGCGATTTGTATGTGTGACATGGTTGTCATAGGTTTTGTGATGATTCGGGACACGCTGGCGCGAGCACTGTTTGATACAGGTGCATCGCATTCTTTTCTGTCTTGTGATTTTATAACGCGGCTTGGGATACCCAGTCGTGCAAAGACAGATAAGGTCAGAGTGGTGTTGCCGAATGGCTGTTGGATGCTTGCGGATCAAGCTTGCGATGTGGCGGTTCAGCTAGGAAGTCGGGATTTTTGTTTAACCGCATTTGTTTTGCCAATTTCGGAATTCGATGTGATTTTTGGGATGGATTGGCTTGCGGAACAGCATGCTATGATTGATTGTCAGTCCAAAGAAATCACGTTGGGCCAGAATACCGAACATGAGACAAAGTTCGCGGGTATGCGAGGAGTGGGCGGGACATTGATGTCTGCACTCCAGGTAGTCAAGGCTGTTCGGAAGGGTGCGGAGTGTTACTTTGCACTAATTCAGGCTGTTGAGCCTAAGGCCAGTGTGTGCGAGGTTCCGATTGTGGCAGAATTTACAGATGTGTTTCCCACGAATCTCCCTGGGCTACCACCCCAGCGGGAGATTGACTTCACGATCGAGTTGGTGCCAGGTGCGAAACCTGTGGCCCGCTCGCCATATCGCGTCGCGCCAAAAGAGATGGCGGAATTGAAGATTCAACTGCAAGAAATGCTAGAGCAAGGGTATATACGCCCAAGTATGTCACCTTGGAGCGCGCCTGTGCTTTTTGTAAAGAAGAAAGACGGTGGATTGCGATGGTGCATCGACTACCGTGAACTGAATAAGCTGACCGAGAAGAATAAATATCCGATCCCCCGGATTGATGAGTTATTTGATCAGCTGGTAGGTTCTACTGTCTATTCGAAGTTGGACCTGAAGTCTGGTTATTACCAGTTAAAGATTCGGGAAGGTGATATTCCCAAAACTGCATTTGGAACACGCTATGGGCACTATGAGTTCACAGTCATGCCCTTTGGACTGTGCAATGCGCCCTCTGTGTTTATGGATTTGATGCACCGCATTTTCCGTGAGTACCTGGATCTGTTTGTGATAGTGTTCATTGATGATATCCTGGTGTACTCAAAGTCGAAAGCTGAACATGAGATTCACTTGCGGTTGGTGTTGAACACGTTGAGGCAAAATCAGCTCTATGCCAAGTTCTCGAAGTGCGAGTTTTGGCTATCGTCAGTAGCATTTTTGGGCCATGTGGTGAGTGGAGCGGGCATTGCAGTGGATCCAGCGAAGATAAGAGCCATACAAGAATGGCCAATATTGTCTTCCGTGGCCGAAGTCAGGAGTTTCCTTGGACTTGCGGGCTACTATAGAAGATTTGTGGAGAACTTCTCGCGGATCGCTTTGCCGCTAACCACACTGACACGGAAGGATCAGAAGTTCGTTTGGACGCCAGAGTGTGCACGAGCTTTTGAAGAGCTGAAGATTTGGTTGACCACGGCGCCGGTGTTGTCTTCGCCATGTGGGACCAATGGTTTTGTTATTTATAGTGATGCCTCAGGGAGCGGCTTAGGCTGCGTTCTTCTGCAGAATGGAAAAGTTATTGCTTATGGCTCACGCCAACTGAAGGTGCACGAGCGAAATTATCCCGTCCATGATTTGGAACTAGCGGCGGTGATTTTTGCACTGAAGCTGTGGCGACACTACCTTTATGGCGTGAAGGTGGAGATCTATACGGATCATAAGAGCCTCAAGTACCTTTTGGAGCAGAAAGAGTTGAACATGCGACAACGAAGGTGGTTGGAGTTCCTTGGGGACTACACTTTCGAGATTCACTATACACCCGGGAAGGGAAATGTTGTCGCGGATGCTTTGAGTCGGCGAGTTCCGGCTAGAGCGAATTGGTTACAAAGGCATGATGAACGTCTGATCCAGGAGTTGGAGGCATTGGAGATCTATTGTGTTGACAAAAATTCCACTGCCATTGCGTGTTTGAACTGGACCGTGGTGCAATGTGACCTTGCGGACCGAGTTCGACGGGCAACGGAGTTGGATGAAGATCTCTTACGCTATGTGAATGAAGGGCCAGAGGGCAAATTTACCTGGATTGACGGTCTGTTGCGAAAAGAAGGCCGATTGTGCATCCCAAATGTGGGGAAACTGAGGGAAGAACTGATGTATGAAGCACATTATACGAAGTATTCCATTCACCCCGGGAGCACAAAGATGTTCAACGATATGAAGAAGCTTTTCTGGTGGCCAGGGCTTAAGAAAGATGTTGCCCTTTACGTGGCCAAATGCCAAACATGTGCGATGGTGAAGGCGGAATGCCAAAAGCCGGGCGGATATTTGAAGTCACTGCCGATCCAGTGTGGAAATTTGATGATATTTCCATGGATTTTGTGCATGGGTTGCCAAGATCGCAGCGAGGAAATGATTCCATTTGGGTGATAGTTGACCGGCTAACCAAAGTAGCACATTTCCTTCCGAACAGGCGGGATGATTCAGTTGAAAGTTTGGCAAAGTTATATGTTGACCAGATTGTGCGGCTTCACGGTGTTCCTCGGAGCATCGTAAGTGATCGAGATGGGCGGTTTACGTCAAATGATTGGGGGCTAGTTCACCGACTGTTGGGCACGAAATTGACTTTCAGTACGGCCTTTCATCCCCAAACGGATGGCCAAACTGAACGTACCAACAGAACAATGGAGGACATGCTCCGAATGTGCGCCCTTGATTTCGGAAAGAAATGGGAAGATCATCTCTATATGGTCGAGTTTGCATATAATAATAGCTACCAAGCAAGCATTGGGATGGCACCATATGAAGCTCTATATGGCAGGAAGTGTCGTACTCCCTTGGCTTGGGTAGAAGCGGGTGAAGCTCGGATTGTTAAACCAAATGAGGTGGATGAAGCAAACTCAACCATTCGGACTATTCGAGAGAGATTGCTGATTGCTCAAGATCGACAAGCGAAGTACTACAACGCCAAGCACCGGAATGTCGAATTTGCGGTTGGCGATTGGGTCTACTTGAAGATCAAGCCATTCAAAGGTGTCTCCAGGATTCGACGATTGAAAAAGTTGAGTCCAAGATATTTAGGTCCTTTTGAAGTAGTTGAGCGAATTGGCGAAGCGGCTTATCGGCTAGCTCTGTCGGCGGACTTGGGTGGATTACATGATGTTTTTCACATCTCGGTACTGCGGAAAGCCGTGAAAGATCCAGCTCAAATGATCGCGGATGATCGTGTGCCGGTGGAGTATGGGCTAACAACGAGAGTTAGACCCATTCAGATCGAAGATCGAGCCGAGAAACAGTTGCGGAACAAGACGGTCGATATGGTAAAAGTCCGGTGGGACAACTGCGGCCGTGAAGAACTGACATGGGAGCGTGAGCAGACCATGCGAGAAGAGTTCCCTGAGCTGTTTGTGTAAATTGGAGCGAAAAAGTTGTAACATTAAATTTTATATGTTGTACCCTTTTTCTTGCTGGTTTCTGTTGCTTTCCTGTCTCCAAATTTCGAGGACGAAATTTCCTGTAGGAGGGGAGGATTGTAACAGCCCAAAGTTCTGAAACGGGAAAATTTGGGTGACACGGCCTGGGACACGGGCGTGTCCCAGGGCGTGTCAGGTGGACACGGCCTGCGACACGGGCGTGTCGCAGGGCGTGTCAAGGCAGTGTCGACAGTCGACTTAGGTGTCGACGATTTTTGCTCGACGATCGTCGAGAGGAGGCACACGGCCTAGGACACGGGCGTGTCCATGGCCGTGTCGTTGAGTGTCGAGTGTCGAGATCGTCGAGTGTCGAGATCGTCGAGTGTCGAGTGTCGAGTGTCGAGATAGGTGACACGGCCTGTGACACGGGCGTGTCACAGGGCGTGTCAAATCGGAACGACGAGCTCAGCCCGCCGAATGATTTTGACAGGGCGTGTCTGGGTGCCGTGTCTGGGCACACGGCCGGGGACACGGGCGTGTCCCAGGCCGTGTGAAGTCTCGGGATGATTTGGGATTTTTTCACCCAGGTACACGGCCACAGACACGGGCGTGTCTGAAGGCGTGTTGGTGACACGGCCCATGATACGGGCGTGTCCCATGGGCGTGTCACTGGTTTGGATAGGTCGGTTGACCACCGCTTGAGGCACACGGCCAGGCACACGGCCGTGTTCGAGGCCGTGTCGGGTCAAAATGTGTGTTTTTGGCAAAATCGTGGCCGTCCATTTCTTCAGTCTGAATCCAAGGGCTGAAAGCTCTTCTTCTTTTTCCTTAAGGGCCGAATTCAGAAAAGAATCCTCACTTTGAATTGGCCTTCATCTTTCTTCAAGAGAGAGAGAAAGAGTGAGAGAAAGGAGGAGGAAGAAGGGAAGGGGCTGCTGTTGGTGGTGCTGCGGTTTACCGGCGAGAGATCCGAAGCCAGCGTTGCGGAGGAGACGATCTTGCGAGTCTTGCAAGCTAGCTTTCAAGCCATGGCACCGAAGCGATCGTCAAGGGTAACGACTTTTCTTCCTAGCCATGTGAAGGCTTCTATTTTGGCATATCTTTTGATTCCCCCACCAAGAGGTGGCTGCTTTTGGGAGTCATTTGGGTGATTCTTGAAATCCCCTTTTGTTGTGCATATAGATCCGGAAATGGAGTACGGAATAGGCATGCTGTGTGAAGCCCATCTGGACAGGTTGGTCTGGATTGGTGATGTTGCATACGAACCGGAGAAGACTCCGTGATACCGTATAGTGTAAGGAGTCTCGGGTTATACCTGCGAAAAGGAGTAGCAGGAAGTACTGGGGTGGTAGCCCAGGAAAATAGCCTTGTGATGGTTTTGGGTCCAACCTGTGAATGAGGCACAGGTAGTACTGGTGAGACCAGGAAAGGCCCTTTTTGTGATGCTTGATGTCATAGGGTGTCCACCTGTGAAGCGAGTCACAGGAAGTACTGGCATGCCCAGGAAAGACCCCTGACATTTGTGCTTGTGCGGTGTCCACCTGTGAAGAGAGTAACAGGAAGTACTGGTGTGCCCAGGAAAGACCCGCTGTTGTTGTGAGAAAATGGGTGTAAGGCTTATACCCAGGCTTAAATGCCAGGAACAGGATTGGTGAGACCGACCCGCGCCTTTGATATAGCCATGAGTACGCTGTACTCGGAGAAGGCAAGGCGATTTGAGCAACGGGGGGTGGAGGATCCGACCTGCGCTATGTCCGTCCGATGTGAGACCAAAGGTACGGTCTGTTGGAGCGCATAGCAAGAGTCTTCGGCCTGCGCGCCATGACACAATGGGGGGCTACGGGCCATCCCGGTGTCCGAGGACTAACTCCGGCTGCACGCCATGGAGTAAATGCTCAAGAGATTTACCGTTGGGTGATAACCCTGATACGGTGGTGGGCAAGAGGTTGCCAGAACACCAAGAATATGCCCTGAGTGCACGGACCGTTGGGCCGGGTGGCGAACGGTTGTGATGGCTTGTGTGCGTGAAAGCACATTTTGATATATTGCCATACTTGTGATATGATATGCCTGCAGGGATAAATACCGCTGCCCCGAGAGAAGGGGTAGGGTCGTTATAATTTGGTCAGCTGAACGCTGACCGTTGCTTTTGTTTGCCACCGGTGGGTGGATTGTCCCTTGCACAGGTGCTGGAGAGCCGAGCGGGACGCATAGAGGTTGATGCTCCTGCTGGTGTTGCTGCTGCTGCTGTTTAGCCCTCGAAGGCTATGTTTGAGATGTGTGTTTTCTTTTGTTGTGGCCGGCCTGCGCGCCCATAGTTGTAGCCACTGTATGAAAGCTATGTAAGGCCATAAGGCCAACACTTGTTCTTATTGTAAGACATTCCTATATGTATATAAAATGTGGAGTTTTATGTTTGGACATTCATGAGGAGTTCAAGTAGTTTAGGCTTCCGCTAGAATGCATGTGATAGGTGCGATGCGCTACTCTGGTATCGTCCTGTACCTTCACCGACTGTTTTGTGGTATATCCTGTGGGGCCCATAGTTTAGCCCAAAGTTCTGAAACGGGAAAATTTGGGTGACACGGCCTGGGACACGGGCGTGTCCCAGGGCGTGTCAGGTGGACACGGCCTGCGACACGGGCGTGTCGCAGGGCGTGTCAAGGCAGTGTCGACAGTCGACTTAGGTGTCGACGATTTTTGCTCGACGATCGTCGAGAGGAGGCACACGGCCTAGGACACGGGCGTGTCCATGGCCGTGTCGTTGAGTGTCGAGTGTCGAGATCGTCGAGTGTCGAGATCGTCGAGTGTCGAGTGTCGAGATAGGTGACACGGCCTGTGACACGGGCGTGTCACAGGGCGTGTCAAATCGGAACGACGAGCTCAGCCCGCCGAATGATTTTGACAGGGCGTGTCTGGGTGCCGTGTCTGGGCACACGGCCGGGGACACGGGCGTGTCCCAGGCCGTGTGAAGTCTCAGGATGATTTGGGATTTTTTCACCCAGGTACACGGCCACAGACACGGGCGTGTCTGAAGGCGTGTTGGTGACATGGCCCATGACACGGGCGTGTCCCATGGGCGTGTCACTGGTTTGGATAGGTCGGTTGACCACCGCTTGAGGCACACGGCCAGGCACACGGCCGTGTTCGAGGCCGTGTCGGGTCAAAATGTGTGTTTTTGGCAGAATCGTGGCCGTCCATTTCTTCAGTCTGAATCCAAGGGCTGAAAGCTCTTCTTCTTTTTCCTTAAGGGCCGAATTCAGAAAAGAATCCTCACTTTGAATTGGCCTTCATCTTTCTTCAAGAGAGAGAGAAAGAGTGAGAGAAAGGAGGAGGAAGAAGGGAAGGGGGCTGCTGTTGGTGGTGCTGCGGTTTACCGGCGAGAGATCCGAAGCCAGCGTTGCGGAGGAGACGA
The DNA here is from genome assembly GCA_039583875.1 of Platanthera guangdongensis. Classification (NCBI taxonomy): domain Eukaryota; kingdom Viridiplantae; phylum Streptophyta; class Magnoliopsida; order Asparagales; family Orchidaceae; genus Platanthera; species Platanthera guangdongensis. Next base: position 133,741,671 of record CM077155.1, read on the forward strand.
TCTTGCGAGTCTTGCAAGCTAGCTTTCAAGCCATGGCACCGAAGCGATCGTCAAGGGTAACGACTTTTCTTCCTAGCCATGTGAAGGCTTCTATTTTGGCATATCTTTTGATTCCCCCACCAAGAGGTGGCTGCTTTTGGGAGTCATTTGGGTGATTCTTGAAATCCCCTTTTGTTGTGCATATAGATCCGGAAATGGAGTACGGAATAGGCATGCTGTGTGAAGCCCATCTGGACAGGTTGGTCTGGATTGGTGATGTTGCATACGAACCGGAGAAGACTCCGTGATACCGTGTAGTGTAAGGAGTCTCGGGTTATACCTGCGAAAAGGAGTAGCAGGAAGTACTGGGGTGGTAGCCCAGGAAAATAGCCTTGTGATGGTTTTGGGTCCAACCTGTGAATGAGGCACAGGTAGTACTGGTGAGACCAGGAAAGGCCCTTTTTGTGATGTTTGATGTCATAGGGTGTCCACCTGTGAAGCGAGTCACAGGAAGTACTGGCATGCCCAGGAAAGACCCCTGACATTTGTGCTTGTGCGGTGTCCACCTGTGAAGAGAGTAACAGGAAGTACTGGTGTGCCCAGGAAAGACCCGCTGTTGTTGTGAGAAAATGGGTGTAAGGCTTATGCCCAGGCTTAAATGCCAGGAACAGGATTGGTGAGACCGACCCGCGCCTTTGATATAGCCATGAGTACGCTGTACTCGGAGAAGGCAAGGCGATTTGAGCAACGGGGGGTGGAGGATCCGACCTGCGCTATGTCCGTCCGATGTGAGACCAAAGGTACGGTCTGTTGGAGCGCATAGCAAGAGTCTTCGGCCTGCGCGCCATGACACAATGGGGGGCTACGGGCCATCCCGGTGTCCGAGGACTAACTCCGGCTGCACGCCATGGAGTAAATGCTCAAGAGATTTACCGTTGGGTGATAACCCTGATACGGTGGTGGGCAAGAGGTTGTCAGAACACCAAGAATGTGCCCTGAGTGCACGGACCGTTGGGCCGGGTGGCGAACGGTTGTGATGGCTTGTGTGCGTGAAAGCACATTTTGATATATTGCCATACTTGTGATATGATATGCCTGCAGGGATAAATACCGCTGCCCCGAGAGAAGGGGTAGGGTCGTTATAATTTGGTCAGCTGAACGCTGACCGTTGCTTTTGTTTGCCACCGGTGGGTGGATTGTCCCTTGCACAGGTGCTGGAGAGCCGAGCGGGACGCATAGAGGTTGATGCTCCTGCTGGTGTTGCTGCTGCTGCTGTTTAGCCCTCGAAGGCTATGTTTGAGATGTGTGTTTTCTTTTGTTGTGGCCGGCCTGCGCGCCCATAGTTGTAGCCACTGTATGAAAGCTATGTAAGGCCATAAGGCCAACACTTGTTCTTATTGTAAGACATTCCTATATGTATATAAAATGTGGAGTTTTATGTTTGGACATTCATGAGGAGTTCAAGTAGTTTAGGCTTCCGCTAGAATGCATGTGATAGGTGCGATGCGCTACTCTGGTATCGTCCTGTACCTTCACCGACTGTTTTGTGGTATATCCTGTGGGGCCCCGGCCGGACCTTCTAGAATATATCATATGAACGGATGGGGTTGTTACATTTTTGGTATCAGAGGGAGGTTTCGATCCTCCGACCTGTGGGTTATGGGCTTGGTGATCTTCCTTTCCCATCTGCCAAACCGGGCAGAGGTAAGCCTCTTGGAGGCATTGATGAACACGGTCGTGGAGACTAGATGTTCAAGAGTCTTGTCATGAAGGACGATTCCCAGAATCTTTCCAAAACATACCTCCTTCTTATTATTTTTCTTTTTGATTAATTCAAACAGTAGCTTTCCCCAATTTGCTGCTTTCTTCTCTACCAGAGCACCCATCACCATGAATTGGTGCCTAGTTATGTAGTCGTGGGCGGTGTGTTTACCCAACAACACTTTCATGACAATATCTGCCAAGAACTTATACTCGGCAGATAAGTTCTTTAACAACTTGTTTGGGTTCTCTCCAAAGTGACCCATTTTGATCAACATATTTTCATACTCTTCATTGTCCATTTTGATTTCATCATCACCATTATGTAAACCGAAAACTTTGGTGAGTATATTGGGGGAAAGGGAAACTGATTTACCAGAAATTGTTCCTGTCATGATATCTTCTGTTGTTGTAGAGGTAAAGACCCATTCCTTTATTTCTGTCATTGCAATCTAGATGCGGCGGGTCATGAACTGCTTCAAATTTTGATTTTCAAATAACTTCAGAATTTCTACAAAGATTGGGTCAGAATGCTGGAAAGTGTCAAAATCAATATCAAAACCCATATCGAATTTCATTGTGGAAAGAGCGCTTGCCGGAATCTCCATGAGTTCTTCTACAACAAAAACAAAAAGATCAAGTGTAAAGGAACTGAAAACGCGGGACGGTGCTCAAAGAAAACCTATATATAAGGTTTTCAGAATATGAACCGGCAAACTTTATTCGACGAATAAAAAAAATTCTTCGATCTGAGGTCGACGAAATATTTTATAATCAAAAGAATTCGTCGATCTCTATCAGAAGATGCAAAAATATTTCGTCGAGTTCAGTTCGACGAAAATTTTCTGAAGCAAATTCGTCGATCTCCGGTCGACGAAAATAACTTCACTCACAGAGAGTTCGTCGATCTCCGTTCGACGAATTTATCTAGAACTTTTCCCAGTTTGTCGATCTCCGTTCGATGAACTTTGAAAAATTCGTCAACCATAGACATAAATTAAATTAAGGCTTCTCCATTTATCATACCAAGCTGATTTATGAAGAACAGATGGTTCCTCTCATCCAAAGGTTTGGTGAAGATATCTGCTCTTTGTAAATCAGTGTAGATATAGACAAGATTAATTTTATTTTTGTCTACACAAACTCTAATGAAATAGTGTCTAATGTCTATATGCTTAGTCCTACTGTGATGGACTAGATTTTGTGCTATGGATATAACACTTGTTTTGTCACATAGTAGAGTTAAATTTTTTAAGTTGAACCCATAGTCTAGAAGCTGGTTCTGAATCCACAGCATCTGGGAACAGCAACTGTCAGCTGCTATATACTCTACTTCAGCAGTTGAAGTGCACACAAATGACTACTTCTTGCTAAACCAAGAGACTAATCTCATACCAAGGAACTAGCATGTGTAACACCCCCTATCCGTCACATAGCATATAACAGTAGGTCCGGCCGGGGCCCGATGTCATATACCACAGACAGAGCGGGTGGTTACTCAATGAAAACCATTTAACTAATATCAACGTCCTACACAGAGAATTCTAGCGGAAGTAATTAAAAGTTGCATTAATAAAGAACCCAATACTAGCATGAATGTCCACTAACAAGCCACGAAATGAACGTACAAATACACCAGTACAATGGCCTTAAGGCCTTACATTTGTTTACTCAAATAGAAGTGTTTTCCAAACCTCGGCACGCAGGCCGGCCATACATAAATAAAAGAAAACAATAAGCCTTAGGCCTTCAAGAGCCAGCACAGCAACTTGGGCTTTAGCCCGCTATTTACCGCTCGGCTTCGCAGCACCTGCAAGCACAATCCACCTCAACAGTGGCAAACCAAAGCAACGGTCAGCAATACTGACCAAATTATAACGAACTCGCCCCCAACTCGGGGCGGCGATGCTCCTTCCCTGCACTTTATTATCAGAACCAAGCAGTATGTATATACATTACAACATAGTAGTTGGCACGCACGGCCACACGCCCCGTGCACTCAGTACACATTCTCGGTGAACCGGTCAATGTCATGTCAATTTAAGCCATAGACACCCTGGTCTCACCATTGCCACTTTGACGGCCAAACTATGAGCATTTTGTCTTCACGACATGGGTCACATCAATTTAAGTCATAGATCGCCGAAGACCCTCATCTATGCCAATGGCTCACACCGAACGACATAGAACGGGTATGGTTCTGCCTAACCCGTGCTCACATCTCAACGATAATTTAAGCCATATGCGCGGGCCAAACTTCTCCGAGTCACGTTTCCGTCACACAGTTCAAATAACCCGGTTATGTTCAAGTTGACTCCCAGGCCACCATGTTAGCAGAATCACGCATCCGCCCAGTTTTCTGGGTGCGCCTTGGAGTTAATCCCCAAGGCTCCCTGTTGCAATGTACCGCGTAGAAAACCCGAAAAACAAACATTCGCACGGAGTCTTCTCCGGCCATTTATGCAATGCAACATCACCGATCCAGACCAACTTGTCTGGGTAGGCTTCACACATCATGCCTATATTCATTCTCGATTACGGACTCTACATGTACACAACGGGAACTATTCATGTCTACCCGAAAGAACGCCTCAAACTCACCGCAAACTCGCCAGAGCGGGCTTCCCTATACAAAAGAAGGAGAGCTTCACATGCTCAAGTAGAGAATAGTTACCCTAGTGTTCTTCCTTGGCGCCATAGAAATGTATGCGGATGAAAAGCATCGAAATCTCCTCGTCTCTGTAGATCCGAAGTCAGCTCACGATTTGGATCTCCGAAGCTCCGCCGGTGACCGGATCTAGGCTTCTTCTTCCTCCTTTGCTCTCCTCTCTCTCTAGACTTAGAAAGAGAACCACTCAAGTGAAATGAGGGTTTCAAAGGCCCAATCCCGGGTATATCCCAGTAGGAACAAACCCCAGCCGTCTGATCCCAAAATAAGGAAACGAACGGCTACGATCCGTAGCTGAAATGTAAAACCTGGGCCGAACATGGCCTGCGACACGTCCGTGTCCAGGGCCGTATCCCTCATTCACTGTCAAAATCGACTCGTCTCGAAAAACACACGGGCACCCGACACACCCGTGTTCGACCTGATACGCCCGTGTCAGCCAGTACATGCCCGTGTTCCCGGGCGTGTTCCTCCATCAACACAGGAGCAATACCAACTCGAGACTCACACGGGTCTTGGACACGCCCATGTCCTATTTGACACGCCCGTGTCATACCTGAACATGCATGGGCTCCAGGCCATGTTCACAGTCTCGATATTTCGTCGAGCGCAGTTCGTCGACCACCCGACACGGCCTGGGACACGCCCGTGTCCTAGGCCGTGTTCCGTGTCTCGACATTTCGTCGAGCGAAAATCTTCGACTTCCCTGGTAGATCGTCGACACGAGCTCGGCATGCCCTAAGACGCGCCCGTATCTCAGGCCCTATTCACTGCTCGACGATCATCGACTCTAGAATTCGTCGACCTCTCGGCCAAATCGTCGACCCAAACACGACACGCCTTGGGATACGCCCGTTTCCCAGGCCGTGTGCCCCCTGCCAAATTCCAAATTTGGCCAAGAACACCTCTCGATGTTCTTTTGAGTTTCAGGGCATTACAACTCTCTCCCTCTTAAAAGAATTTCGTCCACGAAATTACATAAAGAAAAGACAAGCATAAAACTTAAACGGTACCTGAGCAAAACAACTCTGGGTACTCCTTAAGCATAGTCTGCTCTCGCTCCCAAGAGAGCTCCTCCCGACCGCAATTGTCCCAACGGACCTTGAACATCCTGATCTCTTTATTGCGTAGCCACTTGACTTCCGAGTCTTTAATACATACGGGCTTGACCTTCGTCGTCAACCCACTATCAACCGACACTTGATCGACCGCGATCAATTGCGTAAGCTCTTGCACCGCCTTTCGTAGCACTGATAGATGGAATACATCATGTAGGCCACTAAGCTCCACAAACAACTTCAACTGGTACGCTGCTTCACCAATCCGCTCCAGAACCTCAAACGGTCCAAGGTACCTCGGGCTTAGCATCTTCAAGCGCCGCACCCGTGAGACACCCTTGAACGGCTCGATCTTCAAGTACACCCAATTGCTAATAGTGAACTCCACGTTCCTGTGCTTGGAATTATAGTACTTAGCCTCTCGGTCCTGAGCGATTAGCAACCTCTCCTGAATGGTTCTCAACAAAGAAGTAGCATCATCCACCTCTTGTCGCTTGTATAATTTTTACTCGCCCGTTTCCAACCAAGACAACGGCGTGCGACATCTTCTACCATAAAGGGACTCGAAGGGCACCATTTGTATGCCTTCCTGGTAGCTATTGTTGCACGCAAACTCCACCAAGTATAGATGGTCTTCCCATTGCTTTCCAAAGTCCAGGAGACACATGCGAAGCATGTCTTCCATCGTCCTATTGACCCTCTCGGTCTGCCCATCCGTTTGTGGATGAAAGGCTGTGCTAAAACTTTGCTTTGTCCCCAACATTTACTGCACCAGCCTCCAATCATTGGACGTGAACCTCCCATCTCGGTCACTCACGATGCTGTGGGGAACACCATGAAGCCGCATAATATTATCCACATACAACTTTGCCAATTTCTCAATCGGATCATCCTTCCTATGCGGAATGATGTGCGACACCTTCGTTAAACGATCTACGACCACCCAAATGGTGTTGTTCCCCTTTTGCGACCTTGGCAACCCGTGCACAAAGTCCTTAGTAATGTCGTTGAACTTCCACTCTGGAATAGGAAAGGATTTCAAGAATCATCCCTGCTTTTGGCACTCCGCTTTCACCAAGGCGCAAGGATTTCAGTCTTAGCCACCAGAACAATTTCTTAACATCACGGTACATCTTTGTGCTCCCTGGGTGAATTGAGTACTTGGTATGATGCGACTCGTACAACAATTCCACCTGTAAATTGCACATGTTTGGGATACACAGACGACTGTCTTTCAAAATTAATCTGTCCTCAGTAATGAATTGGGAATTCGACCCATCCAGAGCTTCAACCATGATCTGCTTCATGTGGCCATCCAAATCAAAAGCCTGTCGAATCCGATCAGCCAGGTCATATTGTACTTCAGTCCAATTCAATAAGTCTTCAACACTTGACTGCTTATACACGCAAAAGATCTCCAACGCCTCCAACTCCCGAACCAACCGCTCGTCATGGAGCGACAGCCAATTAGCTTGAGCTGGGGCCCGACAACTCAATGCGTCCGCAACCGCATTGCCTTTACCAGGCACGTAGTCGATCTTGAATGTATAATCCCCAGGAACTCCATCCACCTACGCTACTGCATGTTCAGATCTTTCTGATCCAGCAAAGATTTCAGGCTCTTGTGATCGGTGTAGATATCAATCTTCACACCGTACAAATAATGTATCCACAGCTTCAAGGCAAAAATCACGGCCGCTAACTCCAAGTTATGGACTGGATAATTCCTCTCATGCACTTTCAACTATCTCGAGCCATACGCTATAACGCTTCCATGTTGTAGTAGCATGCAACCCAAACCACTGACCGAAGCATCGCTATAAATCTCAAAGCCTTCGGTCCCACTCGGCAAACTCAGCACAGGATCTGTGGTCAACTGACACTTCAACTCCTCAAAATCTTATGCTTACTCCGGCGTCCAAACGAACTTCTTCTCCTTCCTCGTCAAAGTAGTGAGAGGTAACGCTATCCGCGAGAAGTTCTCCATGAAGCGCCTATAATAGACGGTAAGCCCCAGAAAATTTGGACTTCCGCTACCGTATCAAGCACAGGCCACTCTCGTATCGTAACAATCTTCGCCGGATCCACTGCAATATTCTCTCCACTCACTATTTGACTGAGGAATGCCACTGAGAAGAACCAAAAATCACATTTAAAGAACTTGGCGTACAACTGATTCCTCCTCAGCATCTCCAAAACCAAATGTAGATGCCTGAAGTGATCCTCCTCACTCTGCGAGTACACCAAAATATCGTCAATGAAGACGATCACAAAATGGTCTAAGTACTCCCTGAAAGTCCTGTTCATCAAATCTATGAACATTGACGGCGCATTCGTTAGCCCAAACGGCATGACCGTAAACTCATAATGCATGTATCTCGTACTAAAAGCTGTTTTGGGGATATCACTCTCCCTTATCCTCAGCTGATAATATCCAGACTTGAGATCGAACTTTGAGTACACCGTCGACCTGACCACTGAACAACCAGTTCATCAATCCTCGGGATCGGGTACTTGTTCTTCTCTGTTAGCTTTTCCAGCTCTTGATAATCAATACAAAGTCTCAAACTTCCGTCCTTCTTCTTCACAAAAGGACCGGTGCACTCCAAGGCGACGAACTTGGATGCACATAACCTTGCTCCAACAACTCTTGAAGTTTCACCTTCAGCTCCGCCATCTCCTTAGGCGCTAATCGATACAAAGAGCATATGACTGGTTTGGCATCACACCAAACCGCCTTAACCATCTGAAGAGCAGACACCAACATCATGCTCGACCCCTTTCAAGCCCACAAATGTTATCTCACGACCAGTTCCCAACTTGACTTTCTTGTGATTTCGATCAATGTATGCTTGCTGCTCTGAGAGCCAGTCCATACCAAAGATTACGTCGAGCTCCCCTAACGATAGTAACGACGCTTATAAGTCAAAGTCTTGACTCCCTATCCGCACCTAAACGCAACAGATTCTACTCACGCGGAATGAGCAACATTAGACAACAACGCATCCAATTTGTCTTCTATCATCGAAAGAGGTACTCCGATGCGCAATACAAATCCTTTGGTCCAAAGGGAATGCGAAGCTCCCAAAGCGAACGGTGCTGTCGCCGAATTAATCGAAAATTAGAACAAAGCTTAGCACAAATAGTTCTAAGCTAACATGAACAAGGGCAACAAGTATTTAAAGCTAAACTGCTATAACTTTAAGCCGTACCTGTCATCACGATAGCGTGCTTCTTCTCGGACTTGGGACGTTCGTTCCAGCAGTCTCGGGCAAAGTGCCCCAGCTTTCCACAATAAAAGCATGCGCCCGGGGTTCGACCCGTAGTCGTCCCAGAAGCACCGGAAGAAGGAGCTGGACCCGAAGTCCTAGCCTTTTTATACCACCTACGGTACGCAGACTTTGAGGAGTTCGGCATTTTTGAACTCCTTCTTCTGCATATCCAAGTCTTTGCTTTCTTGGATTCGATTCAGATCTCTAGTACTTTGTCCTATACCTGCTACTGACATAGCTTTCTTTAACTTCTGAGCACCATTCCGACAGTCTCGGGCAAGTGCCCTTCCTTGCTACACTTAAAACAACCATATGGAGTCTGACCAGTAGACATTTTGGACTTCTTGTTCCTCCTCCTTCGGTATTCAGATTTTGCAGAATCTGGAGAGTCTAGTACCCAGAGCTCCGACGTCCGATTGACTTTTGCCAAATCTACTTCCAATGATCTAGCCGATTCCACCAAGGCTCGGAATCCCAATAATTTTGGTCCTAGCAGCAAAACTCGTAATTCGCCGCGCAGGCCATTATAAAACCTATCGACCATCAACTGCTCGCTCTCCACTTCAGAGCCCGGGTAACGTCTTATCATCAGAAACTGTTGCAAATATTCCTCTACTGAGTGCGTACCCTGCACTAAAAGCATGTTCAACTGCTGACCCAACAGTCCTATAAATGTCGTTTGCTCCATCACACCACCCGGCGTTGGAATTATCTCAAAAATAGGGGACTGCACACATCTTTCATTTTGTGCACAAATTGCAACGAACACTACTTCCACCACCATTCTTATGGTTTCAGCGGAGGGAAGGGTTGCAGGCACATCACCAGGTGCACTATAATCCTCTGAAACCGGATGTTCTGACGGCCCAGCACCGCTTCTGGTCACCTATAGTCGTACAAAACACCGTTAAGCGACCATACAAAATTGCAAAAAGCAATTATAGGAACACGCAGGTTCCTCAAACACGTGTATTTTCATTCCTAAGTGGACATTCATGGGTTTTTTTGATGTTATAATGATGATTCATATACATGTGCTCACCCCCCCTTAAAAAGAATTCGTCCACGAATTCATTTAATCCTGACCGAAACCAGTAGTCTGATACCAAATTGTAACACCTCATATCCGTCGCATAGCATATAACAGTAGGTCCGGCCGGGGCCCAATGTCATATACCACAGACAGACCGGGAGGTTACTTAATGGAAACCATCCAACTAATATCAACGTCCTACACAGAGCATTTTAGCGAAAGCAATTAAAAGTTGCATTAATAAAGAACCCAACACTAGCATGAATGTCCAGTAACAAGACACGGAATGAACGTACAAATACACCAGTACAATGGCCTTAAGGCATTACATTTGTTTACTCAAATCGAAGTGTTTTCCAAACCTCAGCATGCAGGCCGACCATACATGAATAAAAGAAAACACTAAACCTTAGGACTTCGAGGGCCAACACAGCAACTTGGGCTTTAGCCCGCTATGTACCGCTCGGCTCCGCAGCACCTGCAAGCACAATCCACAACAACGGTGGCAAACCAAAGCAACAGTCAATAATGCTGACCAAATTATAACGAACCCGCCCCCAACTCAGGGCGGCGATGCTCCTTCCCTGCATTTTATTAACATAACCAAGTAGTATGTATATACATTGCATCACAGGCGTTGGCACGCATGGCCATACGCCTCGTGCACTCAGGGCACATTCTCGGTGAACTGGTCAATTTCACTTCAATTTAAGCCATAGACACCCCGTCTCACCACCGCCACTTTGACGGCCAAACTATGAGCATTTTGTCTTCCCGGCATGGGTCATGTCAATATAAGCCATAGACCGCCGAAGACCCTCATCTATTCCAACGGCTCACACCGAATGACATAGAACGGGTACAGTTCCGCCTAACCCGTGCTCACATCGCAATGATAATTTAAGCCATACGCGTGGGTCAAACTTCTCCGAGTCCTGTTTCCGTCACACAGTTCACATAACCCGGTTATGTTCAAGTTGGCACCCAGGCCACCATGTTAGTAGAATCACGCATCCGCCCAGTTTTCCGGGTACGCCTTAGAGTTAATCCCCAAGGCTCCCTGTTGCAATCTACCACGTAGAAAACCCAAAAAACAAACATTCGCACGGAGTCTTCTCCAGCCATTTATGCAATGCAACATCACCAATCAAGACCAACTTGTCCGGGTAGGCTTCACACATCATGCCTATATCCATTCTCGATTACAGACTCTACCTGTACACAACGGGGACTATTCATGTCTACCCGAAGGAACGCCTCAAACTCTCCACAAACTAGCGAGAGTGGGCTTCCCTATGTAAAAGAAGTAGAGTTTCACATGCTCAAGTAGAGAATTGTTACCCTAACATTCTTCCTTGGCACCATGGAAATGTACGTGGATTAAAAGCACCGCAATCTCCTTGCCTCCATAGATCCGAAGTCGTCTCACGATTTGTAGCTCCGAAGCTCCGCCGGTGACCGGATCTAGGCTTCTTCCTCCTCCTTTGCTCTCCTCTCTCTCTAGACTTAGAAAGAGAACCACTCAAGTGAAATGATGGTTTCAAAGGCCCAATCCCGGGTATATCCTAGTAGGAACAACCCCCAGTTGTCGGATCCCAAAATAAGGAAATGAATAGCTACGATCCGTAGCTGAAATGTAAAACCTAGGCCGAACACGGCCTGCGATACGCCCGTGTCCAGGGCTATGTTCCTCATTCGCCATAAAAATCGACGCGTCTCAAAAAACACACGGGCACCCAATACGCCCGTGTTCGACCTAACATGCCTGTGTCAGCCAGTACACGCCCGTGTTGTTGGGCGTGTTCCTCCATCAACACAGGACCAACACCAACCCGAGACTCACACGGGTCTTGGAAATGCCCGTGCCCTATTTGACATGCCCGTGTCATACCCGAACATGTTTGGGCTCTAGGCTGTGTTCACAGTCTCGACATTTCGTCGAGCGCAGTTCGTCGACCACCCGACACGGCCTTGGACATGCCGGTGTCCTAGGCCGTGTTCCGTGTCTCGACATTTCATCGAGCGAAAATCGTTGACTTCCCTGGCAGATCATCGACACGAGCTCGACACGCCCTGATACACGCCCGTGTATCAGGCCGTGTTCTCTTCTCGACGATCGTCCACTCCAGAATTCGTCGACCTCTCGGCCAAATTGTCGACCCAAACACGACACACCCTGGGACACGCCCGTGTCCTAGGTCGTGTGCTCCCTGCCAAATTCCAAATTTGTCCTAGAACGTCTCCCGTCGCTCTTTTGAGTTTCAGGGTGTTACAACATGTTCCTGAGGTACTTTTCCTATCTATTCTGCATCCAGCAAAGTTAGCATCTGAGTGTCTAGTTAACTCAAACTCTGACTTAGTGGGATACCAAAGTCCTACACTAGGACAACTCTTTATATATCTCAAAATCCTTTTTAAGAAAATTAGGTGAGATTCTTTAGGGTTCACTTGAAACCTAACACAAAGACATGTAGCAAACATTATATCTGATCTGCTTGATGTAAGGTATAATAGGGACCCAACAATGCCCCTATATAATTTCTGATCAACAGGCTTGTAATGTTCATCAGAGTCAAGTACAACATTAGTGGTCATGGGTGTTTTCTTTACTGAGGCATCAGCCATCCTAAAATTTTTGATAATCTCCTTAGCATAATTAGCCTGGGATATGAAGATTCCATCTGATAGCTGCTTCATTTGGAGACTAAGAAAGTAGGAGAGATCACACATGCTACTCATTTCAAACTTTGAATGCATGAGGTCAGAGAACCTCTTGCATAGTTTTGAATATATAGAGCCAAATATAATATCATCTATATAAATTTGTACTAATAATATTTGATCTTTATGATGCCTAGTGAATAATGTCCTATCTAAAATGCCTCTAGAAAATTTATGCTCTAACAAGAAGCTAGCTAAGGTCTCATACCAAGCTCTTGGAGCATGCTTTAAACAATAGAGAGCTTTATGCAATCTAAAGACATATTAGGGATGAGTTGGAAAGATGAAACTTGTAGGTTGTTCAACATAAACCTCTTCTTTGAGTTCTCCATTCAAAAAGCACACTTGACATCCAATTGATAGACTTTGAATTTCTTATAGGTAGCATATGCAAGGAAGATCCTAATTGCTTCCAACCTTGCAATAAGAGCAAAGGTCTAGTCATAGTCAATCCCTGCCTCTTCCCTATAACCTTAAGCAACAAGCCTTGCTTTATGCCCTATAATGACACCTTGGGAATCCAGCTTATTTTTATATACCCACTTAGTTCCAATGACTGGGTAGTCTTTGGGTCTTGGAACTAAGTCTCAAACTCTGCATCTCTCAAATTGATTAAGCTCCTCTTGCATTGCAACAATCCAGTGGGGATCTTTCTCTGCATCTTTATTGGATTGGGGTTCAATTTGAGATATGAAGCAGGCATGCATCAAGTCTTGGTGGAGTTGATGCCTTGTCTGCACGCCAAATAACATGTCTCCAATAACTTGAGATATAGGATGATCTCTAAGTGTGACAAAATCAGTGGGAGGAGCTGTTTGGTCAACAGCTTGGGGAATAAATTCCTCTTGTGGAATTAAGTTTGTTGGTGTTGGTTCATCACTGATTAAAGTGTCTTCTTCTTTACTTTTTTCAGTACCTTGTGGAGAAGGATGGGTAACTACCTCATTGGTAAGGGTCAGTTCATTAAGCTTCTCACACAAATTATGTTCCTGCAAAGATTCATTGGTAGAAGAAGTCTTATCCTTGAAAAACATGTTAGTCTCATCAAAATACACATGGATAGATTCTTCAATTTTTAAGGTAGATTTATTATACACCCTATAAGACTTGCTTACTTCAGAAAATCCAAGAAAATTCTCATTTCAGCCTCGTCTTTAGAACTTTCTAATGTGTTTCTTATTGTTGTTGTGTACATAACATAAACATCCAAAAAATTTAAAATAGTCTACTTTAGGTTTCCTCCCTTTTAGTAGTTCATAAGGAATCTTATTCTTAAGCTTGTGTATAAGACTTCTATTCAGTACATAATTTGTTGTGCTCACAGCCTCTGCCCAAAAGGATAGGGGAATGCAAGCATCTGCAAGTAATGTGTCTGTTGATTCAATTAGTGTTTTTTTCTTCCTTTCAGCAACCCCATTATGTTGAGGTGTTCTAGGAACTAAGAAGCGGTGTCTGATACCTTGCTTCCTACAGAACTCTTACATAAGAAGAGACTCAAACTCAGTACCATGATCACTTCTGATCAATACAACTGGAGTAGAGTAGTCAATCTGTATGTTCTTGAGAAAATCTGTAAGAACCTTAAAGTTATCAGACTTAGATCTCAAAAAGAAAACCCAAGTGAATCTAGAGATGTCATCTACAATCACTAAAGCATAAGATTTACCTCCTAGACTTTGTACTGCTATAGGGCCAAAAAGGTCCATATGTAGTAAGTACAATATCCTAGGTGAGTCACTTTTGTTTAATGATTTAAAACTACTTTTACTTTGCTTGCCTAATTGACAAGCCCTGCAAAGGCTTACCTTCTTGTAGGCGCAAGAAGGCTATCCTCTAACAAGGTTTTCCCTAGATAGTTTGGCAATATTTTTCAAGTTAACATGACCTAATCTCTTATGCCAAAAGTCATTATTATTACTAGTTGAATTAAACATGCAAATTTTAGATTTAGTTGATTGGAAGTTAACTACATAAATGTTTCCTGCTCTACTGCCAGTCAATACTACAAGATTATCTAAAGATGTAATAATATAGGAGGTTTTACTAAATGATACTTGATACCTTTCATCACATTATTGAATTATAGAGAGGTTATGCTTCAGTCCACTTACATATGCAACATTCCTAAAGGTGACAGCTCCAATTCTGACTTGTCCATAGCCTTCATTCTGACCACAATTGGAGTGACCAAATATTACTTTTGGTCCTACCTTTGACTTGTAATGTGTTAAGTTGGCCTTATTTCCATTCATGTGCTTAGAACAACCACTGTCCAGATACCACTGTTGCTCTGTGGTAGGATAGTCTTTTACATGTAATGAAACAGATTAGTCATTCCTAACCCAGGTTACCTTGGGTCCTTCTTTCTTTACATAACTAAAGCTGGAAATAAATGAACATTCAGGTTGACTTTTATATCCTAAAGGGTGATATTTCCTAGGTCGAATGATCCATTGATTAAATTGATTATTAATTGTTCTTGGTTGGTTATAAGTTTAAGAAGAATTAAAATTTCTGTTATATTGAACAGCGTTCGACGAATTCGGGTGAGTTCGTCGACCGGAGTTCGATGAATTGGGATGAGTCCGTCAAACTCCACTTAGAGAATGATGGAAGACATTTTTTGAGCCCCAAAATCATCGATCTCTGGTCGACGAACCATACTGGTTTCGTCAATCGTAGTTCAACGAATGATTATAATATGAATCTGCGTTCGTAGTTCGTCGACTGGAGTTCAGCAAACTGTACATATTTCATCGATCGGAGTTCGACGAAATCTACTGAACATTGTTTTTATTTGGATTTTTCCAATTTTTTGGTTTTGATTCAATTTGTTTAACATAATTATTATCCAACTTTTCTTTTTCGTTTTCTGATACAAATTTTATAGGTGTAGTTAATATATTTTTTTTGAATAAGTGGGGGTTGGCTTGATGATGCACATAAGCTCATCTTGTCATTTAATCTGGTATTAACTGTGCTTGTGATGTCCATCAATTTGATACTTCTCCCATTTAGGGATTCTTCAAGTTTCCTATCCTCATCCAATTCAGATTTTAGTGAAATTATTTTCTCTTGAGCTAATGTTAATTCATCTTTTAATTTACTATTTTCAGAAATCAAATTTTCTTGATTAGACAATCTTTCCCTAAGCATTTTGATTTCTTTCTCGGAGTTAATTAAATCTATACACATGGTTTTAAATTCAATTTTAAAATTATCAGAACTATAATCAAATAATGATAGTACCTGATCAGCTTCTGATTCTGAAGCTTCATCATTATAAGATTCTTCTTCAGGTTCTGATGGCCTGCTAGAGGCATTGATAGCCATGAGGCAGACTTCCTTGCCTTTGCCTCTTCTTCTTCTTCACTGGAGCTGGAAGATGTGGCTTCATCTTTTGTGTCACTCCAGGTCTCTGCAACAAAACCCTTCTCCTTTCTCTTGTACTTGCTGGAGGAAGGCTTGCTATACTTATGCTTCCTGAAATCCCTTTCTTTTCTTTTCTCCTTCTTTTAATTTTTAGGACATTTAGAGATGAAGTGACCTGGTTTCCTGCACCCAAAGCAAACTATTTCTTTTGTGGGAGTCTTGTCATACCTGGGTTTGTCATCATGCCTTGATGACTTTCTCCTAAAATCCTTCCTAGCCATTTTGTAGAATTTCTTAGCAAAGAGACTCATGACTTCTTCATTGACTGTTGAAGCTTCAGTCTCTTCTGCAGCTTTGAATGCTATATTCTGCTCCTTTCTTGCTAGTGGAGGAGTCATTTGTTCTGTAGCTTCCCTAGATTTGATCAACTGCTCATAAGATTCGAGCTTTCCTAGGAGAGATTTAGTGGAAATCTCATTCAGACTTCCGGCCTCATTGATTGGCCAGATCCTGGAATCCCATGAGCTTGGGAAGCACATTAGGATCTTGTCATTCACCTTTTATGAGAGAGATGTCTTTGTCCAAGGTCTTTAATTCACTGATAATAGAACTCAATCTATTATATATGTTGTTGGATTCCTAGTTGATTTGGGCTAGGTTCACTAACTTAGGATGTGACCCAACATGTATAGCCAGGGTCAAAGCTGTGTCCTAGAGTCTAGGCCAAGTCCTTAGAGTCAACATCAGATGGACCAGCTATCAACAAGACTATCAGAGACTCAAGACTTAGAAGATTTCAAGACTAAGTAAAAATGAGTTCGACGTTCGTCGAACTCAGGTCGACGAAAGACGTTCTCAGCTCGACGAACTTTAGATTTTTCTCTGAGCTGAGCTCGACGATCTTCATTCTCTGATCGACGAAAGTTGGGATACTTCAACAAACTAATGTCAGGATAAACTCCAGATTATTCTAAGTACAACTTCAAACTTTGGTCGACGAACAAGATTCTGAGCTCGACGAACTTGGACCTAAAGTTCACAACTTCTCAGGTCAATGAAGTCAACTTCTCAGGTCGACGAACTCAGTACTCTACTCGACGAATTCTGGAACCAGAAGATTTGTGTCGACACTTAGGGCATGTGTTGACACCAACTTATGTCAACACCAGAAAACTTATGTCGACACCAGAAAACTTGTGTCGACACCAAGACTAATCAGTCGACATCCAACTGTGTCGACACCAGAAGATTCATGTCGATACACAGAATATCAGTCAACATAAAATACTTGACTAAATCCAAAATTGTTGCTGAACTCCAGTCGACGAAGTCACAAACTCAGCTCGACGAACTTCAGACAGAAAAGGAAAAGGCTCTGAAGCATGCAGCTCTGTTATCATCTCGACGATCTTGGAACTCATCTTGACGAACAGGAAGTTGTCTGGTTGATGAATTCAATATCTCTGCTCGACGAATTAGTAATTCAGTTCAACGAATTCTGCCAACTGTTTGACGATTCCAGACTTAGACATTTCCGTCATTCAATCCTCACTCAAATGCAATAATTCCTGATAGATTAATGCTCAAACATTCTCTGAATGTATCCGTTAGGGGGAGCATTAATTATAGTCTTCCTCAGGAATATTACTTGCTGACTTTCCACAAGGCAGTTGGGGAAATACATTAATGCCGATTATTCTCAGGCCGTCAGCATTAATTACAGAGGATTCAAATTTTTGAAAAGATATAGAAGAAAAGAAGACCGTGAATTAGATGAAGAACAAGAATATACCCAGTCCAAAATAATACAGTGAATAGAATGACAAAAAAGGATTTTTAGAGACAAAGAAGAACTCTGTAGCATCATTCAGATAATCATCATCAGAGTTCTTCATCAGCTCCAAGCTTTCAAGAGACAACCAATCAATATCAGTCTAAAAGCTTGCTAGAGACATCATCACTGTGAAGGCCTATCACCCTGCAGCAAAGCTTCCTGCAAACCTGAACCATTCTCCATTTCAGGGGGAGCATTTGCTAACATCACTGAATCCACAAGTCTTCTCAGTGTATTGAGAAAGAGAAGACAAAAATCACTCTCTCACCCCCTCCTATATAAAAGTTTGTCATCTCCCTTCAAAAGTGATTCCTGGTTGCAAGTCTCCTAACCAAAAGACTTGAGTTGGTTTTTGGGGACCTGATCAAAACCCATTAGTGTCAGGCACCTGATCAAAAACCTGAGTGGATTCCTACCAAGGGTGGTAGAAGAGCGGACTACCCAGATTTGGGGAACCACTATAAATTTCTTGTGTCGTCTAGTTGCCTACCTATTTCTTTTTGTTCTTGCTGTATGGCTGTGATTAAGTTTATTGTTTTCTTTTCTTTGTTTTCTAATTACTGCACCCTTTCAGTTTACAGCAAAAGCTGTAACAACACTACTATAGGGACCTAACAAATTTTAAATATACTTTATTCACCGCCCTCCCCTCTAGTGTATTGTAGACCTAACCCTTACATTCACATGTCACTAACAGATTCAGCTTCATCTTTCTTGAAGTTCTCATACTGTGAGATGAGAGTTGATCTTCTATATTTTCTCTCATCTACTCAGCCAGCAACCATCTGGTTGAGAGAATCCCAGATAGCTTTTACAGAGGTGCACTCAGCCACCTTTTGGAAGATGTCATCTGACATGCTCTGGGCCAGTATATTCATAGCTTTTGCATCAGCTATTTTGGCTTTCTTCTGAGCATCAGTCCACTAAGGTGGTGGAACTGCTTGAGTGCTTGAAGTTGATGTGGATGTTAAAGTTGTTAGTTGAGGAGGACCTGTCAAACTTGAATTAAAAATATTCTCATCAATAGAGTTCATGTAAAGCTTTATTCTTATCTTCTAGATTGCAAATCTATTCAAGTTGCAGACTGGAGGTCTGGTGCTTGCATAATCTTTGTTCTGTATCATGCTATGAAATAAATAAACTTAAGAGAAATAAAGATCAGATCTAACAGAGGATCTTTTGGTTCAAGGGTTAGCTTGTACAACCAAAGGAAACCCCTCTGATACCAATTGAAAGATGGGGTTAGACTTGATTTACTCTAGGGGGGTGAATAGTGTAATTTGGAATCTTTTGATGTTAATAAAATAATATCATATTAATAAAGTAAAGATACCAAAATTAGTAGAATGCAAAAAAGCACCCTAAGTCAATCTAATCAAACACAGCACAAATAACCTAATCTATCACAGCCACAGTAAGAACAAAAAGAAAAGGGAAACCAGACAACACAAGAACTTTTATAGTGGTTCCCCAACCTGGGTACATCCACTCTTCTACCACCCTGGTAGGAATCAACTAGCAGGTTTTGATCAGGTGACTGCCACTAATGAGCTTTTGATCAGGTGCTCAAAAACTAAAATAAACTTTTGAAGGTAGTTAATAAACCCTTTATACAGAGGAAGGAGAGAGATTGATGGTGTCTTCTCTTTCTCTTTTCAACAGATAAGACACGTGGATTTGTTGTTGTCAAGAAATCCTCTTAATAACACTTGGAGTCTTACACAGGGTGTAGGTCTTTAGTCTTCAACCCTGACTTGAAAAAGATCCAGGAACTTCTGACTGATAGAAATTTGTTGTCCTTGAAGAATCCTAGAGTGAAGTTTGAAGAAAACTTTTGATTTGTTATGATTGTTCTTCGTCTTCTTCAGTAATGTCAAGGAGAAAACAAACTGTTTTCTGTATAGAGAAGGTTCAGAACACTTTGTTGTAGATCTCTTCTCTATATCTCTGTATTCCTGTATTGTCTGCTAGTTCTCTTAGTTGTCTATTCTTCTGAAAAAGAAAAATTGTTTTATATCTTCAGTCGAATTCTCCTTCTGAATTTTTGAATTCCTCTGCATTAATTGCTGACGGCCTAGAGAATGAAAATCGGCTGGAGAGAATATTTGCATTAATGAATTTCCCCAACTATCCCATTAAAAATAGCAAGTAATATTCCTAATGAAGACCGTAATCAATGCTTCCACTAACAGCTATATTCAGATAATATAAGCATTAATTACTTAGGAATTACTGTTATAGAATAAGGACAAAATGAGGGAAATTTCCAAGTCTGGAAGTGCACAGAAATCGTCGACTAGAGAACCGATTTCGTCAACCTGAGATCCAAGTTCGTCGAAAAGAGAAATCATGTTCGTCGATCTGAGAATTCTTGTTCATTGACCTGAGAACCAAGTTCGTCATCCTGAGGTCAGCTAACTACTTTTTTGTGAAGAACTTCCCAATTCTGTGCTCCAAGTTCGTTGAGCTGATAATATAACTTCTTCGACCTGAGTTCAGAGAAAGTATTTTGGACTTAATGTGTTGAAGTTGAACTTCCAGAATTCATCGACCTGAGCTCGAATATCATTGAGATGAACCCAGAGAATTGACTCGGAGTTCATCGAGCGGAGCACGACTTTCGTCGCGCTGAGTTCGACGAACGTCGAACTCACTTCCTGAATTTGATTTTCTTCTAAGTCTTGAGTCTTCTGTAGACTTCTGCTGGCTAGTCCATGTGTGGTTGATTCTAAGGACTTAGCCTAAACTCTAGACACAGACATGACCCTGGCTATACATGGTGGGTCAAATATCCTAGTTAGTGAACCTATCCCAAATCAAACTAGGGATCCAACAAACAGTCAACAACAAACATCTGAAAGAAAGTAGAAAGACCAAGCTAGTCCAGAAAGGCCACTCTCTCCAACATATGATCCTGAAATGGCTCCAAATTCTAGAATGACTAGATTTAATGAGCTGATAGCTCTTTCACATATCAGAAAAGCCAAGAAAGTAGGCAAAGTTACTTCTCAATATTCAACTATATCTTCTAACAGAAAGAAAGAACTGGATAAATATCAGGTATAAAAGTTTTTCAATGTTGATTCTTATATGTCTTTACATCCTGAACCAGTTGTGCCAAGAGCTGCTTCTGTGAAAGTTCTTGGAGCAGAAGACATGAAGATGACTATAAGAGAAGTAGCTGATCCCAAGATAGAGATAATCTTCACTAAACCATCTTTTGAAGCTTCATTGGATGCTACAAAGAAAGTTTGACAGATTTTCTCACTTCTGTTTTTCTTTTTTAACTTAATTATTATTTATTGTAAATATTTCATAGGGCACCTTGCTTAGATATCTGCTGAAACATTATAATTCTGCCAGATATTATTTTATGCTTTGTGATTTTTTTCTTTTATGTTATTTGTAGTGACCTCACCTAAATAGGGGGAGATTGTTGGATCCCCACCTATATTTAGGTTGATTTGGGCTAGGTTCACTATTAGGATTATTAGATGTCCCAACATGTATAGTCTAGTGATGAGCCCGATTTATATAGGGATTTTCGGACTCATCTGGGCTAGTTTTCACGCATTTGCACTTCACTTTTAGTTCTATATCGTTCATATTTCATCTTGTCTATATTTCTATAGGAAGTGCACACTTTGGCCCGTGGTTGTGTATTTTTGTACTTTTATTATTTGTACTCCTTATTGTACTCGTCTGGAATGTCTACACATATCAGTGCTGGGTTTAGGGGTTGTGTGCGTGTTCCGGGGACGTTTGGAAGCAGGAATACTACGCACGATCATCGGATATAGTGCGTGTAACACCCCCACTTGTCAAATGGCATATAACGGTGGGTTCGGCCGGGGCCCCACGCCATATGTCACAGACAAGTAGTGGAAATACTTATGAAAATTAAATTCTATTCGCATCCTTAACTCAATCCATTCTGGCGCGACATTTTTAAGTTAAAGAACTCAGCTCAGAGAATGTCCACTTCTATATAACTTCCACATTTATATAGCAACACCAGGAATGTATACAACACACATACACTGGCCTTAAGGCCTTACAAATTTCTCTTTTCACACAATTACATTTTCGTACATCGGCACACAGGCCGTCCATACATGAAATCCAAACACACTTCTTCGTATGGACTTCAAGGGCCTTTAACAGCAATCCATCCACTCCACTTGTTCATTCTACCTGTAATTTGCCATCCAAGCCAAAACAGAAAGCAAAGTAATGGTCAGCATTCGCTGACCCATTTATAACGACTCTACCCCCTACCTGGGGCAGTGGTTCCTTCCATGTATGCATGTCATCATCTATCATCAAGCATCATCAAGTATCATGTGTATCATTCTCTTTATCAATCTATCAAGCACATCATATCACAAACGCTGGTATCCACCAAACGCTCCGTGCACTCAGGGCACCTTCTTGGTGTACTGGGCATCCCAGTCGTACACCGCCGATCAGAGGTTTTAACTTGTTGGTTGATCGGACCTAGTCCACCAGTCTCGCAAGCTGGCGACATCCCGCCCAAACCACTCAGAGGTACGTACCTCACAGCATCCATAAACAACCAGAGCAGATCGACCCACCCAATGTGGTGTAGCATTTACTACCAATCGACCCCTCACGTATTCTTGATCGACCCACCATTGTGGTGCAGCAAGTTGGGTGCTCACTTCCCGGATCATGCCACCAATCGATCCCTTCTAACCAGATGAACCCACCCTAGTGGTGTAGTCAGTTGGGTACTCGCTTCCCTGGCGCACTACCAATTGATCTCTCTTCAACCAGGAGCTTAACCAAAGCCTCCTCACATCCATCATCACATCCATACATTCATCACAAAATAACTCTCTTTGCATATCATCAAATCCACGGAGTCTTCTCCGGTTTACCCATGAACATCACCAATCTAGACTACCCGTCCAGATGGGCTTCACACAGCATGCCTATGTCGTACTCCACACTTCCGGCTCTAGATGCAGACTCAACAAAGGAACCACTTCCGAAATCCACCTCTTGGTGGAGGATTCCAAGAACATGCATAAAGAAAAGACTTTGATGTCGAATAAGGAGATAGTTACCCTCGAAGGTCTCTTCGGTGCCATGAAGTAGCCGGATGGAAGTCACCGCCTCAGCTCTGCCTTCACGAATTCGCTCTCAGATCTTCGCTCCGCACACCGCAGCTCCTCCAACAGCTGTCTTTACTTTCCTCCTTCCTTCCTTTGCTCTCTCCTTCCCTTTCTCTCTCTTGAAATGAGAAGAAGAAGAAGAAGGGCTTAAAACCTCAGATCTCGGCTAGAAATCCACCTGGTTAAAGCCTAATCCCTTAGATCCAGGACAGAGAAATCAACGGCAAGAAAAACACTGAAAAATCATGATTCGGCCCTGACACGCCCTGTGACACGCCCGTATCACAGGCCGTGTCCCCCAAAGCGGTGCACAAACCGCCTTATCCAACTTATCCATGCCAAGATGACATGCCAATGTCACGCCCGTGTCAGCCGAGTCACGCCCGTGACATAGGGCGTCTCACCCACTCGACGATCGCCACTCGACGATCTCTGCTCAGCGATCTCCGCTCGACGATCTCTGCTCGACGATCGACGCTCGACGATCTCCACTCGATGATCGACAAGCAAATCGTCGAACCGATGGGACGCGCACCATGTCACGCTCGTGTTACAGGGCGTGACCACCCAAACACTTCGTCGACCGAAAAATCGTCGACCTCGCGCCTCACAACGCATCCCGAGCGGGACACGCCCTGGGACACGCCCGTGTCCCAGTCCGTGTCACCCAATTTTTGCCAATTTCAGAATTTGGGCTATTACAGTGCGCATGACCACTGGTTGTGCGCAGATGATCATGCGTAATGTATCCTGATTTCCAGAATCTACCTGGGGTAATCGCACCACCACAGTACATAGTGCGCATGACCATCGGTCGTGTGTCACTGATCGTGTGCATTGATTCCTCTTTTCCTGGATTTCCTTCTAGGGTAATCGCATGACCATTGGACATAGTGTGCACGACCACCGGTCGTGCTCCATTGCTCATTCACAGTATCCCAGTTCTTCTTCCTAATCTGCCATGCCAGTGCGCACAATCACTGGACATAGTGCGCACGACCACTGGTCGTGCGCCCGTGATCATGCACATTATTCAATTCTGCTTTCTATAAATATGCAGGTGCCGCCCTAATTCCGGAAGAGCTCATTTTTCCTCTGCCGTTTTCATCTACGAGGAGGGATTCTGTCGTCCTCCTTCAATCTCCACCCTAGGGAGGTGCTCCGGGCGTGCTTTCACCGCCAAATCTAAGTTGTAACTTCCTCTCGGCATCATCCTTCATCCTTGAGCTTCAAGAAGAGCTAGACCTAGCTATCTCCACCAAGCTAGAGAATTTGTGCCATCCTCCACTGGCTCGTGACACGAAGAAGACGGGTCCATTGGGAGTGAGTAACAGCCTCCTCTACCCCGGACGCAGTTGAGGACCGAGCTTGGACGCGGATTGACAACCCGACGATTCCAACCTTGAATCCTCAGCAATACTTCGGATCTGGTCGATTTCGCATACTTTTCTTCTCTTATTATTGATGGTTTAGTTGAACTCTTTGTATTTGATGAAGTTATGCTTAGTGTAATATACGTTTATGTGTAATCATGTCTATGTGATTGGATGTTTTCGTTATTTACTTGAGGTGCGCCTATTTGTCCATCCACCATCCATTTGTTCTTTCCGTTCTAGCAATTGCTAGAAGCATGCATAGCGAAGAGGTGCTCACAACCCTCATTCCTCCGTTCTCACCACTTCATCCGCAAGCCTACTCACCCATCCGCCTAGTGATTCGGTGCATAGCGACCCGACTAGTCTTCCATCCCGCCTGGCGAAGCATCGCATAGCGGCGTTGCATCGGAGTAGTTGTTAGATTTTTACTTTCTTTTTCCGCAAATATCAAAACCCCCCTTAGTTTACTTCGACCTAAGGACTTCAATCTCAAGTCCTCCTCAAAATTAACTCCACCTTACTGTGTTTCTTGAGAGATCGATACTTGGGAAAACTCGCCCATTTTATATTACTTGTGCGATCGGTTCACTACCGTGATATTTAGCATCATGTTTTTGGCGCCGTTGCCGGGGAACACAGTTGTGTGAGTTTCTGGAGAGGGAGTTGTGAGAATGCTTTCCTTTTCCTTGGTAAATCGCTTTTGTTTTGTTCTATTTCTGTTTTGCCTGTCTTCTTCTTGTTTGTTTAAGCAATTGTAGTAATATATTGTTGGATTTAGTAATATGCAAAATTTATTTTGAATCTGCTATTTCGACACCATGTGGTGATATTCGTATGGATAATGTCATTGGTGTGGAAATCCTTCCCACGCTAGTCATGAATGCCCTACGAGAGATATTGAGCATAAGCCTCAGCGCACAATGCATGAGATGCTATATTCGTACAGCCCTTCAAACACTGTGCCCCGAGATTATGGTCAATCGTACTCGCCACATACATCGTTCTCTTATTCCTCTCCGGCCCCACAAGGACCCCAGAGTAATGGGAGAAAGTATTTGTATTGTCGTAGAACAGATCATGTCCCGAAGGATTGTACCGAGTACCTCCGTGTTATGGAAGAGGATGATGAGCCGGACATCCGGATCATCCCGACTCCTACCCTCGGTGGCACACCTTCATCATCTGGTTATGTTTCCCTGTCACCTTCATTTGTTGAAGGGAATGATCTGGACACAACCACCAGATGTGTGGATAATCTAGGCTTCGACGTGGCTGAGCCCATCTCTCCTGTGCATACATCTCCAAGCGTGGTGCCGATTCTTTGTGAGGAACCTGCGCTTGACTTTTATCCAAGAAAAGTTCTTCCGCCTTTTGTGCATTCTACTTCAGTCGTATCTGACGAAATTTTCGACGATGCAATGCAAGTTGAGGCTTGTGATACATGGATTGTTTCCACTCCCATGGAGGAGGACAATAATCCTGGTGTCGAGGAATCTCCCTCAATACTAAAGGAGGAAGTCCAAGTCTTGGTGGAGGCCTCTATGGATCCGGCCGAGCCTTGTAGCATTGTCAATATTGCTGACGATATTTTTCAACCTCAGCCTTTGGGGAGTGAAACCGGGATCACTCCCCCGAATATTTCTTTATGTTCTTCATCTCTTTTATTTCTTGACGCCCTTTCCTTATCTGAGCATGTGCAGGTTGAATCTCCACGGGTAAGTTGGGTTGACGTTGAGCCTTGTGCTCAGGCTGTCGATGAGTGCATCCTCTTGTGTGAGGAGGTTCCTACCTCCTTGACAGTGGAAGCCCATGCCGTCACCTTTGCCCCCAGCAAACTTGTGGTGGACGAAATCTTGTTAGGCAAGGATTTGTTTTGTGGTGAGATGAGTGATGACCAGACCTCCTCCTCATCCTACTTCCTATTTCCTCTGCCTACGAGGAGCAGGTATGATTATTTAGGCAGAGTGGTAACTGTTTTATCACCGTATCGGTACCCGTTACCGCAACGGATAATGGAATAGTTTCCTGTGCATTTTTCTTTTCATAGACCCATTAGGTAGAACTATATAGAATTTAATAAGTCGTGCTGCGATGACAATAACCCCATTACTTATATTATATTTCCTGCATTTTTATTTTTCAAGTCTAGCTTAGTTTTAGCATTTCTTTGTATTTCTGTTTTCTTTTGTTTTTGCGGAGCTCACCCCTACAGGTATGCATGGCAAATTGTATTGGCGGGGTTGTGATTCTTCGTATGGCGGACTTGCTTCTATTTTTCACGCGTCTTCTGGTATGCTCACTAGCTGAGCATTGGGTAACCTCTTCACTTAGCTCTTTAGGATTTTAATTTCTCTATCATATGCTGTGTAGTTTAGTTTAAGTCTGGGGGAGAACCGGTTTTGTTACCTTTTGCACGTGCACATCTCATGTGCATACTTGAAGCTTTTATAGTTTTATTTTGATTAGTTCATTGCACTGCACACAACTGCATCCATTTGAGCGCGTGCTTAGCTGTTAGTGTGCCGCGAGTTAAACTCATTTCTTCGTTATATTTGGGAAAATTATGGTGTTGGCTTAGGATTATGAGACAGAGTAAAATGTTGACCTTCTTGTGTTTCTAGTCAACTGCTTTCGTCTCGTGTAGAAATTCGAGTAGATTTAATTTTTTTATATGCTTATGGTTTTATACTTTTCTATTTGCGTAAAGATCTTTTTATTCTACTCAAAAGTTGGTGAATCCGGTGTGAATCAAACGGTAGTACAGGAATGTGTGTAGCTGTCACTAGACTCATTTTGCTTGAGTCTCGAGGAAGGATCATCTTTCTCGGTGGCTAAGAACTTACCCCAAGCTACTCTCGAAGCATGGGTACTTGGTTAGTCTAGCGTAAGCGTTATGTAGGCCATCATTTTGTCCTGGTTGAGCTTTGTACCGTTCCTAACGTCATATCCTCACTAGCCTCGTTGTGCCTATCCTTCTTTTAGTTCAACTCCACCTTCATTCACTAACGCCTCATAGCCTATCCTAGCCGCACACCGAAGTCGAGTTTAGTGTTTTATATTTTCATGTTGGGATGTGATGTGGTGTTATTATTTGTGAAAATTTGGAAGTTCTCCCAATTTTATATATGCTGAATTGTGAAAATAAAATGAAGATAAAGAAAAAAAAGAAAAATATTTGTAAGGACAAAAAAAAGTGAAAAGAAAAAGTTTAAATTGAAAATCTTTTTGGAAATGTGATTATATTTGGAGTAGGAGGTGCACACACTCATATGTTAAAAGTTAAGTCTGTAGGTGTGGTGTACCTGCATATATTGTGGTTAGCGGTTGGATTCTTTTTAGGCTAGCTCATTTGGGTTAGGTGCATAGCCTTTCTTTTTATCATTATTTACCTCACCGTAACCCAAGCCTCGTGATTATCCTAAAGTGCTACGGATTTGCGCTTGAGTCTAACTAGTGTCGTGGAGAGAGTGTGAACGGGCAAGCGTATGGTCCCCGACATTGGTGGATTCCTTTGGAGATGATCCTGAGCCCAGATCTTTGGCAAAGCTCACCTTAGTGGCCTGCCTACTTTCTTCCTATGCATGACCGGTTGATTCACCGTGATTCTATTTTTGAGTAGTAATAAAATTTTGATACGCATTGTGAAAAATATAAATTATTCTGCATACTTAGAAATTTTCTCTATTGTATTTTTACGCACGCGAGCATGAGACTTCGCATGTTACTTGTTTTTCAATGTCTTTCTTAGCAAGTAATTTTCCCTATCGGCTTAGATTTTGTTTGCTCGGGATGCGCAAACAGTTAAGTCTGGGGGTGTGATGAGTCTGATTTATATAGGGTTTTTCGGACTCATTTGGGCTAGCTTTCACGTATTTGCACTTCACTTTTAGTTCTATATCATTCATATTTCATCTTGTCTATATTTCCATAAGAGGTGCACACATTGGCCCGTGGTTGTGTATTTTTGTACTTTTATTGTTTGTACTCCTTATTGTGCTTGTCTGGAATGTCTACACATATCAGTGTTGGGTTTAGGGGTCGTGTGCGTGTTCCGGGGACGTTTGGAAGCAGGAATACTGCGCACGATCATCGGATATAGTGTGCACGACCACTGGTTGTGCGCTGATGATCGTGCGCAATGTACCCTGATTTCCAGAATCTGCCTAGGGTAATCGCACGACCACTGGACATAGTGTGCACGACCACTGGTCGTGCGCCACTGATCGTGTGCATTGATTCCTCTTTTCCTGGAGTTCTGCTTGGGGTAATTGCATGACCATTGGACATAGTGCGCACGACCACCGGTCATGCGCCATTGCTCGTGCACAGTACTCCAGTTCTTCTTCCTAATCTGCCATGCCAGTGCGCACGATCACTGGACATAGTGCGCACGACCACTGGTCGTGCGCCCGTGATCGTGCGCATTGTTCAATTCTTCATTCTATAAATATGCAGGTACCACCCTAATTCCGGAAGAGCTCATTTTTCCTCCGTCGTTTTCGTCTCTGAGGAGGGATTCTGCCATCCTCCTTCAATCTCCACCCTAGGTAGGTTCTCCGGACGTGATTTTGCCGCCAAATCTAAGCTGGAGCTTCCTCTCGGCCTCCTCCTTCATCCTTGAGCTTCAAGAAGAGCTAGACCTAGCTATCTCCACCAAGCTAGAGAAGTTGTGCTATCCTCCATCGGCTCGTGACATGAAGAAGATGGGTCCATTGGGAGTGAGTGACAGCCTCCTCTACCCCAGACGCAGTTGAGAACCGAGCTTGGACGCGGATTGATAACCCAACAATTCCAACCATGAATCCTCAGCAAGACTTAGGATCCGGTCGATTTCGCACACTTTTCTTCTCTTGTTGTTGATAGTTTAGTTGAACTCTTTGTATTTGATGAAGTTATGCTTAGTGTAATATACGTTTATGTGTAATCATGTCTATGTGATTGGATGTTTTCGTTATTTACTTGAGGTGCGCCTATTTGTCCATCCACCATCCATCTGTTCTTGTCGTTCTAGCAATTGCTAGAAGCGTGCGTAGCAAAGAGGTGCTCACGACCCTCATTCAGCTATTCTCACCACCTCATCTGCAAGCCTACTCGCTCATCCACCTAGTGATTCGGTGTAAAGTAGCCCGACTAGTCTTCCATCCCGCTTGGCGAAGCATCACATAGCGGCATTGCATAGGAGTAGTTGTTAGATTTTTACTTTCTTTTTCCGCAAATATCAAACCCCCCTTAGTTAACTCCGACCTAAGGACTTCAATCTCAAGTTTTCCTCGAAATTAACTCCACCTTACTGTGTTCCTTGAGAGATCGATACTTGGGAAAACTCGACCATTTTATATTTCTTGTGCGATCGGTTCACTGCCGTGATCTTTAGCATCATCTAGGGTCATAGGTTTTTATCAAAGTCAAGTCAGTCAACAACCTAGATTGATTGGTTCTCACCTTCAGAAGACTTAGAGACAAAAGACCTCCAGAGAAAAGTAGTTTTCTAAGAGACAAAAATTTGTTCGAAAATTAGCTGAACAGAGTGAAAGTCCACCTAGTGTCGGCTATGTGCACCTATGGGGGGGGGGATAGGTGACGTGTGGTTCTTTTGCGGAATTTACAGATGTACCTGCACAATAAAAACAACAAACACAGCACACAGAAAACACAGCAAATTTATAGTGGTTCCCCGACTTGGGTACATCCACTTTCCCCTTCGACCTATCTCCCCAACAAGGGACGACTCGGTCACTTCACCAACGAGATTGAAATCCAATCCCTTCACTAACGGAAGGAGCCCTTCCACACGTGAGAGTCAACACTCCCACAAATCGGGTTGCACCCAACCCTTACAACACGGAACTAAAGTTCCTTTACAATGAAATAAAAGTAGAATGTACACGTGATACAAACTTCTCTTGGAGACACCGGTGTTCCTCTTTGTTCGACGACGTGGTCTTGAGGTCGATGAAGAGTCTACGACCTTGGTCTCTCTTGGAGAGGATTTCCCCGGAACCGGCGGCGGCACACGAGCGGCGGCTAGCTTCGGGATCGGCGGCTACGATGAAGAGCAGCTGCTGAACTTGGAGATCCAAACTTCGTTGCGAAGCAAGCTCGGTCAACCAACGGTCACACGAGGATCGGTCGTCTCGATCGATTCGGATGGGAAGTGTTTCCGATCAACAAATCGAGAGACAAAGGATCTCTGGATAGACTCGTGAGACTCAAGCCTTGCTAAGCTACTGTCGCCGGAGATCGGGAAGAAGATCTATCGGTGGCGGCGACGGACTTGCGTGAGCGGCGACGGAGGCGGTGGAAGGATTTCGCGATTTTAGGGTTTCCGTGAGCTCGCGTATTTTTCTGTCTATGTACTGTTCAAAATACCCATGTATTTATACTGTAGCTACCCCCAATAAGACCGTTTGTGGGACCCACAGAGGTAGACCCCAAGTCCCGGTCCAGATATTAAACAGCAGCAGAATCCGGTTCAGGAAATTAGCTGAGACAGAATCCGGTTCAGGAAATTAACTGAGAAAACGCCAAGGAAAAATCGGCGAGAATCGCAGACGATTCTCGACGAATCGGCGAGAATCATCAAGTGATTCTCGACGATTCGTCGAGAATCGATTGTGATTCTCGTTGAATTACTTGTCGATTCTCAACGAATTCAACTTGTATTCATGGGCTGCATGACTATTGGTTCGGCGGGAATTACAAGCGATTCTCGCCGAATCTTACTTGGCACCATATTGAGATGGCCAGAAGGAGTCGGCGAGAATCATTGATGATTCTCGTCGATTCGGCGAGAATCACCAAGTGATTCTCGCCGATTCGGCGAGAATCACTTGGTGATTCTCGTCGAATTTGCCTTGGACGATTTTTCGTCTTCCACCTAGGAGCTGCTCCTTGATCCTCCATGCTCCTTGTCTTCTCTTGCATATGAGCGGCCCTGTACTTGAAAGTAAGTGCACTCCAATAGAGAGAGTACACATAGGCCAACACACTGATCTGCTGAACGAGGGATTACGTCGTGCAGATCCGTGTATATTGACCTACTGCACCCTGACATTGGTGTGCACTTAGCGTGGAGAAACTGC
Source organism: Platanthera guangdongensis (assembly GCA_039583875.1). NCBI lineage: Eukaryota > Viridiplantae > Streptophyta > Magnoliopsida > Asparagales > Orchidaceae > Platanthera > Platanthera guangdongensis. Next base: position 133,772,965 of record CM077155.1, read on the forward strand.
AAGTACAACTTGAAAAGGTTTATCAAATACATAGTCTATTGACCTTAGCTTGTCCAGGGGCTTCTTCAAATCAGGTACATTGTGGATACAATACCCAACAATCTCCCCCTATTTGAAGAAGCCTAAACCCTACAAGCTAAGGTGAATAGAGCAAGTGAAAAGGAAAGCAACTGAAGACCATAAACGTAACATCATTAAGTGGAGACATCCCTTACCAATACCGAGTGCTTGGGAGCAAGCTGGAGCCACCTTAGCCTTGACCCCGAGAGGGTTATCTCCCCCTTTTCGGCTTCGGCAAATCGGGGTCAGGAACCTTTGGCCCTTAGCTCCCCCTCAGTTCTTGCATCTGTACTCACGCTGGAGTTCCCGGCTCCCCCTCAGATTATGCACGAGTTGGGAGCCTCTGTAGTCTTCATTCTTCATAATTGAGCATCCCCAATTCTGTCTTGAAAAGATTGAACTTTGCCTCGTCTAGGGGCTTTGTGAATACATCAGCAATCTGCTTGTCCGTGGGGACATAACAGAGAGAGATATCCTTGTTCTCCACGTGCTCCCTAATGAAGTGGTAGCGTACTTCAATATGCTTCGTTCTGCTGTGCGACACCGGATTGTTGGCAATGGCAATTGCACTGGAGGAGTCGCAGTACATTGGAACTTCCTTGAACTGAAGGTTGTAGTCGGCTAACTGATTTCTGATCCAAAGGAGTTGTGCGCAACAGCTTCCTGCCGAGATATACTCGGACTCTGCTGTGGAGGTTGCAACGCAATTCTGTTTCTTGCTATTCCATGAGATAAGCCTCCTGCCGAGGAATTGACACGTCCCGGAGGTGCTTTTCCTGTCATCCCTGCTCCCTGCAAAATCAGCATCTGAAAAGCCTATTAGCTCGACATCATTGTTCCTCGGGTACCACAAGCCAAGATTATGAGTACCTTTAAGGTATCTTAGAATTCGCTTTGCAGTGACATAGTGAGATTCCTTAGTGTTCACCTGATATCGGGCACATACACATGTGGAGAACATAATATCCGGTCTACTGGCAGTAAGGTAGAGCAGGGATCCAATGATGCTTCTGTATTTGGTTTCATCGAAAGGTTTACCTTTCTCATCCTTATCCAGAGACATGGTGGATCCCATTGGAGTCCTCATAGAGGTTGCACTCTCCATACCGAATTTCTTAAGGAGTTCATTTGTGAACTTCGTTTGAGAAATGAAAATTCCATCCTCAGACTGTTTCACTTGAAGGCTTAAGAAATACTTGAGCTCTCCCATACTGCTCATTTCAAACTTTCCTTGCATAAGTTTGGAAAACTTTTTGCAAAGATTGTTGTCCGTTGAGCCGAATATTATGTCATCGACATAGATTTGCACCAGCAAAATCTTGCCTTTGACTTCCCGGAGAAACAATGTTTTATCTATTTTACCTCTGGAGAACTTGTTCTCAAGAAGAAAGCTAGATAAAGTCTCATACCAAGCTCGTGGAGCTTGTTTCAACCCATATAAGGCCTTATTAAGAAAATAAACGTGATTGGGATAAGTAGGGTCGACAAAACCTGGGGGTTGAGCGACGTATACTTCCTCTTTCAGGTCTCCGTTCAGGAATGCCGATTTCACATCCATTTGGTAGACAGTGAATCCTTTGTGTGAAGCATATGCCAGGAACAACCGGATTGCCTCGAGCCTTGTGACTGGTGCGAAGGTTTGGTCGAAGTCAATCCCTTCCTCCTGTCTGTAACCTTGAGCCACCAGCCTGGCCTTGTTCTTTATGATGACACCATGTTCATCCAGCTTGTTTCTGAAAATCCACTTCGTGCCAATGACATTCTGCTTGTATGGTCTGGGAACCAGCGTCCAAACCTTGCAACGTTCGAATTGATGTAGTTCCTCTTGCATGGCCAGAATCCATGCCGCATCCTTGTTCGCCTCATCGAACTTCTTTGGCTCAACCTGAGACAGGAAGCTGAGATGCAATACTTCGTTAGTTGTACCTCTTCGAGTTCTGACGCCTACACGAGGATCTCCGATGATCTGTTCTCTAGGATGATCCCTCACGTGACGGAGCTCTAGAAGTCTGGCGTCTGGAGCTTCAGCTACTTCTTGTGCTTCTCGTTCTTCTAAAAGATTTGTTCCATCTTGATCTTCAACATTTTCAGATGACGTGGAGGTGGAAACTTTGACGTACTTGGGTGCGTCATCTTTAGGGGTCTCATCCAGATTCAGCTGGTCAAGTCTAGCACCTGCATCTTCAAGAATACAACTGGAAGAATTGCTGTTAAGCAAGCTTCCTTCATCAAATACAACATTTATTGATTCTTCTACCACTAAGGTTTTCTTATTGAAGACCCTATATGCCCGACTATGGGAGCTATATCCCATGAATATGCCTTCGAAGCATTTTTCACCGAATTTAGTACGCGGATACTTCCCATTATTTAGTACATAGCATCTGCAACCAAAGATCCTCAAGTAGGACATGGTTGGTTTCCTGCCTTTCAGTAGCTCGTAGGGCGTCTTACGATGATGTTTGTTGATCAACGCTCGGTTTTGTACATGACATGCCGTATTGACACCCTCTGCCCAGAAGTATTCCGGGAGAGAAGCATCTTTCAACATAGTCGTGCAGGCCTCAATGAGAGTTCTATTTCTCCTCTCCGCAACTCAATTTTGCTGAGGAGTGCGCGGGGAGGAAAACTCATGAAAGATACCTTGTTCTTCACAAAATTCTGTCATAGCACCATATTCGAATTCTGTTCCATGGTCACTTCGGATTTTGACCACGGAGCAGTTAAATTCGTTCTGAACTTGCTTGACAAAATTAGTGAAGATGTCAAAAGTATCTGACTTTGTTTCAAAAAGAACACCCATGTAAACCGTGAGTGATCATCAACTATCACTAGCGTATATGACTTGCCTCCCAAACTATGAACTTGCATTGGGCCAAACAAGTCCATATGTAGCAGATAAAGACATCGGGAAGAGTCTTTGTCTGCAATGCTCTTAAAGGTAGCCCGTGTCTGTTTGCCCATCTGGCAAGCATGACAGGGGCTATCCTTGATGCACTTGATACTGGGAGCATCTCTTACTAAATTCTTAGAAAATAGCATACTAATTGTCTTATAATTAATATGTGCCAATCTCTTGTGCCATTGTTCACAAAGAGAAGCACTGCCTGTTGCCACAAGGCATACGGGGGTAGATGAATCTATACTAAGAAAATCTAAGCAGAAGATATTTCTGCTCCTAATGCCTGATAATACCGTCTCAGAGGAGGAACGTGAAATTATCAGACATTTATCCTTGCAGAACTTAACGTCATAACCTTTATCACATAACTGACTTACACTAATCAGGTTATGGTTTAACCCTTCAACATAAGCCACGTCGGTGATAGAGATTATACCGTTGGAAATCATACCATAACCTCTGGTGACTCCTCGATCTGACCCTCCAAAGATGACTTTGGGTCCATTCTCGACTGGAGTGTAATCACGCAGCAGGCTTCTTGTCCCGGTCATATGCCGGGAGCATCCACTGTCCAAATACCAGATTGGCGTTTTGGTGGCCTTTGGACATTCCTGCAAAACAAAATTAATTTGCCTTAGGAACCCAATCGAACTTGGGTCCTAGATTCCTGGTTAGCACACTCCCCCTCGGTCGGTTAACCCTACGAGTGGTCGGTCTCGCATTGTTAACATGGGAGTCTCGTAGTTCCTTGGATTAAACCAACAATCCACGGCAAAGTGACCGACTTTGCCACAGCACCAACAGTCGAACCTGTTGTATCTCTTCCGAGGCTCCTGCCTTACCCTGGGAACAACGGGTACAGCTGGGGCCTTGGATCTGGAGGTGGAGGCCTCATGGTGATGGCAGTCACATGACTTTGTCACCTTTTGAATAACAGGCTTGACTTTTGGCGCCTGCTTTCCATTATGGCCGCTAGAGAACGGACCATAATTTCCTATGTGGATCTCCTCATAAGGTGCCTTGAAGGCACTCTCACCAAAGTTCCGGGGGAAGTTCCAACCGTCATATCGGCTCTTAGGCTTTGCAACCGAGGGCCGGAAATGATGCCCAAATGTTGACTCAAAGTCATGTTGGTTGCAAGGAAAGCCAGGCTTTCTGAACGCAACAGGACTAAGAGGAGCCTTCCCCTTTTCATCAGCAGAGGCCTTCTTGGCGGCCTTATTCTTCCTCTGGTTCTTGTTTCTCCGAGATGAAGAACCAGATGCCCCAACATGCCCCAAGCCAGCTCCTTTGGCCTGAGCAGAGAAGGTGTCAACGACTGGAAGCACTGTTTTTGGCATAGAGAAGCTCTGTACGATCTTCCTTTCTGCCGCAAGTAGTTCTTCCAATTTGTTGACTTCCTCCTGCTTGAGATCAAGGAGCTGCAAAGACTCTGAGTGCTTTGAAGTCAGGTCAAGGTGTTCCTGCCGGAGAGAAATCAAACTAGTGACCTCTTCCCTTAGGGATACACACTCACCCTTAAGGAATTTTACTTCCTTCTTCTCAGCCCTCAGTCTCTTACGGCACTCGTCGAAGGTGTTGAGCAGAAGCTCATACTTCTCGAGGAGTTCAGCTTCGCGGGCCGAAGGGCCATCCTCAGGTTCATCATCCTGAGACTCAGGATCAGAGTCGGAGTCGGAAAGAGGGGTGTGAGCTTTTACCTTCCCAGTAAATGGGGGACATTCTCCTTCTGAGTCTGAGCGACCCACCAGCCCGAAGTAGGCTTCCTCATCATCACTGGAGTCTGAGGAATCAGACTCACTTAGCGTCTTTGGTCTTCTTGCGATGTAGCTCCGCTCCTTCTTATCTCTGGAGGATTTGAGCTCCTCTCCTTTCCCTTTATCTCTTTTGTTTTGATGGCAGTCGGCCACGACGTGACCTGGCTTATTGCATCCAAAGCAAATAATATCAGAAGAACGATGTTTGTTAGGTTTAGATGCATACCTGTCAGAAGAGTAGTTTTTCTTCTGATGTCTGGATGAGGAGCCGTCTCTCTTCCTTTGATTCCTCATCTTGAGGAATTTCTTGAACTCTCGAGTGATGAGGGAGAAATCCTCTTCCGACAGTTCTGAGCTGGAGGAGCATGGATCGGAGTCCTCCTCTTCTTCCTTATTTCTGGCACGGTACGACACCGCACCCTTCCCTTTTCTGTAGTGACTGGCTTTTAGGGCCACAGTCTTTTCTTTTGCAGCAGCCTTCTCTGCTTCTTCCTCTGCCTTCCTGGTGTTCAGCTGAAGTTCATAGGACATCAGCTTCCCGAACAGGATTTGTGGATCAGTTTCTGCTAGTCTGCCAAATTCTCTGATGGCGCAGATCTTTGTATCCCATTCCTTAGTAAGGGACCTAAGGAATTTGTCATTGAGTTCACCATTGTTAAACACTCTTCCATAGCCCTTGAGGGCGTTAACAATCTTCAGGAAGTTCTCGTATGTGACTCCGATCTCTTCCTTAGGCCCTTGCCGGAAGGCCTCATACTTCTGGTTCAGGAGGGATCTCCGATCATCCCTCACTTCATCTGTGCCCTCCATTAGGATGATCAGGCACTGCCAAATCTCCTGAGCTGTCCTGCAGTTGCTGAAGTTTTGCATCATAGAGTCGTCAACCGCGCTGACCAGGATGTTTCTTGCCTTCATGTCAAGGCCCACTAGGACCATCTCATCCTTGTCCATTTCAGAGAGTGTCTTTGGCACTTTCTTGGTGGGATCAATGGTGGAGGCCTTAGTGGGTACATAAGGTCCCTCCAGCACGATCATGAACAGTCGAGGGTCCACTGCTTCCATATAGAACCTGATCCTTTCCTTCCAGATAGGAAAGTTAAGTCTGTTGCACACTGGGATCTTGCCGGAGTACTTGAGCCCGTCCATAGTAGCTGTATGTCTCCTTGTTGACACTAGTGGCAGGATTCACCTCAAGGTGTTAGCCTTTTTGTTGAGGAACCTCCCTATGATACCACTTGAAAGTCCACCTAGTGTCGGCTATGTGCACCTATGGGGGGGGATAGGTGACGTGTGGTTCTTTTGCGGAATTTACAGATGTACCTGCACAATAAAAACAACAAACACAGCACACAGAAAACACAGCAAATTTATAGTGGTTCCCCGACTTGGGTACATCCACTTTCCCCCTTCGACCTATCTCCCCAACAAGGGACGACTCGGTCACTTCACCAACGGGATTGAAATCCAATCCCTTCACTAACGGAAGGAGCCCTTCCACACGTGAGAGTCAACACTCCCACAAATCGGGTTGCACCCAACCCTTACAACACGGAACTAAAGTTCCTTTACAATGAAATAAAAGTAGAATGTACACGTGATACAAACTTCTCTTGGAGACACCGGTGTTCCTCTTTGTTCGACGACGTGGTCTTGAGGTCGATGAAGAGTCTACGACCTTGGTCTCTCTTGGAGAGGATTTCCCCGGAACCGGCGGCGGCACACGAGCGGCGGCTAGCTTCGGGATCGGCGGCTACGATGAAGAGCAGCTGCTGAACTTGGAGATCCAAACTTCGTTGCGAAGCAAGCTCGGTCAACCAACGGTCACACGAGGATCGGTCGTCTCGATCGATTCGGATGGGAAGTGTTTCCGATCAACAAATCGAGAGACAAAGGATCTCTGGATAGACTCGTGAGACTCAAGCCTTGCTAAGCTACTGTCGCCGGAGATCGGGAAGAAGATCTATCGGTGGCGGCGACGGACTTGCGCGAGCGGCGACGGAGGCGGCGGAAGGATTTCGCGATTTTAGGGTTTCCGTGAGCTCGCGTATTTTTCTGTCTATGTACTGTTCAAAATACCCATGTATTTATACTGTAGCTACCCCCAATAAGACCGTTTGTGGGACCCACAGAGGTAGCCCCCAAGTCCCGGTCCAGATATTAAACAGCAGCAGAATCCGGTTCAGGAAATTAGCTGAGACAGAATCCGGTTCAGGAAATTAACTGAGAAAACGCCAAGGAAAAATCGGCGAGAATCGCAGACGATTCTCGACGAATCGGCGAGAATCATCAAGTGATTCTCGACGATTCGTCGAGAATCGATTGTGATTCTCGTTGAATTACTTGTCGATTCTCAACGAATTCAACTTGTATTCATGGGCTGCATGACTATTGGTTCGGCGGGAATTACAAGCGATTCTCGCCGAATCTTACTTGGCACCATATTGAGATGGCCAGAAGGAGTCGGCGAGAATCATTGATGATTCTCGTCGATTCGGCGAGAATCACCAAGTGATTCTCGCCGATTCGGCGAGAATCACTTGGTGATTCTCGTCGAATTTGCCTTGGACGATTTTTCGTCTTCCACCTAGGAGCTGCTCCTTGATCCTCCATGCTCCTTGTCTTCTCTTGCATATGAGCGGCCCTGTACTTGAAAGTAAGTGCACTCCAATAGAGAGAGTACACATAGGCCAACACACTGATCTGCTGAACGAGGGATTACGTCGTGCAGATCCGTGTATATTGACCTACTGCACCCTGACATTGGTGTGCACTTAGCGTGGAGAAACTGCAAGTACAACTTGAAAAGGTTTATCAAATACATAGTCTATTGACCTTAGCTTGTCCAGGGGCTTCTTCAAATCAGGTACATTGTGGATACAATACCCAACACAGAGCTCGACTTTCGTCGATCTCAGATCGATGAACTGAGATTTCTTCACTGAGCTGAGTTCGACAAAAGCCTAGCTGAGATCGACGAATTTCAATCTCTCCTCAGTAGTTCAGCTCAACGAAAGACTATCTATATTCGACGAACTTGGAGCTCAATTTGACAAGTTAATTTTCTGGTCAACGATCTTGGAGCTCAACTTGACGAAGGAGAGGTTTCAGTTCGATGAATTTGGATCTCAGGTCGATGAGAATTTGCTGAGTTCGACTAATTTCTCCCCATTTTAGTTCGACGAATTTTGATCACAGGTCGACAAGAATTTGCTGAGTTCGACAAATTTCTCCCAGGTTCAGTTTGACTATTTCTCTATTTGTTTTCAGTTCATCTAAGGCAGATGTTTTTCAAATTATATTATAATATATCTATAATGCTCTGATAATTAATGCATAATATTCTTATGAATATAGTTGTTCCATGGCAGCATTAATTATGACATTCACAGAGTTATTACTTGGCTTATTTTACTTGGACAGTTGAGAAAACTCATTAAAGACAAATTCCAGCCGTTCAACTCCCAGAATTTCTGTAGTTAGTAAAGGAAAGGAATTCAAAAGCTAAAATATGCATGGAATATATAAGGATTATTTCTTTTTCATTACAGCAGAAAGTTAGAAAGAATAATTTACAGAAAAGTGAAAGAAGAATAGCTCTCATACAACTCAAGTTCTTCATCAATTTTTGCTTCAGGGCTTTCATGAGACAATCCATCAACATCAGTATAAAAGCTTCCTGAAGATCAACCAACAATCTGAAGGCCTACACCCTGAGCAAAGCTTCCACTCTCCTGAACTATTCTACATCTCTAGGGGAGCTTTGCCAACAACAGCAATCCACTGGTCTTCTTAGAACATTGAGAAAGAGAAGACAATATCAAATTTCTTTTTACTCTACTGTAAAAGGGTTTCTAACTCTCTTCAAAAGTTATCCCTTTGGTTGTTAAGTCTCTTGATCAAAAAACTTAGTTTGGTTTTTAGGAACCTGATCAAAATCTCAAAGGGTTGCTAGATCTCCCTTGAAAATAGATCTTGTGGTGACAGGGTACCTGAGCAAAAACCTGTGGTGTCAGGGCACCTGATCAAAAACCTGTAGTGGATTCCTACCAGGGTGGTAGAAGAGTTGATGTACCCAGGTTATTGGGAAACCACTGTAAATTTCCTTGTGTCATCTGGTTGTGCTCTATTCTTTATTTTGTTGTACTATGATATACATATTTTCTCTTCTTATATATATATATATATATATGTCACTTATTTTAATCCGCTAAAAAAATAACTCAAAGTTTTTTTAAAAAACACTCTATTCACCCACCCCCCCCCCTCTATAGTAAAGATAAGATCTATCCTTCACTTTAAATTGGTATCAGAGCATATTTGATATTACTTTCACTTTCACAAATTGCTTGATTCTGATATGCTTGTCAAAATACTTGGTCATTCGCCGCTTGACCTCTTCTTGCCGGGGAGCTGACAAGTCATGCAGCTCCTCCACCAAATCAACGGAGAGCTAAAGCTCGTCCTCATTCTCAGCCCACCACACTTATCCACCTTCTTCTTCCTCAACCACTCGAGGTGTCCGGACTTCGAATTCTATGGGGAGTACTGCTTCGCAATCATGAGAGAGTTTGAAAGGGGTCTCCCCTGTGGCTGTGTTTGGGGTGGTCCTCGGGGCCCAGAAGACTGAAGGAAGTTATTCTACCCAGCCCCCATTCATGTTCTCCACCTCCTTCCTTAGGAGGTTCAAGATGATCTTGTTCGCCGCCTCCACTTATCCATTGCTCCTAGGATGATGGATCGACGCGAACCTGAGATAAATAACAAGTTACCCACAGAAACTGATGAACTCAGTGCTGGTAAACTGTGGCCCATTGTTTGTGACAATGGCCTGGGGCAGTCCAAGTCGGCAGATGATCTCTCCCTATACAAAGTTCCTGATCACCTAGGTTGTCACTTTAGCCAATTACCTTACCTCCAACCACTTAGAAAAGTAATTGATCATGACCAGCAAGAACCTCCTTTGCCAACTGGCCCGAGGGAAGGGCCCTACCAGGTCCATTCCCCAGATGGTGAAGGGTCAGGGTATCGTGATGCTTCTGAGTCGCTGAGCCGGCAGCAGCTGGAGAGAGGCGAACAATTGGCACTTGTGGCACTTCTTTGTGAATTCAGCAGCTTCCTGGCCTAGGGTCGGCCAGAAGTACCCTTCCCTGACTATCCTTCCTTCCAAGGTTTTGCTGCACGAGTGACTCCCGCACTCTCCGAAATGGACTTATTCCAATATCCACTGGACTTCCCTCTCAGCCACGCAACGTGTCAACAACCCTGAGAGGGTATTCCGATATAACTGCCCGTCACGCATGAGGTATTATGTTGACTTATGCTTGAATCGCTTCTTATCCATCCCCTATAGGAACTCCCCTATGGATAGGAAAGTTGCAAAAGGATCCATCCACAAGGGGTACTGGTTCACCTCCATCAGCTCCCCCTCCTCGATTGATGTGCGGAATAAGTCGGTGATGGTTCCCCCCACCTGGGGTCCATGCTTGGCCAATTGGTCGACCTTATCATTTTCCTCCCGCTGCACATGCCGGATAGAGAAGGTCTGGAACATGCTGATAACCCCTTTTACCTTTGTCAAATAGAGTTGAACAGTAGGCTCCCTTGCCTCAAACTCCTCATTGATCTGAGAAGTCACCACCATGGAGTCTGTGAGAACCTCCACATCATGCACCCACAGCTCCATGGGCAGATGCAACCCTGCTATCACCACTTCGTACTCGGCCTAATTGTTAGTGATGGGAAAGTGCATGACCACCATCTGCTTGATCATTTTTTGATAGGGGCTCTCCGAGATCACCCATACCCCCAAGAAATGACTCCCCGAAGCGCCATCCACCATCACCTTCCAAGTAACTAGGAGAGTTAGTTCCGCCTCTGCCACCTCGACCACGTAATCAGCAAGAAAGTCGGCCATCACCAGGGCCTTAATTGAGAGGCGGGGAACAAAGGATATCTCGAACTCACTGAGTTCCATAGACCACTTTGCCAACCTCCCTGAATGCTCCACCCCCTCAAAGATGTTGTAGAGGGGATGGTCAGTCACCACCCGGATGGAGTGTGACTGGAAATAGGGTCGGAGCCTCCAGGCCGAGATGACCAGAGCGAAGTCCAGCTTTTCTAAGATCGGGTATCATAGTTCTACTTTCCTCAAGACCCTACTCACGTAGTAGATAAGAAACTGCTTATTGCCTCCTTCAAAGACCAGGATGAAGCTTACCGCCTCGATCCTGACCCCAAGGTATAAGGATAGATCTTCACCTACCTTAGGCCCTTGAAGGAGTGCAGCCTGGGTCAACTTCCTCTTCAAGGCTTGGAATGCCTCCTCGCATTCCAGGGACCACTCAAACTTCTGGCCCCCTCTCATTGCCTTGAAGAAGGGAGAGCACTTCTCTCCTGCACGGGAAAGGAACCTGCTAAGTCCTTCCAACTTTCTCGTCATCCGCTGAACCTTCTTGGCATTCCATGGTGATCCCAACTCCATGATAGTAGGACCACTCCCATTACAAAGGAGGCTCCCGGTCTTATGCCCAGAACCTCCGTCTTACGGTGGCACTAACGCATGGGTTAGTCGACACTGCAACACGGCGATTCTGCCGGCTAATACAATTATATAACCTGTAGGCCAATATGATAAATAGAAGTATATCGGTAATGTTGAAATAAACTACAACCAGTCCACAGTCATAGTACATATCAAATATATATGAATGAAAGAGTACACAGTCCAAAATGAGAAGAATCAAGAAAGAGTAATAAGGCCTTATTCCATGTACATGAATATCAACTCTCCTCACAAAATAGAATTCGGAAGCTAATCAACTAATCTCGTCCCACCTGAGGATGTGCTGTAGTAGTAGTAGGTGGTATCAACTACTCACGCCCTGTCACCTAGTCCTGTCGGTGGTGCTGGTTCTCCATCTCCTCGAGCTCCTAAAAATAGTTGGTCACCGACCAGTAGTCAAAAGACTAAGTCGTTTCCTCCGCACCTCGCCCCACAACTCCTAGGCACCGTGCGGGAGGACGAAGCGGAGGACTATCAAGGGGTAACAAAAGGAAGTAGGTGGCAAGAAGCTATCTATCAAGTATAAGAGCAACATAGTTTTACTCTAACAGTTCTAAGTACATGGTATAAGTGAAGTAAAGGTATGGTACAAGTAAGTAAAGAACAGAAAGTAAGAGCAGAAAAGTAAAGCCATGCTACCACTACACTACCATCACAAAAGTACCTTAACTTATAAAAATGCAAATACAAATTTATAAGTTAAGGTTTCCAGAAATTTTAACTTATCATATAAAAGAGCCCATACTAATTTATATGATAAGGATCTATGAAGCGTATGACCTAATATGAATGAATGTTTATGATGCAATTTATGCAACAGGAAAGTGCAACTCACACACAACGACTCTGTGATCACAGACCTTTAGTTCCCACTTTTTGAGAGCTAGCTTCACTCTCGAGTACAACCGTTGTGGCTATGGCAGCAGCGGAGCGGGCGTCTCCACTTCTAGGCAGATATGCACACTATCAAACCTAGACCCCTCTCAAATGCATATGTACACGTCCTAGGTGCACTCTAGAGTCTGTGTACATAATTTGCTGACTACCTGTCAGTCTTGTTGGGTTGGGTGTACGTTATCGGGGATCGTCCTCCAGACCTCAGTATAAACAACCTACTGGCCCCTCAAACCCTCACACTCGCCTGAGTCACCGTACTATCATCGGTGTGACGATCGGCCCAGTACCGCATAACTCGCCACTAAATTTATGCACATGCAAGTATTTCATCTCGAGCCTTCAGCTCGCAGGACCAAACTGTCCTGATTCCCTCAAACCCTTTGCGGGTGAGATTGCACATAGTGCTTTTAATCCAAAATCCCTCAAACACATCACGAGTGAAAATGCACAATAGTGCCTTTATTCAGAATCCCTCAAACCTGTCACGGACGAGAATGAACCTCAATGTCTTAACCTATTAGACTACTATTCTCTACGGGTTATTATACTTAGTGATTTAAGGTTAATCCCAGGACTGCACAGGGTATACCCAGTGAAGGGCTCTCGGGGGTACTAGGAACTATGATGGGATTACGCCCAAAGTTCCCTTTCGCACGGATATTTACTTTTATTGATGTCTACCTTTTATCGGTACTTTGCTCTCATTATTACTCTTGAGTGATCCTATGACTTAAGATGTTCTCAGAAGGGCGACGGTCTTCCGCCGGCCTCCACTCCAGTTGCTATCCAAGGGCTTGCACTTTTACTCTCGTCACTAAGACAACACTACCCACCAAGGTTATTCAGCAATTGTAATCTCTAGCTCATCCGACGATCTATCCCCTGGTGGTCATTATAGTATAACCTACTTACACTATGCGCAACCCATGACCTAATACCACCCCAAAATATAACTTCCAATTCCTTGGGCCACCTGCCCCTAACTATTTATCCTAGGATGGTATGGACTATTGAAGTGAGCATATTGATTTACATAATTTTCTTAAGTCATTAAAGTCTCTAATTAAATCATTTAATTAATCCCCTAGACCATTTGATACATGAAGTATTACAAATATAATCCACTGACCTAAGGAATTTTTCCTGAGTTGCATCTTGGTAAAATATTGTTGTCTACCAAAATTCATAATTTTCCTTTGAATATTTCTATTTATTCCTTAATTAACACAAAACTCACATAATTTTCATTTTCAAATGAAGTATAAGGAATACATTACTCAAAATTCTAAGAAAATTACAGAGCATATATATCATTAATTTAAGGCTAATGATAGAGTTTCATCAACCTCTATAATGTAAAGGCCTACCAATTTCAATTCCTAATAATTTACCAAAATACCATTATGCTAATTTAAAAATTATTAGGACATCCAAAAATTTTGAGATAACTGTACAAGGCTAATCATACAATTATACAACACTAGAAAGTTTTCCAAAATTTACTGATATATATTTCCATCAATTCATAAATAAATGCAATAAGGGTAAAATGGTAATTTCCATGTATTTTGCTCCAAAATTCTCAAACAATAGGATAACAATTTTCATGAGAATAATATGACCTCCCTTTTATTTTGACAGATTTTAGGGTTTTGTTTTGATCAAAAGCTTATTTTCCAATTTATTTATCAAAATGCCTAAATTTTAAAAAATTCAAATAATGGGATTTTTGCTCCCAAAAATCTCATTATTACTATGAGGGGTGAACTTTACTCTAATGAGCCTCTTGCATCAATTCCATAATTTTTGAATGTATCAAATAGGCTGAATATGCAATATTTAAAAAATTACTATTTGCACCCCAAAGCTATATATAAGCAACACATGCCAGTGGGTTAACCCAACAAGCAGTGGTCCAAATGTGCTGAAAATTTTACAATGCACATATAATGTTCCCAAGGACCTGCCACCAAACTTTGGGGCCATTTGGAGTCATATTACTCGAAATATTTCATTAATTTAATTTTGTTTATTTTCACTAATACTATAAAACATTTTTCCAAACAATTCCAATTTTTGGACAGAATTTACGTCTACCCTAGTCAAGCACATGTCCAAAATTTGTGGTCATGTGGACTTCAGGTTTATCATAGGCATGCATTTGAATTTCAGTCCTTGCCTAGGACCAGTCCTAGTAGAACAGCCCTACAGGGAGTTTTACTACTCCAAATTTGCAATTTAGGGTGGCAAATGCAAGATAAGACCTAAGCCTACATTTTGCATGTTGATGTCTAGTCCTTAATTTTCACTTAAGAGGCCTAATTTTTGCATGCAAGAAGACTGATAAAATGTGACAGTTAATACACTATTCATAATTAATTAAACTATTAATAAAATTCAATCAAATGAACGGCATCTGTTCATCATCCCCGATCAGCAATGGTGGAGATTGATTCTGGCTGCGTCACTTTGTCTGTCCATCTCTGGCCAACTGGGCCGGCACCACCGCCGGCGATTATTACCACCACCTTCGTTGAGGTGGTGGCTGGCGTTTCCCGGCGGTGAGGCTGTCAGAGGCGGCTCCTCCGGCGATCCCGATCAAGAAGAGAAAGCTCGAATTTTTGCTCTCTTCTCTCATGGTATCACGCTCAATTGAGCCTGAAATCTCTCCTAAATGATCTAGGATTCTAGTACGGGTAGAGGTGAGGTGAAACGAACCTGATTCAGGCCTTAGCAGCGAGTGCGGCGGCGGTTGGTCATGGCCGAGCTGCTCCGGTGATCTCCTGCTCAGAACCTTGATTCTCCACCAATTCTCTTGCTCCAGGACTCGATCTCCACACGTTTCCTCTCTCTGAAGCTAT
This sequence comes from Platanthera guangdongensis, assembly GCA_039583875.1. Classification (NCBI taxonomy): domain Eukaryota; kingdom Viridiplantae; phylum Streptophyta; class Magnoliopsida; order Asparagales; family Orchidaceae; genus Platanthera; species Platanthera guangdongensis. The sequence continues at coordinate 133,788,004 of CM077155.1, forward strand.
TGGTGGGGTTGGTTTTGGCTGGATGTGGCCGTATATGGAGATACAACCAAGGTGAGCTCGGGTTGGGGGTTTGGATGCTTCACCCATGGTGCCAAGTGTCCACCAGGCCCTAATTTCCTCTATAATCACTTTGGGAGGCCTGCTGGCAAGCTTGGGCAGAAGGAATGAGGCCATGTGGCTACCATTCCCTCTTTTCCTCTTCTCACTCCTCTTCTCTCTCCTAAAATTCCCACTTTACCCCATGCATGTATTCTCTCTCTTAATCCAGAGGGGTAGGGGTTGTTCTTGTCCACTTGGGCTGGCCATGGGCAAAGTTTGGTGGGCTTGGCCCAAGGGGAAGTGGCTTGGGCTCATTTTCACTCTTTAGGATAATTTGTTGACTAAGTTGACTTTTGAGTTGACTTGGTCAAGCATGATGAGTGGGCTGACCCCACTTGATGGTAATGACCCCAATGGTACTACCCAACTTGGGTTGGGTCAAGGTGATGCTCTTCTTGGGCTAAGTGGGCCTATAGGTATAGGTTTGACCAACTTAGGGCTAAGGTTGACTTTGGTCAACTAGTGTCAAAGGGTTGACCTAGTGACATGCCCTAGGGTTCACTTAGATTATTTTAGGGTTAATGGCAATGTGGTGGGGTTATGGAGTGGCTAGTGTTCCTACTTAGGCTAGTTTGGCCTAGTTTGACTTGTGCCATGTAGTGGGCCCCACATGGCTACAACCCACTACCTAGAGTCAAACTTAGCTAAATTCCCTATCACCCACCCCATGCCTAACTCAATCTAAGTTAAGGGGTCTAGAAGTAACATGGGATGTTACAAATCCTATAAACAAAAAAAATAAATTTGTCCCCGAAATTTAAGTTCGGGCCTACGGGGTTCTACTTGCAAGAGTTATAAGAAATTTAAACGCATAAACTAAAGTATACCTGAAGTAAACAGCTCCGAGCATTGCTCCATCATCAGATCCCTCGGCTCCCAGGTGTGCTCCTCCCGTCCATTGTTGGACCACAACACCTTTACCAGGGGAACCCTCTTCTTCCGCAACACTCGAACATCTGTATCATCAATCCGGATCGGCTCCAATCTAACGGATCTGTCATGCGCTATCAGATCGGCTGTAGTAGTAATGTGCTGCTCCGGCCGTAGGAGAGCTCTTCGCAAGTAAGAGACATAGAAGACGTCGTGTAGGGTACTCAACTCCGGTGGCAGCTGCAGTCGGTAAGCTAATGGGCCGATCCGCTCCAGGATCAAGTATGGCATCATGTATCGAGGATTGGGCTTCTTGTGCCTCCGCACCCGAGAGACACCGTGTACCGGATGTATTTTCAAGAAAACTCTGTCTCCAACCTGGAATTCCACCTTCCGGTGTCGAGCATCATAATACTTCGCCTACCTACTCTGGGCCTCTAGCAGCCGATCCCTTATCAAAAGAACCTGAGCCTCTGTATCCTTCACATAATCAGAACCAAGAGTCCTCTTGTCCACGTCCTGAACCCAAGACAGAGGCGTCTGACACTTCCTTCCATACAAAGCCTCATAAGGCGCCATCTCGATGCTTGTCAGGTGACTGTTATTGTAAGAGAACTCGATCAATGGTAGCAGCCTCTCCCAAGGCTTCCTTGTATCCAATATGCATAGACAAAGCAGATCCTCCATGGTCCGGATGGTCCGGATGGTCCGCTTGATCTGGCCGTCGGTCTGCGGATGGAAGGAGGTGTTAAAAGTGAGCCGAGAACCCAAGTAAGCATGCATAGCCCTCCATTCCCTCGATGTGAACCGACCATCACAGTCCGAGACGATCGTTCTGGGGATGCTATGGTACCTAACGAACTGCTCCACGAGCAATATCACTAGAACAGCAACTGGAGCATCCTTCCTGACTGGAATAAACCGCGCTACCTTGGTCAGCCTGTCGACTATGACTCATATGGAATCGTGCCCAGAGTGGGAGCGAGACAGTCCGTGCACAAAACCATAGCAATGTCCTTGAACTTTCACCATGGAATGGGCAGTGGCTGTAATAAACCTCCCGGGCTCATGCATTCCTCCTTCATATGCTGGCACATCTCGCAATGTGTCATAAAGTGGGTGATCTCCCTCTTCATCACATGCCAGTACATAGTCTTCCGTAAATTTGCCCACATTTTGGTGATATCAGGATGCACTGAATATTCGGAGAAGTGTGCCTCTCTAAGTATATCATCTCGGATATCATCCCCTGCTGGTATATAAATGCGTCCAAGGAATCGAAGGAGATCATCCTGCAGCGTGTAATCCTCAACCCTGCCCCTTTCCAGGGCACTGAAAATCGGCTCCAATGCATCATCCAGCCTTTGATGCGCCACAATGCACTCTCGAAGATCATTCTCCCTGATCAAGGAGTTAAGATATTCCAGGTAGACTGCTGGCTCGTCCTCTAAAACCATGGTGATATGCATATCATCCATCATCTGCATCAATCCCATATACATCACCCGGGGCTCCGGTCTAGTACTGCCGGCTCTCCTGCTCAACGCATCTGCCATAGTGTTCGCTTTCCTCGGGTGATTGTGGAATTTGTAATCATAATCGAAAAGAAATTCCAGCCATCTCCTCTGCCGAAGGTTCAGATCTTTCCACGTGTCGACGTGTTTGAGGTTCTTGTGATCCGAATAGATATCATAATGAACCTCATACAAGTAGTGTCTCCATATCTTCAGTGCGAATACGACCGCCCCGAGCTCCAAGTCATGCACCGGGTAGTTATGCTCATGCTTCTTCAATTATCTCAAATCATAAGCAATAACATGTTTGTGTTGCATCAGTACAGCACCCATCCCCTGATAAGAGGCATCTGTATAGATCTGAAATCCATCATTCCTAGATGGGAGTGCAAGGATAGTGGATGAGGTGATTCGGTCCTTCAACCCCTGAAAGGTTGTCTCGCGTTGCTCTGTCTAAGCAAACTCTACATCCTTCCTCGTCAAGGACGTGAGTGGGAGTGCTATCCTCGAGAACCCCTCCACGAACTTACGATAATAACCTGCTAATCCCAAGAAGTTGTGAATGTCTGACATTGTCTTCGGTCGTGGCCAATCTCTCACTGCCTCTATCTTGGCTGGATCCACCGCCAATCCAGCTCCACTGATCATATGCCCCAAGAAGGTCACCTCCTATAGCCAGAACTGGCACTTAGAAAACTTCGCATATATCTGGGACTCCCTCAGCCTCTGCAAAACCTGTGCCAAATGATCTGTGTGGTCCTCCTGAGTCCGGGAATAGATCAGAATATCGTCGATGAATATAATGACAAAGCGGCCCAAGTAGGGCTCGAATACACGGTTCATTAGACTCATGAATGCGGAAGGGGCATTTGTGAGCCCAAAAGGCATCACCGTGAGCTCGTATAACCCGTATCGTGAGCTGAAAACCGTCTTCGGGATGTCTTCCTCCCGGATGCACAGCTGATAGTAACCGGAACTCAAATCCAGCTTAGAGAACCAGAAGGCCACCTAAAGCTGATCAAATATCTCGTCAATCCGAGGCAGTGGATAGGTATTCCGGACCGTCAACCGGTTCATCTCCATGTAATCTATGCACAGCCGCAATGATCTGTCTTTCTTCTTCACAAAAAGAACTGGTGCTCCCCACGGAGACGAGCTCGGCCGCACAAATCCTGATTCCACAAGCTCCTGAAGTTGAGTCCTGAATTCTGCCAACTGTCTAGGAGCCATCCTGTAAGGTGCCCGGGACACTGGCCTCGCCCCCGGCACCAACTGAATCCTGAAATCCAAGTCCTGAGCTGGTGGTAGTCCAGGCAATTTCTCCAGGAATAAATCGTAGAAATCCCGAACCACCGGGATATCAGCTATAGAACTCTCTGCTGCCACCATCTCGAAGAAGATAAGGTACACCTCTTCCCCTGCTCATAGGCCTTGACAGCCTGTACAGAATATAATGAAAGATGAGGGATAGGTCAGATACCTTCAATAGTGACGTAGGAGTCTCCATGCCTGAGTGTGATCCTCTTCGAGGGGCAGTCGATCTGGGCATTGTTCCAATAAAGCCAGGTCATGTCCAAAACCAAATCAAAGTCCGACAATCTTAAGACCGCCGCCGGAGCTTTGAATGTCTTGCCTCCGATCTCGGCCTCCATGTTGCAGCTATCCGTGGTCCGTAGCTCTGAGTCATCAGGAAGACGCACCCTCATCCCTATGCCAGGTAATCTATCCACACCCTCTAGTCCTTCAATAAAAGTGTCCGACATGAATGAGTGCGAAGCACCCATGTCGAAGAGGGTATGAGCGGGCTTACCGCTGATCATAACTATGCCTGAGATTTATTTGTGTTAAAATGGAGGTTATTTCTATGGTTTTCAAGGTACTACTAAGGTTGAAATTCTAAATTAAAATAATTTAAGTACCTGTAATCACTTCCTCGGGGTTCCTTTTCTCCGTGAGGTCCAATGCATACATCTGCTCCTTGTTACGTCCTCGACCGTGATATCCCTGACCTCGGCCTCGACCTCGTCCTCGGCCTCGACCTCGACCCTACTGTACTGGGGGGGGGGGGCACTGGAGATGGAGGAGGAGGAGGTGGACGAAACTGATGCGGACACTCCGATCTAATATGCCCGGGCTGGTGGCATCCATAACAAACTACCGGCCGGTGGTCACGGTCATCTTGCCTCCTCGGAACATGCACCTGTAGAGGTGGGGGAGCTAATGCTGGAGGAGGCCCCTACTCCTACCTGAATTTGGGATGACGACGTCCCCCACCCCTCTTATATCCAATGACGCTGCCTCGCTGGGATCCCCTACTACTGTCCCTGGGTGATGACCCGTCCAGCGAACTCTTTTCTCTATTCTGCACCATTAGCTGGTTTGCCTCCAGCTTTTTGGCCATCTCGATGATCTGGGTTGATGTGTCGTGAGAAACAAACAATAGGGTCTGCCTCAAGTCATCTCTAAGGCCCCGGTAGAATCTTTTGGCATACCTCCTATCGTCTGTATCATTTATCCCTGCAAACCTGGCAAGGTCGGAAAACTCTCTCTGGTATTCAATCACCGATCTGCACCCCTGCCTCAGGTTCAGAAACCTCTCTTCGAGTGCATCTCTGTTTGTGGTGGATAAAAAGTGATCCAAGAATACTTCACCGAACTCCTCCCAAGATATGTCTGATAGCTCCCAGTCAGCATAAGTGGACTCTCGTACGGACTTCCACCATCTTTTTGCATGAGCATCTAATGTAGAGGTGGCTAGAGGAACTGCCTAGCTGACCGGGAAGCTGATGCCTGCCAATATCTCATATATGGCCTCCAGCCATTCCTCAGTCTTCACAGCATCCTCTATCCCTCGGTACATCGGTGGGGATAGGCTCTTGAAGGCACTCAACCAGCTTGACCCCGAATTTGGCTGCCGAGCCGGGACCTGCTGGGCTTTGAAGGCTTCTAGGATAGCCGTCAAAGTTTGCCCCATCTCTGTCTATAGAAATGGAGTGGCAGCTAGAGGGGTAGGAACCACATTTTGCGGCGCAGCGACCTGTGGAGGTTGCATAAAGGTAAGGTTAAAACAGAACTGGCCTAACTCATTGTATTTAATGAACTGTTTTATGTAACTTTTTTACATATGGGCACACAATTGCTTTCGCTGCATAGTTTGTCCGCAAACTAATGCTCGAGCGGGGTGGTCCATTGTTGTGGACTTCTTTCTCATATGATCGTTTATTCAAGTGATACCAGTTTGTAAGACCCCTCCCCTTACCAAGGAGGCTCCCGGTCTTATGCCCAGAACAGCCGTCTTACGTTGGCACTAATGCACGGGTTAGTCGACACTGCAACATGCCGATTCTGCCGGCTAATACGATCATATAACCTGTAGGACAATATGAGAAATAGAAGTATAGCGGTAATGTGGAAATAAACTACAACCAGTCCACAGTCACAATATATATCAAATATATATAAATGAAAGAGTGCACAGTCCAAAATGAGAACAATAAAGAAAGAGTAATAAGGGCTTATGCCCTATACATGAATATCAACTCTCCTCACAAAATAAAATGCGGAAGCTAATCAATTAATCTCGTCCCACCTGAGGATGTGTTGTAGTAGTAGTAGGTGGTATCAACACCTCACGCCATGTCACCTCGTCCTGTCGGTGGTGCTGGTGCTCCATCTCCTCGAGCTCCTAAAAATATTTGGTCACCGACCATTAGTAAAAAGACTAAGTCGTTTCCTCCGCACCTCGCCCCGCAACACCTAGGCACCGTGCGGGAGGACGAAGCGGAGGACTATCAAAGGGTAACAAAAGGAAGCAGGTGACAAGAAGCTATCTATCAAGTATAAGAGCAACATAGTTCTACTCTAGTAGTTTTAAGTACATGGTATAAGTGAAGTAAAGGTATGTTACAAGTAAGTAAAGAACAGAAAGTAAGAGCAGAAAAGTAAAGCCATGCTACCACTACACTACCATCACAAAAGTACCTTAACTTATAAAAATGCAAATACAAATTTATCAGTTAAGGTTTCCAGAAATTTTAACTTATCATATAAAAGAGCTTATACTAATTTATATGATAAGGATATATGAAGCGTATGACCTAATATGAATGAATATTTATGATGCAATTTATGCAACAGGCAAGTGCAACTCACACACAACGACTCTATGATCACTGACCTTTAGTTCCCACTTTTTGAGAGCTAGCTTCACTCTCGGGTACCACCGTTGTGGCTACGGCAGCAGCGGAGTGGGCGTCTCCATGTCTAGGAAGATATGCGCACTATCAAATCTAGACCCCTCTCCTACGCCTGTATACACGTTCTAGGTGCACTCTAGAGTCTGCGTACGTAATTTGCTGACTACCTGTCAGTCTTGTTGGGTTGGGTGTGTGTTATCGGGGATCGTCCTCCAAACCTCAATATAAACAACCTACTGGCCACTCAAAGCCTCACACCCGCTTGAGTCACTGTACTGCCATCGGTGTGACGATCGGCCCAGTACCGCATGACTCGCCACTAAATTTATGCGCATGCAAGTATTTCATCTCAAGCCTTCACCTCACAGGACCAACCTGTCCTGATTCCCTCAAACCCTTCGCGGGTGAGATTACACATAGTGTTTTTAATCCAAAATTCCCCAAACCCATCACGGGTGAGAACGCACAACAGTGCCTTTATTCAGAATCCCTCAAACCTGTCACGGGCGAGAATGAACCTCAATGTCTTAACCTATTAGACTACTATTTTCTACGGGTTATTATACTTAGTGATTTAAGGTTAATCCCAGGACTGCCCAGGGTATACCCGGTGAAGGGCTCTTGGGTCCACTAGGAACTACGATGGGATTACGCCCAAAGTTCCCTTTCGCAAGGATATTTACTTTTATTGATGTCTACCTTTTATCGCTACTTTGCTCTCATTATTACTCTTGAGTGATCCTATGACTTAAGATGTTCTCAGAAGGGTGACGGTCTTCCGCCGGCCTCCACTCCAATTGCTATCCAAGGGCTTGCACTTTTACTCTCGTCACTAAGACAACACTACCCACCAAGGTTATTCAATAATTGTAATTTCTAGCTCATCCGACGATCTATCCCCCGGTGGTCATTATAGTATAACCTACTTACACTATGTGCAACCCATGACCTAATACCACACTGAAATATAACTTCCAATTCCTTGGGCCACCTGCCCCTAACTATTTATCCTAGGATGGTATGGACTATTGAAGTGAGCATATTGATTTTTTTTAAGTCATTAAAGTCTCTTATTAAATCATTTAATTAATCCCCTAGACCATTTGATACATAAAGTATTACAAACATAATCCACTGACCTAAGGAATTTTTCCTGAGTTGCATCTTGGTAAAATATTGCTGTCTACCAAAATTCATAATTTTCCTTTGAATATTTCTATTTATTCCTTAATTAATACAAAACTCACGTAATTATCATTTTCCAAATGAAGTATAAGGAATACATTATTCAAAATTCTAAGAAAATTACAGAGCATATATATCATTAATTTAAGGCTAATGGCAGAGTTTCATCATCCTCTATAATGTAAAGGCCTACCAATTTCAATTCCTAATAATTTACCAAAATGTCATTATGCTAATTTAAAAATTATTAGGACATCCAAAAATTTTGAGATAACTATACAAGGCTAATCATACAATTATACAACACTAGAAATTTTTCCAAAAGTTACTGATATATATTTCCATCAATTCATAAATAAATGCAATAAGGGTAAAATGGTAATTTACATGTATTTTGCTCCAAAATTCTCAAACAGTAGGATAAAAATTTTCATGAGTCAAATATGACCTCCCTTTTAGTTTGACAGATTTTGGGGTTTTTTTGATCAAAAGCCTATTTTCCAATTAATTTATCAAAAGGCCTAAATTTTAAAATCAAATATTGGGATTTTTGCTCCCAAAAATCCCATTATTACTATGAGGGGTGAACTTTACTCTAATGAGCCTCTGGCATCAATTTGATGATTTTTGAATGTATCAAATAGGTTGAATATGCAATATTTCAAAAATTATTATTTGTACCCCAAAGCTATATATAGCCAACACATGCAAGTGGGTTAACCCAACATACAGTGGTACAAATGTGCTACAAATTTTACCATGCACATATAATGTCTCCAAGGACCTGTCACCAAAATTTGGGGCCATTTGGAGTCATATTACTCCAAATATTTCATTAGATAAATTTTATGTATTTTCACTAATACTATAAAACAATATTTCCCAAAATTCCAATTTTTTGACAGAATTTAAGTCTACCCTAGTAAAGCACATGTCGAAAATTTGTGGTCATGTGGACTTCTGGTTTGGCATAGGCATGCATTTGAATTTCATCTCTTACCTAGGACCAGTCCTAGGAGAACAGCACTACAGGGAGTTCTACTGCTCCAAATTTGAAATTTAGGGTGGCAAATGAAAGTTAAAACCTAAGCCTACATATTTCACGTTGATGTATGGTCCTGCATTTGCACTTACGAGGCCTAAGTTTTGCATGAAAGTAGACTGATAAAATGTGACAGTTAATACACTATTCAAAATTAATTCAACTATTAATAAAATTCAATCAAATGAACGGCATCCGTTCATCATGCCCGATCAGCAACGGTGGAGATTGATTCTGGCTAGGTCACTTTGTTTGGCCATCTCCGGCCACCAGGGCCGGCGCCACCGACGGCGATTATTGCAACCACCTTCTTTGAGGTGGTGGCTGGCGTTTCCCAGTGGTGAGGCTGCCTGAAGGATATGGTACCTAAACACCTAGAGGGGGGGTGAATAGGTGACCTAATCCTTTTCTAACTTTTGTTTGGCAGTCAACAGTTTATAACACAGATTTCTGAATAAGTTATCACAGCACACAGCAATTCTCAACACAGTACAATCACAGCACAGAATACACAAGATTTTATAGTGGTTCCCCAATCTTTGGGTACATCCACTTTCCCCCTTCGCCTATCTAGCAGTGTACTAGATTCGGCCAAACTTCTCCACTAGCTCAGAACCCAACAAGGTTCCTACCTCAGGCCCAAAGCCTTACACTCAGCCAAAAGGCCTACACTCAGCCACCCAGGCCTACACTCAGCCAATTAAAGGCCTACACTCAGAGTTCTTCAACTCCTACACTCAGGCACCAAGCCCTACCCTCAGCCTTTATAGAATAGGCTTACAATCACTCAGATCCAATGGATCTTACAAGTTGAAAATAGAAATTACAAATGCTAACTCTACAACTCAGAAAGGATGAGAGGAGTTGAGAGCTTCTTGAAGAGTTCTTGGAAGAACTCAGCTTGATCCAAACTGACTTAGCTTTCTTCAAAGCTTCTTGAGTAGAACTGAATTAGTCTGAATCTTCTGCAGTTGATCCTTGATCTCAGCTTCTTGAAATCCAGATGACTCTGAATTGTTCTTCTCAGCCTTAGTTCCAAAGACTGTATCCTTGGTTGGAGCTCTCTCTCTCCAACTACTTAGATCTGCAGTTGGACTGCCTGATCTTCTTGTGTTGATCCTCTGTGTATCACTTCTTGATTTTAATCTGATCAACCACTTCAATTATTCTCACAACAAGTAATGATTGTGAACAACTTAACCACACAACAACTTCACTTCAATTCTGTAAACTGTGGGTGCCTATTTATAGGTTTCCTTCATGGTAACCGGCTGATCCGGTTTATAACAGACTTTTGACTTCTCTGACAGTTGCTATAGACCGGCTGGATTGGCAGCTGTCATGTCAACCAGTCACTTCTTGAAATTCTCTAACTGTCAGTTAGTGTCGAGACTTTATGTTCTTAAGTGTCGACACTTATAGACCAAGTGTCGACACATGTTGTGTAAGTGTCGACACAAGTCTACAAGGTGTCGACACAATTCCTTGTATGTCTCGACACAGTTTCTTCTGCATGTGTCGACACTGAAATTAAGTGTCGACACAAGTACTTGTACTTCATCCTTTAACTGTATTCTTCTAAGTGTCGACACATCTCCTTTGTGTCGACACATCTTCATGTGTTGAAACTGTCAAGTGTCGACACTGCTTCTTGGTGTCGACACAAGTCTTCATTCTTGATTCTTCAGCTGAGTGTCGACACATTCCCTTAGTGTCGACACTTATACTTAGAATATTTTACAAATTTTCTGTTCTTTGCTAAGTGTCGACACAGCTCCTTGTGTCGACACTTTCTTCAAGTGTAGAGTCTTCAACTAAGTGTCGACACATTGTGCTGAGTGTCGACTCTTTCTTCAAGTGTTGACTCTTCTGATTGTGTGTCGACACATTGTGCTGAGTGTCGACACATTCTTCAAATACTGAGTCTTTAGCTAAGTGTCGACACATTGTGTTGAGTGTCGACACTTTCTTCCAGTGCTGAGTCTTCTGCATAGTGTCGACACACTGTGTTGAGTGTCGACACTTGTACTTAGAATCTGTAGACTTTTGCTGAGTGTCGACACTCACTTCAAGTGTCGACACTTTCTGGTGTAGACACAGCTCTTCTGGGTGTCGACACTTCTGCTAAGTGTCGACACAGCTTTTCTGCATTCTTCTACACTGAGTGTCGACACAGCTCCAAGTGTCGACACTTTCTGACTGGTGTCGACTCTTCTTCCCAGGTGTCGACACAATGACTCCAAGTGTCGACACTGCATGTCTAGGTGTCGACACAAGCTTTCTCAAGTGTCGACACTTTGCCTCTGGGTGTCGACACATGGACTTAGAAATTTTCAGCTTCAGTCCAGTGTATACCTAACCTGCACAAGTAACTCAAACAAACATCAAATACATTCTGATGTATATCATTGAGTTAGGTGAGGCTTCTTCAAATCAGGTACATTTGATCAATGTACCCAACACTGCCAGAGGAGGCTCCTCCGACGATCCCGAGAAAGAAGAGAAAGCTAGAATTTTTTCTCTCTGCTGTCATGGTATCGGGCTCAATTGAGCCCGATATCTCTCCTAAATGATCTAGGACTCTAGTACGGGTAGAGGTGAGGTGAAACGAACCTGATTCAGGTCGTGGCGGCGAGTGCGGCGGCAGTTGGCCATGGCCGAGCTGCTCCGGCGATCTGCTGCTCAAAACCTTGATTCTCCACCAATTCTCTTGCTCCAGGACTCGCTCTCCACTCGTTTCCTCTCTCTAAAGCTATTGGTGTGGTTAGTTTTGGCTGGAGGTGGTTGTATATGGAGATACAACTAGGGTGAGCTCGGGTTGGGGCTTTGGATGCTTCACCCATGGTGCCAAGTGTCCACCAAGCCCAAATTTCCTCTAGAATCACTTTGGGAGGCCTGCCAGCAAGTTTTGGCAGAAGGAATGAGGCCATGTGGCTACCATTCCCTCTTTTCCTCTTCTCACTCCTCTTCTCTCTCCTAAAATTCCCACTTTACCCCCATGCATGTATTCTATCTCTTAATCCAGAGGGGTAGGGGTTGTCCTTGTCCACTTGCGCTAGCCATGTGCCAAGTTTGGTGGGCTTGGCCCAAGGGGAAGTGGCTTAGGCTCATTTTCACACTTTAGGACAATTTGTTGACTAAGTTGACTTTTGAATTGACTTAGTCGAGCATGATGAGTGGGCTGACCCCATTTGAAGGTAATGACCCCAATGGCACTACCCAACTTGGGTTGGGTCAAGGTGATGCTCTACTTGGTCTAAGTGGGCCTATAGGTGTAGGTTTGACCAACTTAGGGCTAAGGTTGACTTTGGCCAACTAGTGTCAAAGGGTTGACCTAGTGACATGCCCTAGGGTCCACTTAGATTATTTTAGGGTTAAGGGCAATGTGGTGGGGTTATGGAGTGGCTAGGGTTCCTATTTAGGCTAGTTTGACCTAGTTTTACTTGTGCCCTATAGTGGGCCCCACAAGGCTACAACCCACTAGCTAGGGTCAAACCTAGCTAAAATCCCTATCACCCACCCCATGCCTAACCTAATATAAGTTAAGGGGTCTAGAAGTAACATGGGATGTTACAATGATTGCCTTGACTTTGTCAGTATTAGGCCCCACCCCCGCGGGAGTAAGAAAATGACCCAAGAACTTCCCCCTATTTGTCCCGAAGACACACTTCAAGTGGTTCAACCTCATCTTATTCTTCTAAAAGGTGCCAAAGGTCTCCTACAGATCCTGGAGATGAAAATCCACTTCCCGGCTCTTGATCATAAGATCATCCACGTACACCTCCAAATTCCTCCCTTTTTGCTCTCAGAAGATTCGATCCATCATTTTCTGATACGTCTCTCTTGCATTCTTTAGCCCAAAGGGCATTATCTTATAGCAGTAGCACCCATCCCCGGTGATGAAGGAGACATCTTTGATATCGAGTGGGTGCATCATAATTTTATGACATGAAAATGCATTCAAAAGACTCATCACAGGGAAACTGACGGCTGAGTCAAGCAGCGCGTTGATCCGAGATAAGGGGTAACAATCCTTAGGACATAATTTAACAAAGATAAATCAAACACATATCCTCCACCGGCAGTCTCCTTTTTTACCATTACAATATTGGAGACCCAGCCAGGGTATTGGATTTCAGATACGAACCCGGCCTTGAGGACCTTTTCCACCTCCTCTCTAATGGGCTCGTCTAGCTTGTCCACGGTGGACCTCTTCTTTTGTTGAATGGGGCGGGTATCTGGCACTAGGTTGAACTGATGGCAGGCAACATTTGCATCAATCACCAGCATGTCTGTCGTACTCTACGCGAACATGTCAGCATTCGGCTATATGCATTCCAGCATCCTCCCCGGGTCCTCCGGGTTCAACCCCCCACTGAGCCGGACCTTCTCCACCCGGCAATCATGGGTGAGAACCTCCACCTCTACCACCTCTTCGGTAGCCTTCAGTTGGGACTGCTCCCCCCACTCACTGGAAGCCCCCTCACCTGGGATTGGAACCTCCTCCTCCTCAGCTTCCTCCACGGCCATCACCTCGGCCGGCTCCTCCAGAACTCCTTTCGCCACCTCCACCTGGGTACGGATCTCCTCCTCCACTTCTATCTCCTCTGCCTCTACTCTGACCCTCTGTCTGGAAAGCTCCTCCATCGTCCTCTCCATCTCTTCGGCTCCACCATGTAAATAGGTGGAGTTCACTGTAGTGACATAACACTCCCTTGCCACTTTAGGATCTCCTCGGACCCTGAAATGGATTCCATCGATGCTGAACAATAAGCACTGATGGAAGTAGGAAGGTACGCAGCGGAAGGCACTAATGCGGGGTCGTCCAAAAATGGCATTGTAGCTACTGGGAGCGTCCAAGATGACGAATCTGTAGTTCCTGTAGTGCCCCCTGGAATGACATGGAGACCCACTCCTCCTTCCACCTCCTTTCTTTCTCCTGGGAACCCAAACAGAGGTCCACCTGAGGCCAACACCCTCTGGGCCTCCACCTTCATCGCGTCAAATGTCTTTTTGAAGATGGCATTGACTGAGATCCCATTGTCGATGAGGATCCAAGAGACGGTTAAATTCTTTACCGAGGTCTAGATGACCAACACGTTGTAGAAAGGATCCTCATGATCCAGCATATCTTTCCTTGAGAAGGTGATATTCTCATCCGGGGGTGGAGTTTGGGACGTGGAGCCAACGCTCCGACGGTACATGCTGTGAAGGCTCACCTTCTGAGAGGCCTCGACCCCCCCTATGGATAACACTGATCCCTCCTCGGGCTCCGACATCAGCCAGGTCCTCGCACCTGTCCTTCTCTCCCTGGGCATGACCTCCTCAATTCGCACCTCCTAACAGGGTTGCTACTACTGCTCCCTACTCCCCCTCATCTCAAGGAACTTCGGGAACGTGGTCATGGCATGGACCTCTTCCTGGTGGAAGTCGCAATAGGGCAACTCCACTCTGACTTCCTGCCTTCTCCTCTACAGGCCTCTCCTCCTCCCCTGGGATATTGCCATAGCCTGACGTTGATCGGGTAGAGGAGGCCTCTGGCCCTGCCTCTAGCCTGGAGATTTGAACTGACCATGGCCCCCCTAGCGATTGTCTCCTCCATGGAAACCTCTCCACTAGTATTGGTCCTTCCACTCCTGCTGCCTCCAGTCGAACCGATTGTTCGGCACCTAGTGCCCCCCCCCCCTCCGACTCTTGCTGCTACTATTTCTAATATTCCCTCTGCCTGGGTTCAGCTCTTCTCACCCTCTGAACTCTGCCACATCCTGGCGCCTCCTCCTTCATGGCCCACTTGGCCAGCTTCCGGGCAAAGTTTGGGTTCGACACCTCCCCGTCGACCTCCCTTGCTACCCTCTCCACCAGCTCATCATAGGAGAGAGGTGGCACCCTCTTCAGCTCTATCCTGAAGAAGCCTTATTGCAGCACCAAGGTGAAGGCCATCAATAGGGTTTGCCCTAGAATCTCTTGGACTTCGAGGACCTCCTCCTGGAACCAATCCACATAGCTCTCTAGAGTCTCTTTCACCCCCTGCTTGATGTGGAATAGGGACTCAGACTCCCTCTTCCTCTTCTTGGAAGTGGTGAACCTCAGCATAAACCCCCCCCCCGCATAGGTCCTCGAAATAATATATGGAGTTGGCCAGAAGCTGGTGGAACCAATCTCTTGCCTTTTCCTTGAGGGTGATGGTGAAGAGCTTGTATTTGAATGCATCTGACATCTGTCGGATCGATACCGCATCCTCGAACCACTGGATGTGTTTAACCTGATCATCGTTCCTGGTATAGTAGGACATCTCCGGCTCACGAACACCTTCTGGAACTAGGGCTTATGAGACCAACTCGCTAAATTTGCTGCCTCCCCCTGCTGGGCAAGCTGAGGGATCTTGCACACCCATCTCGCCGATCCGGCCTCCACTCGCCAAGACGAGGAACAACACTCACCCTGCAGATCTCGCTTCCTCACCTCCTCTACAACCTCCTTCCCAGGTCACCTATCGGGGGCATTCTCGCCCGGGAATGGGGTCGCAACAACTGAGACCGATGACATCGAGCACTTAGCGTGCGTGACGAGGACGAAATCGATGAGGTTAAGCACCTCCTGGCAGAAATCCTCGAACATCCTGAGGGTGGCGAGAGGGGGAGGGGGTGGCGAGTTAGCCCTGCCCGAACCTTATCTTTCTCCTCCGGTCATTGAGCTTACTAAAGATTTTCGATGTTGATCACTCTCCATGTTTACCGCACCAAAATGTTGAAACCAAAAATCGGATTCTGTGGAGTTCGAACCCTTGTGGAAGGGGTGATCTCGCACTTACTTCTCCCTCACAAACTCAAACAGCTAGATACTTATAACAAGAAATGGACCTGAGGCTCCAGAATGGAGGTCCCACTACACACCCGTATGATCTTAGAGTGCTTCCCCTTCTTATCCAAGTGTTGAGCTAAGGATACCTCAGAAAGCGCAAAAAGACCAGGGCACAAGTAAGCATGCCTTCTGAGGTAACCCCTTAAGTCTATTTATTTTTTTTAAATGCTCTGCGAATAGCCAAACTCCATTGTTCTAAAAAGCTATATGTTGTCCAGATTGGCCTTCCAACAGCGTAACTCCATTGTTCTAAAAGGCTATGGGCAGGCCAACATGGGTAGAATGGTAATGATACATCATACAACACTGGGTGAGTGGCCCTTGAAAACATCCACTTGCATGGGGTGGTGAGTGCTCGATGGTGCTAACACTTGCTGCCTCCCTATGGCACTGGGCGAGTGTAGGCCATAAATAACCCACTTGCCAACTGCCTGCCAAGATCCATGGGCGATTGCAGGCCTGCTGCTCCACTCGCCCCTGTTCCTCTCCACCCCACCTGGGCGAGCTGACGGGGTCGCAAAAATCTCACTTAACGCCAAGCAAGAGGCGTTTAGTGTATGGGCTTCACTCAACGCCAAGGAAAGAGGTGTTGGGTGAACAAGCCTCACTTAACGTCGAGATCAAGAGGCACTTAGTGAGTTCGCCTCATTCGACGCCGAGGCGGAAGGCATCGAGTGGACTTGACGCCATGGCGGAAGGCATCGAGTGGACTCGACGCTAGCGGAAGGCGTTGAGTGGACTCGACGCCAGGGGCCGGTTTGCCTGGGACTTGAACAAGATGACTTGGTTGGTCTCGCTCCTATCGATCCCCACTCGCCGTATATGGGTTGTACAATGAAGGTATATTTATTTGTTATTCTTTAACTAGGAAAGCTTATTGAGTCTATAATAGGAGGACAAAAATAGTTAAAAAATCAATTCATGTTAAATTTGATGAACTTCTTTCTTATGTAGAAACTAATCCTACAGGTAATGATGAAGAACCCTTTCCTCCACTAAGGTCGGATGATGATGAATATTTGGAGATGAAGAATATGATGAAGAAGAAGTGGATGAATATGTGCCTCCAAGTGAACTACGATTTTCAAAAGGTCATCCACAAGATTTGGTCAGTGGAGAACCATCAAAAGGGGTAAGTACTCGTTCATGTTTGCATGATTTATTTTCAAACTTTTGTTTTATATCCGATATAGAGCCATAAGATATGCAAACTGCTTTAAATGATGACGTTTGGTTTTTAGCTATGAATGAAGAACTTAATCAATTTGAACATAATAAAGTTTGGAAACTTATAGAAAGACCTTCAAATCATCCTGTTGTAGGTGTAAAGTGGATCTTTAAAAATATAATGGATAGTGAATCTAGGGTCACTAGAAACAAAGCTAGGCCTGTGGCAAAAGGATATTCTCAAATTGTGGGAATAGATTTTGATGAAATTTTTGCTCCTGTAGTACGATTAGAAGTAGTTTGAATTTTCTTGCATTTGCTAGCTTTAAAAGATTAAAATTGTTTCAAATGCATGTAAAAACTACTTTTCTTAACGGGTATATTAAGAAAGAGGTTTATGTAGAACAACCTACAAGCTTTGTCACTGAAAAATTACCTTATTGTGTATATAAATTAGAAAAGGCCTTTTATGGTTTAAAGCAAGCAACCCGACCATGGTATGATAGATTGACTTTATATTTGTTAAAAAATAATTACAAAATTATTAGTGCTGATTGTACACTCTTCAATAAGCATGTTCATTATGATTTAATAGTTTTACAAATTTATATTGATGACATTATTTTTGGAGCCAATAATGAAGAGTTATGTGATAATGTAGTAAAAATTAGGAAAAATGAGCTTGAAATGAGAATGGTAGAAGAACTTACTTATTTTCTTAGTTTTCATATCACAAAACGACATGATGGTATTTTTATTTGTCAATCTAAATATATTCATGATGTTTTGAAAAGATTTGAATTTGAAAATCTAAACCAAGCAAAAAACCCCTATGAGTGTTTCTTTGAAACTAAGAAAAGATGAAAATGAAATATCTGTTGATCAAACATTACATAGAGGGATGATAAGATCACTTTTATATTTAACTGCATATAGACTTGATATTATGTTTGCAGTTTACTTATGTGCTAGATTTCAGGCTAATCCTAAACAATCACATTAAAAAGCGGTTAAATGTATTTTTAGATATCTGATTGGTACTTCTAAAATAGGTTTGTGGTATCCACATAACAATACTTTCATTTTGCATGGTTATTCTGATTCACATTATGCTGGATGGTGTTTAGATCGTAAGAGCACTAGTGGCACATGTCACATTCAAGTCCCATCACTTATTTCGTTGTCGAGTAGAAAACAGAATTCTGTTGCCTTATCCACTACTGAGGCCAAATACATTGCACTAGGTAGTTGTTGTGCATAAGCTCTTTGGATGAAACAAACCTTAGAAGACTTTGGAATACATCAAGAAACCATAGAATTAAGATATGATAATAAAAGTACAATTGATTTAACTAATAATCTGGTTCATCATTCTATATCTAAACATATAGATGTTCGTCATCACTTCATTGGAGACCATATAAAACAAAATTCAATAAACGTTAATTTTATAATCATAGATTCACAGATTATGGACATTTTTACAAAACCACTTCCAGATTCTCATTTTTCAATGTTAAGACTAGAAATAGGATGTACAACCTTGGGCTCGCGGTAGGCGGCTCAAATAGTAGTGTTGAGAAGGTGGCAAGAGGAACTACATAGGTGTGCGGGACCATGGGGTCCACTCGCTGGATATGAGATAGGGAGCATCAGAGTAGGCGAGGTGGCTCTCGCCTCGTGGGCTGGCTTATGTGTAGAGACCACTCGCGCAGGGCGGGAGACTCGCAAAATGAAGCAGGTAGGTCCATCTCGCCCGCTGGCCAATTTTTCACTCGCCGTATGAGGAAAATGTGTTTTTACCTTCTTACCCCCAAGGTGGATTTTACTCTTCTACCCCCCAAGTAATTTTACCCTTTTTCCCTTGGTGGTCTGCGTATAGCCCTTCAGAACAGCAGAGTTTGGCTGTTAGCAGACCCAGCCCAGGGTGTTTTGGTAATTTCAGGTCGGTTCAGTTTGGTTATTGGCAGGTCAAACTCTGAGGCCTATAAATAGACCGATAAGGTACCTTGAAAAGGTTGTTGACCCTTTCTATCTTCTTCCTCTAAGGCACCTAGCTCAGCACTGGCTAGGGAGGGGGAGAACTTCTCATTCTTCCGGGTAAGAGGTGAGACCTCAGATATGAGACCCTCGCTCTATTTCTGGTTCTTACTCACGTCGAGAGGGCGGTTTGTGAAGAGTAGGTGTGAGCTGCATCTTCAGGTCCGAACTCTAGGTGAAGTCGGGTTACTGGCTTCAATATTTTTGATGGGGTGAGCATGGACCGCAGCTTACACAGAAGAATCTTGAGCAACCTCATGGCGGGAGGACATGGAGAAGGAGACGGGGACGGGTCAGAGAACCCGACAGAATTCGTAGGAAGGGAGGAATTCATGGCGTCCATCAAAGGCATTATGTACATGTTACAGGGCATCTCGCAGCAGGGCGACTATTTGACCTCGTTACCTCAAACGCCCGCTCTTGCACAGCAGGGAGAGATCGTCTCGGCAAGAGTTGGATAGGACTCTCCCGGGAGGCGACATGGAAAGGAAGTGATGGTAGAGGGAGGCGGGCGAGACCTGACGGGAAGGGAGTTGTTCCAAAGCCCTGTGAGTGTCATCTCGCCGGGAGATGTCGTCGCGCAAGTGGGAGCGGCGAGACTCGTGGCGAGAGTGTCCCCATTCTGCGAGTTGATCCTATCAGCTCTAGTCCTAGAAGGGTTCAGGGAGCCCGATACGAGCTACTACGTGGGGAAATATGACTCTCTCCAACACCTGCAATGGTTCGAAGATGCGGTCTCCATCAGGCCGATGACAGACTCATTCAAGTGCCATCTTTTTGCCATCACCTTAAAAGATAAATCTAGGGATTGGTTTTATCAGCTCCTGATAGGCTCAACATACATCTTTGAGGATCTAAGTAGAAGCTTCCAGTTACGTTTCTCAACTTCAAAGAAAAGTAAGAAGAATCCGGAGTCCATTTTACTGATTCGGCAGAGGGCGGATGAGTCCTTGGCCCAGTATGTAGACAGGTTCTAGGAAGATATCTTGGATATTCAAGCGGTGCCTGGATTTGCCCTCCAGATGGCCTTCATCGTTGGACTACGACAGGTTTCTTTAAGATGAGCCTCACTCGGAAGGCGACACTGTCGTTCGAAGGATTGATGGAGAAGGCTGCGAAAGAAATAGCAATGGTGGCAGCGAACCCGACCTTTGCTAAAAAGCTAGTAAGGCTGACGGAGGTTGAATCAAGAGAACCAGGAAGAGGGAGATAGCAAGAAGGGATAGTAAGGGAAGAGCTGAGGGTGCCGGCGAACCAAGAGTTAGGATGGAGGCAGTAAGGAGGTCCTGCCCAAGGGACAGGAAGAGGTTTTCCCCAGGGGAAGGAATCAACAAGGAGGACCCGGAAGGTTCAACCAGTAGGGGTGGGGATATGGTCCAAGAACACCCTTACCACCACCACAGCAAGATGTGGCCATTAGCCAATGAAGAAGTAGAGGTAGAGAAAGAGGAAGAGCAGGAGCGGGAGCTGGAAGAAGGAGAAATCCTCAGGAAGGGAGACGGGGGGGGGGGGGGGTCGGAGGTAACATTGCCATATTATGACTTCCACGACGAGGAGGGTCACACAACAGCTACCTGCCGAGAATTCTTGGAGATGAGAAGAGGTAGGGGAGCAAGGGAGCAGCAGATGCCAATGCGGATAGTGGAGGTGACAGGTACTGGGGAGGAGGATCAGTGTGTGGATCAAGCAAATGTAGGAGGTCAAGGTGGGATCAGAGTGATCCATGGGGTAGTAGGGATTGAGGCTGCCCATAAGACGAGCCTTCATACTATGTACTGGCGGAGCGTAGCCTCGACATCATAAGCCCCTAGCCCAGACGAGAAGATCACCTTCTCTCGAAAGGACATGTCGGACTATGAAGACCCCTTTTGTGATGTGTTGGTGATCCGGACGGCCATCGAAAACTTCACGGTGTCGTGGATTCTGGTCTACAATGGGAGTTCGGTGAATATCATCTTCAAAAAGGCATTCAATGAGATGAGGGTAGAGGCTCGAAGGGTGCTGGCAGCAGATGGGCTGTTGTTCGGATTCTCGGGGGAGAGGAAGGAAGTCGAGGGGGGAGTGGGACTCCAGGTAACTCTGGGTGGGATGTCCAGGAATTGTCGTTTTGTTATAGTGGATGCCCCCAGCAGTTATAATGCCATTTTGGGTGCCCCTTAATTAGTGCTTTTAGATGTGTCCCGTCCTCTTTCCACCAATGCATGAAGCTCAATGCCGGAGGGACCCATATTAGAGTACGAGGAGACCCAAAGGTGGCCAGGGAATTCTATGTGATGGCAGTAAACACTATTTTTTGGCAGGGAGAGGCCGAGTATATGGAGAAGAGGATGGTGCGGTGGAATAAGGAGTTCGAAGGCGGGGTAGAGGAGGAGAAACGAGACATGGAGGTCGAAGGGGATGGAAATGTAGAGATGGTAGGAGGCATTGCAGTGGAGCTGGAGACGGCCGGAGAGAAAGAAGGAGAGATGGGAGTAGTGGAGGAGAAAAAAGATAGGGAGGTCGAAGGGGAAGGATAAGTAGAGATGGTTGGAGGCATTGCGGTGGATCCGAAGACAGCGGGAGAGAAATAAGGAGAGATGGGGGTAGGGGAGAGAAAGGAGGAGAGGTGGAGTCAAAGAAGAGTGGAGGGGGAGGAAAGAAAAAAGAAGGATGATGGAAGTGGGAGAATCATCTGGGGGGCAAGCTCGGCTAAAGAAGAGGGGAATTTTACTGCTGGAAGGAGGAATCACAAGCGAGGTAGAGGTGGAGAATTTTCGGGAGGAAATGGCTGTGGCTATTACGGAGCACGAGTAATTGAACCATAAAGCGGGAGAATAGGACGATATGCTGGGGGAGCAGGAAAAAGAGGAGCTGTCAAGGCTGAAGGTGGCCGTGGAAGTACTTGAGATGGAGATCCTCACCAAAGAAGGGAGAAAAGAGAAGGTAAGAATCAGTGGAGAGCTCAATTCTGAGTACCGGGAGGAGATCAAGGCATGCGTGCAGAGGAACATTGACATCTTCGCATGGAGCGCAGCTGACATGTCGGGGGTTGATGCAGACGTGGCGTGCCACCGCCTCAACCTTGACCTGAACGCTTATCCTAAACAGCTGAAGAAGAGGGCCATCGCAACTAAGATGACCAGACCCATCAGAGAAGAAGTGGAGAAGCTCCTCAAGGTAGGGTTCGTGTATGCATGTAAATATCCGGGGTGGGTGAATAACGTTGTAATGGTGAAAAGGGGGGAGGGAAAATTGAGAATGTGTTTGGATTTTTCTCTTTTGAATAAAGCATGCCCTAAGGATTGTTATCCTCTGCCTCAAATCGATGCGCTGGTTGACTCAGTCGTCGGTTTTTCACTAATGAGCTTTCAAGATGCATTCTCAGGGCAATCCTAGAATTAGAATCTCCAAAAAAGGCCAAGTAAGTCCAACGTCTCACCGACAAGTTGGCCGGATTAAGCAGGTTTCTCTCTCGGGCTGGAGAGAAATGCTCACCTTTCTTTAGAACACTAAGTGGGGGCGAAAACATTGAGTGGATCATCGAATGCAAAGAAGCGTTCCAGGCCCGGAAACAACAACTCACCCAGACGCCTCTACTCCAAGGGCCAAGAGAAGGGGAAGGCTTGTTCCTATACCTAGGAGTGGGAACCGGGCCGTGAGTTTAGTTATTGTACGAGAGGAAGGAAAAAAAGCAGTTCTCGATCGATTATTTAAGTAGAGTCCTGAAGAAGGCGGAACTCAAGTACCCTATCCTTAAAATTTGCCTTCGCACTTATCATAACATCCAAGAAGCTCAGGCCATAATTCTAGGCCCATTCGATTCAGGTAGTGATGGATCACCCCCTTCGCCGCATCCTGGAGGGGGTCGAGCATTGTGGGAGGTTGGCCAAATAGTCGATAGAGCTCAGTGAGTTCGACATCACTTTTACTCCTCGGCTAGCCATCAAAGCACAAGCGGTTGCCGATTTCCTAGCAGATTACATAGTTGAGGTTGAGGAGGCTGAAGAACCCCCTCGAGCTGCTTGGGAGATACTATTAAATGGAGCGTCGGGAAAAAAATTCTTTGTAGGGATGATATTGGTAAGTCTAGAAGGGACCCGAATCGAGCAGGCTCTGAAGATCCACTTTACGATCACTAACAACCAAGCGAAATATGAGGCGATCATCGCGGGACTCAGGTTGGCTCTGGAGCTGGGCATACAAGACATTAAGGTCTTTACGGATTCTATGGTAGTTGCATGTCAAATTAAAGGACAGTTTGAAGTGAGGGAACCCACCCTCCAGTTGAACCTAGTGAAGGTCAAAGACATCATCGGGCAATTACACAGCTTTTCGATTCAACATGTCCCTGGGGATGAAAGTGCTCAGGCTGACCAGCTCGCCAAATACGGCCCCCTGGCTGGAGGAATGGTGATGGAACTCCTCAGGCCATCCATAGAGGAAGGATAATTAATGGATGTGGACCAGCAAGGGTCTTGGATGGGCCCCTTCATCGTCTTTTTGATCCCGGGGCAACTTCCCAAGAGGGATCTCGATAAGAAGCAAGTCAGGTATAAATCGGTATACTACCAGCTAAAGGATGGGGCATTATACTGTAAGATGCTATCAAGTTTGCTGGCTCGCTGCGTATCTGAGGAGGAGGTTCCAAGGGTCCTAGAAGAAATTCATTCAGGAGAGTGCGGGAGAATTCGAGGAGTCGAACCTTGGAGGGGAGAGTATTGAGGTAAGGCTACTTCTGTCCTACCCTCGGTAAGGATGCGGAGGATTTCGCGAAGAGATGCCAAAAGTGCCAGAGTTCTCCCCTATCCAACTCCTTCCCGCCCAAAGATTACGTACGATCATGGCTCCCTGGCCCTTCGTGATATGGTGGGCTAAATTTGGTGGGTCCTTTTCCTCAAGCTAGTGGCCAAAGAAAATTTCTGCAGGTCATGGTGGATTACTTTTCAAAATGGTTGGAGGTAAAGGCGTTGGCCAAGGTGACATCGCAAGGGGTCAAAAATTTCATATGGGGGGAGATCATCTGTTGACATGGGCTTCCACAGGCCATCGTCACTGACAATGGACCACAATTCGCTAGCAAAGAATTTATGTATTTCTGTATCCGGCTGGGCATAGACCTTCATTTCTCCTCGGTTCACCATCCTTGGAGTAATGGATAGGTGGAAACGGCAAACAAGATCATCGTGAATCTTTTGAAGAAGAAAGTGGAGAACTTGAGAGGAAGTTGACTTGAACAGCTCCCTTCAGTTCTCTGTGCCTTGAGGACCACACCAAACACTGCCACGGGGGAGACTCCATTTAAACTCTCTCATGGATCAGAGGTCGTCATACCGATAGAGTTTGATGTCACATTCCCAAGAGTATCCGCTGTAAAGAAGGGAGATGAAGGATGGAGGGCAGGGAACGAGGAGGAGCAAAAACTCTCTCTTGATCTAGTCGAAGAACTCAGGGATTTGGCATTGATCCAACAGGAAGAAATCAAGCTTCGGATGGCGAGATACTTTGACAAGCATATAAGGGTCAAGCAATTACAGAAGGGCGACTTGGTTCTCAAAAAGGTGGACGTAGCAGGCAGAGGAGCCTTAATGGGAAAGCTCAATCCCAAGTGAGAGAGTCCCTTTATGGTGAAGGAGGTCCTGAAGTCACGAGGGTACCACCTCCAGGATCTGGACGGGGTACCCCGTGATTGTGCCCGAAGCAACGATGACTTAAAAATATTTTATCCATAATCTTCTTCCATCTTTCAATACTTGACAATTTGTGCTGACCTTTTTATATAATGGAATACCATGTGTCTTCTTTCATGGCATGAGAGTGAAAAGTGAAAGCTAGGGGTTAGATCTGGTATACTCTAGAGGGGGGGGGTTAATAGAGTATACTTGGGTTTTTAAAACTTTTGCTGTAAATAAAAACTTAGTTCTAAAATAATATGGTTTAGCACAGGAACAACAAATATTAGTTATCACAAACACAGCAACATAACTAGCACAGTCACAACAAGAACAAAAGAAAAGAGCAACCAGACAACATAAGAATTTTATAGTGGTTCCCCAAACTGGGTACATCCACTCTTCTACCAACCTGGTAGGAATCCACTCAGGTTTTTGATCAAGTGGCTGCCACCAATGAGGTTTTGATCAGGTGCTCAAAAACCAAACCTCAAGTCCTTTGATCAGGTGACTTGCAAACAGGAATAACTTTTGAAGGGAGTTAAGAACCCTTTATACAATGGGGGATGAGAGAGTGATTATATCTTCTCTTTCTCAAATACAACTGAGAAGACTCTGGTGGATTTTGATGTTAGCAAGGGCTCCCCCTGAGATATAGAATGGTTCAGGAAGTTGGAGCTTTGCTGCAGGGTGATAGGTCTTCAAACTTTTGCTTTAACTAGAAGAACTCCAGGATCGTCCTGACAGATAGAATGTGTGTTGTCCTTTGAAGAATCCTGGAATGAAGAAGGAAGAAGACTCTTGGTTTTGGATGTATGTTCTTCTTCTTTTTCAGCTTGATGTAACTTCTTTGGTCTAGGGCTTCTATTTCTTCACTGTGTTATTGCCGTGTAAGTATCTTTCACTATTATTTCTCTATATACTGTCGCGAGGGAAGAAGAAGATACTTATTCACTGTTTCTCTAATTGCTACACAGGATGAGAAAAATCTCTTTTATATTTTCCACATAAATTTCCTTTTGAAATTTGAATTCCTTCCTGCATTCATTTCTGACGGCCTGGAGAATATTTGCATTGATTGATTTCCCCAACTGTCCCACTGAAAAACGGCAAGCAATAATCCTGATGAATACCATAATCAATGTTGCATCTAATAGTAATATTTAAGCATTGATTACTCAGGAATTATCGCAATAAACTAAGGACAGAAGGAGGGAAATTGTAACGCCCCGAAACTCAAAAGAGCGACGGTAGGCGTTTTGGGCCAAATTTGGAATTTGGTAGGGGGCACATGGCCTGGGACACGGTCATGTCCCATGGCATGTCGTGTTTGGGTCGACGATTTGGTTGAGAGGTCGACGGATTTTGGAGTCAACGAACGTCAAGCAGCGAACACGGCCTAGGACACGGGCGTGTCCAAGGCCGTGTCGGGTGGTCGACGAAGTGTCGAGATAGTGAACACGGCCTGGAGCCTAGGCATGTTCGGGTTTGACACGGGCGTGTCAAATAGGACATGGGTATGTCCAAGACCTGTGTGAGTCTCGAGTTGATTTTGGTCCTGTGTTGATGGAGGAACACGTCCTAGAACACGGGCGTGTACTGGCTGACGCGGGCTTGTCAGGTCGAACACGGGCGTGTCGGGTGCCCGTGTGTTTTTCGAGACGCATCGATTTCGATAGTGAATAGGGAACACGTCCCTGGACACGGGCGTGTCGTAGTCCGTATTCGGCCCACGTTTTACATTTTAGCTACGGATTATGGTCGTTCGTTTCCTTATTTTGGGATCCAATGGCTGGGGGTTGTTCCTACTGGGTTATACCCGGGAATAGGGTTTCAAATCCCTCACTTCTTTCACTTAAGTCTCTTTCTAAAGGCTAGAGAGAGGGGAGGGCAAGGAAGAAGAAAGGAAGCTAAATCCGGTTGTTGGCGGAGTTTCAGAGCTCCAAATCACGAGCCGACTTTGGATCTACGGAGGCAAGGAGATTGCGGTGCTTTCCATCCGCATACATTTCCATGGCGCCAAGGAAAAATGCTAAGGTAACGATTCTCTACTTGAGCATGTGAAGCTATCTTTTCCTTCGAATAGAAAGCCCGCTCTGGCGAGTTTGCGGTGAGTTGAGGCGTTCCCTCGGGTAGACATGAATAGTCCCCATTGTGTACATGTAGAGTCCGTAATTGATAATGGATATAGGCATGATGTGTGAAGCCTACCCGGACAAGTTGGTCTGGATCGGTGATGTTGCATTGCATGGCCGGAGAAGACTTCGTGCAATTGGTTATTTTTTGGGTTTTCTACGCGGTAGATTATAACAGGGAGCCTTGGGGACTAACCTCGAGATGCACCCGGAAAATTGGGCAGATGCGTGATTCTGCCATCTTGGTGGCCTGGGAGCCAACTTGTACATAACTGGGTTATGTGATATTGTGCGTTCGATTCGCGGGCTTCGGGGAAGCTTAACCCGCGCTGATAACTTTAAGTGTCATGGCACAGTGAGCAATGGGTTGAGTGGAACCGTTCCTGCTCTATGATGTTCGGTCTTTGAGGCCTATCGAGGGCATAGAGGTTGGGTCTTTGGCTGTTGATGATTTTAAGTTTCATGACTTCTGCCTATAGGCTGTTGATGATTTTAAAGTGTCATAACTTCTGCCTAAAAGACTCAAATGTTCACAGGTTGTGCCGTCCGAGTGGTGGTGGTGAGACCGTGGCTTTGACCGGGTTCACCGAGAATGTGCCCTGAGAGCACGAGGTGTGTGGTTGTGCGTGCCTACGCTTGTGATATATTGTTATTACTATATAATGCTTGGTTATGCTAATAAAGTGCAGAGAATGAGCATTGCCGCCCCGAGTTTGGGGGTGGGATCGTTATAATTTGGTCAACATAGCTAACCGTTGCCTTTGTTTGCCACTGTTGCAGTGGATTGTTGCTTGCAGGTGCTACAGGACCAAGCTGTAAATAGTGGGCTAAAGCCCAAGTTGCTGAGCCGGCCCTCAAAGGCCTAAACATTGAGTGTTTATTTGCTTTATTTATGTGTGACTGACCTACGAGCCGATGTTTGCAAAACATGTAATATAAGTAAACAAATGTAAGGCCTTAAGGCCATCATACTTGTGCTTTGTACTTTATTCCTGTTGGTTTGAGTAGTGGACATTCATGCTCGTGTTGGGTTCTTTATTTTTGCAACTTTAAATTGCTTCCTCTAGAATGACTTTGAAAGAAATTGTACCTAAGCACCTAGAGGGGGGGGGGGTGAATAGGTGACCTTATCTTCACAGCAATTCAGCACAGCAATCACAGAATCACACACACAGAGTACACACAGTTTTATAGTGGTTCCCCAAGGTATGGGTACATCCACTTTCGCCCTTCGCCTATCTAGTAGTGTACTAGATTCAGCCAAAACTCCTCCACTATTCCTCAGATCCTCAGATCTTACACTCAGAACCCCAACCAGGTTCCTACAGCTCAGAGTGGTCCCACTCCTACAACTCAGGCTCAACAACCCTACTACTTAGTCTTCACAAAGACCTACACTCAGCCACAAGGCCTACACTAAGAAAAATGAATCTCCTACACTCAGGCACACAGGCCCTACCACTCAGCCTTTATAATTTCAGGCTTACAACTCAGATCCCTAAGGATCCTACAAGAAATTAAAAATATAATGTGTAAACCTACAACTCAGAATGAGAGAGAAGAGTTGTCTGGTTTCTTGAAGAGTTCTTGGAAGAACTTTGCTGAGATCAACCTCACTTGGCTTTCTTCAAAGCTTCTTAAATGTAGAACACAATAGGGTTGATTCTCTATGCAGCTGATCTTCAATTACTGCAAGTTAAGATTCAGATCTTGATCTGAAACCTTCTTCACAACCTGGTTCAACAGCTGTCTTCTTGGAAGGAGCTCTCTCTCTCTCCAACTACTTAGATCTTCACTTGAATTGATTCTTCAATGAATAGCTTGATCTTCTTATCAATCCTCAATCTTCAATCGTCTTTTTCTGTTGACAGAATAAGCATATATATAGGCCTTCTTCATGGTGACCGGCTGATCTGGTTTCTAACGACTTTCTGACAACTCTGACAGTTGCAGTAGACCGGCTGGAATGGAAGCTGTCATGTCATCCAGTCACTTCTTGAAATATCTGTAACTGTCTGAAAGTGTCGAGACAGTCTGTCTTTAAGTGTCGACACTTTTAGACCAAGTGTCGACACAAGTGGACTAAGTGTCGACACTAGCCTTCATGGTGTCGACACAACTCCTTGTGTTGTAGAATTTGCTTCTCGACACTACATCTTCAACATGTGTCGACAATAATCTTGTGTGTCGACACAACTCCTTGTTCTTTAGTACTTAGTTGAATTCTTGTAAGTGTCGACACAACTCCTTGGTGTTGACACATCTTCTTGTGTTGATACTCGCTGAGTGTCGACACATTTTCTTAGTGTCGACACATGCCTTCTATGTTGATACTTGCTGAGTGTCGACACTTCTCCTTATGTCGACACATTCTTCTTGTTTTGAGACTTTGGCTGAGTGTCGACACATTCTTCATTATGTCGACACTTGTACTTAGAATTTGTTGAACTTTGCTGAGTGTCGACACAGCCTTCTAGTGTCGACACTTTCTTCATGTGTTGAGTCTTCTGTTGTGTGTCGACACATTCTTCATTATGTCGACACTTGTACTTTAACTTAGTTGAAGTGTTGCTGAGTGTCGACACAGCCTCCAAGTGTCGACACTTTCTGATGTCGACAAAGTTCCTCTGGGTGTCGACACTGATCCTAAGTGTCGACACAGCTTCTCTGGTCATTTCTTCATTGAGTGTCGACACAGCCTGTATGTGTCGACACTTTCCTTCTGGTGTCGACTCTGCATTTCTGGTGTCGATACAATTACTCCAAGTGTCGACACTTCTTCTCTCGGTGTCGACACAAGTCTTCTTAAGTGTCGACACATTTCTTCTGGGTGTCGATACATGGACTTAGAAACTTTTCAGCTTTCCCTGCAAATACTTAACCTGCACAACTAAACTCAAAACACATCAAATACATTTTGATGTATATCATTGAGCAGGGTGAGGCTTCTTCAAATCAGGTACATTTATTCCAATGTACCCAACAATCTCCCCCTATTTGGAGAAGTCATAACCCTTAGTCAATGATATACACCATACATAATAAAATCACAGTATGATGTAAAACAATATTAAATGACAGGGTAAGTACATAAACATGTATTAGCAAAACATGTATACACAGATATCTCAGAACAATAAATGTAATAGTTGAACATATATCACATTGTTCTAACAACTTCAATATTTTCATTATCCAGAAGTTTACAGAAAGTTTTAATACAAGTGATTACACATAGTAAACTTAAGAAAAATTCTATCTTATTGCTGCTCAGGCTCCTTGATAACTATGCCCTTTCCAGATTGTATCTATGCTTGGACTGGGGCTTCAGCATCTTCAGCAGCACAATGCTTCTTCCCTTTAAGATCCTTCTTTTTATGTTCTTCAGCTTTGATCTTTTGCCTTTCAAAGTAATGATAAGGCTTAGGAAAGTACTTGCTAGGCTCCTGGAAGTAGGAGGTAGCTTTCCCATCTTAGCCTTTCTTTTATATTGCACAATTGCCTCTTGCCTAGACTCATGCTTCCTCCACTCCAGTTCAGAATACCACTTGTTTCTATCTTGGATATTATCCTTGGCAGCCTTCCAAGCAGTTAAGATAATATTCCTGGAAGTAGGGCTCCATTGTTCAAAGTCAGGCCTCAATTCAGCTTGCTCCCTGAATCTCTTCTTAGATAATTGGGCTTCTTGTTCTTTCTACAAAGCCTCTTGTTCTTTCAGTATAGCCTCTGGCACTGGCTGAACTACTTTTTCTATGATGACCTTCTGATTTCCCTCAGGTGGGCTATACATTGATTGTATATCTGCATGTATCATATCAAAATCTGGTGGAGGGTAAATTACTTGAGCCACTTCAGCTTGCTCCCCTCCAAGATATGCAGGATTAATCCCAGACTCTACAACATTGTCATCATCACATAATGGAGGATATCCAAGGGTGGCTCTGATGGAATTTGAAATCCATTTTGCATGATCAAAGCCGGCTTTGACTAACACCCTCTCCCCCTTTATGACTTCTCTTTCAATGTGATCTCTTAGATCATCTTTCTGGAATCTTATCTGGGCATTCAGATAGTTTACTCCATCTTTATAGAAAGGTTTCAACC
The DNA here is from genome assembly GCA_039583875.1 of Platanthera guangdongensis. Classification (NCBI taxonomy): domain Eukaryota; kingdom Viridiplantae; phylum Streptophyta; class Magnoliopsida; order Asparagales; family Orchidaceae; genus Platanthera; species Platanthera guangdongensis. The sequence goes on from CM077155.1 coordinate 133,818,865, forward strand.
TTTGGAGCTTTTCAGTTATCAGCTTCTGAGAATCTTGAATTGCAGAAGTAACAGCAGTGATTCCCTCTTGTAATGCTTTATCAAATTCTGCCTTAGCTGTAGCATTAGCTGTAGTCTGACCAGTAGCTATATTCTTCATTTCTGTGACTATTGCATTGTGTGAAGAAGTGAGATTATCATTCATTCTTAAATGGTTCTCCAGAACATAGCCTTGCTTCACTACAATATCATCTACTTGAGTTTTGATCTTTTCCTGATGAGTTGCTAGATAGACTACTGCATTTCCACCCTTATGGAAGCAGTGAGTCATCTCTTTCTTATTTAGATTCATTTCGAATCTGATGGACTTAATGTCTTGGGCCAGATCAAACTGTAGGGATTTTTGCCCTTCATCTATATACTTTTCCAAAGCTTGCCTTTGCTCATCCATCTTTATCTGCAATGCTACCATCAGAGAACTTAAATCTGTAGATGGGGCAGACTGTGGTGCAGGCTGTGGTGCTAATGTTTATAAAGCTTTCTTATATATCTAGCTTCTCCTCATGAAAACTTGAAATTTTCTCTTCTTGGCTCTTGCAGCCTCTTCATCTTCAGAAGCAGATGTGCTTGCAATATCAACCCTGTCCTAAGGGCTTGGAGGTAACTCCTTCTCAGTCCTTGGTGGTTGCTCAGCTTCCTTTTGCTTCTCAGTCTCTTTGCCTGCAGTTTTCTCTATATTCTCCACTTGCTCCCCCTCAATAGTGACTTTCTCCCCCTCAGCAGCAGCACTTTCTTTCTCAAAGTCTGTTTGTAGAAGGTCTGGGAATAGCTCTTCTAGGGTAAATTCTTGTTGAGGATGGGGTGGAGATTCTCTTATCTCATCAACCACTTGATTAGCAACAGATGTGTCCTGCATGACAACATCTTGGGGTTGACTAGGAATCTGAGGTTGCTGATTAACATCAGACAAGCTGTTAGTCATATCTTCATTTTTAATAGAGAAATCTAATTGGTTGATTTCAGTTATTACCTCAAGTATTGTGTGGGTAGCGTGTTCACTCTCTAGGGGAGTTGTCTCTTCCACAAGTAAGGGCTCCCCCTGGATGGAATCCTGGTGAATTGGGCTTGCTTGTGGTAGCTCCCCCTGCCTCTCTGCATCTTCTTGTCTAGCTGGAGACTTTCCAGCATTTCCAGTTTCTTGTTCATCATCTGTAGTAAACACAACTTGCTCTTCAGAGCTGCTTGATGATTCTTGAGCCACAGGGGATGTCTTCTTCTTCTTCTTCAGGGGTGTTTCCTTCTCAGGAGTTGGCATTTCCTTGGTAGAGACCCTATCCCACCTGGATAAGATCCTCAAATCCATTCTCCTCATGTGGTTAATTTTGGATCCTGCAGCTTGGGTCATTACCTCTGGTATGCAACCAGCTAGGTATAGACTTAGAATCCTACCCAAATTGGGCTTCTTCATACTCTCTTTTATCATCTCAAACACTACTACAGACCAATCAGTTTGTAGTTTGAAGATAATCCTTGTCATGAGGCTAAACATGTGAGCTGATATTCTGTCATGCCCACCAGACTTATTTAGTATAACCTTGCCAACAATTTCAGATAGAAATTTGCCTTGCATGTTCATTCCCTTCCTGTTGAAAACAGAACCTATTTTCAGGTTGGAGTCCAATCCACACCATGTTAGTGCTTCTCTAGTCTTAGAAGCAGAAACATCATCTTCTTCCTTTGTTCTGGGCAGTTGTAGTACCTTTCTCAGACTCTTAGAAGAAACTTTCACCTTAGCCCCATGTACTCTTGACTTAATCTTTAGTCCTGAGTCATCTAGGGTCGCTGCATTCAGAAATTCCAGGACTTCTTTCTTCCAGATCTTAATTGGTTCTGAAACAAGAAATTCTAGTCCAGTCTCTACGATTAGGGTTATCACGCCTTTGATCTCTGGTTCCGCGTCATCAAAAGCATGTCACACGAGTTCATAACCTTCATTCACATACTCTTCTAGCTTGGGCGCCATTAGGGTTTGAAGAAATTTGAATCTAGAGAAGAGAGGTGTCGACACACAAGTTTGGTCTCGAAACTTTGCTGAGCGTGTCGACAGATAATGGCGAAAACCTATTTATACCTTTCTAGAATCGAAGATGAAAGGGCGCGTCAAAATACTCAAATTGTGTCGACACTGTTGAAAAGTGTCGACACTTACTTATAATGTCTCGACAACTATGTGTCGACACAAGTTTAGTCGACAGAATATATGTGTCGACACTTGTTTATGTGTCGACACCGCTTAGCTCGACACTTAGTCGATACTTTACCAGACTAATGTTGAGTAAATCCTAAGTGTCGACACCACCTTGGATGTTTCGACACCTACTTATCATGTGTCGACACCAATTCTCTTAAGTGTCGACACTAATTCTCTTAAGTGTCGACACTGACTGTCTAGATATGTCGACACCTTTTCTCTGAAGTGTCGACACAGACAACTCTGTGTGTCGACACCTTTTTACTTAGTCAATTTTTGTAAACTAATCTAAGTTGATCATACCTAATTCAATTTTAAACCTATTGAATTTGGTTTCTTCTAAGGGCTTAGTATACATGTCAGCTAGTTGATTATCTGTATTAACATACTCTAGTGAAATATCTCCTTTTTCCACATGTTCTCTTACAAAATGGTATTTTATTTCTATGTGCTTAGTCCTACTATGGGAAACAGGATTGTTTGCAATAGATATAGCACTAGTAGAATCACAAAATAGTGGTGTTCTACTTACTTGAATACCATAATCTTCAAGCTGATGTTGTATCCATAGAAGTTGAGCACAGCAACTTCCTGCAGCCACATACTCTGATTCTGCTGTGGAGATAGCCACACTTGTTTATTTCTTGCTACTCCATGATATCAGTCTTCCACCTAGGAATTGACAGGTACCTGTTGTACTTTTCATATCTTCTTTGCAGCCTGCAAAATCTGCATCTGAATAACCTGTCAGTTTAAAGTCTACATTCCTAGGGTACCAAAGGCCTAGATAAGGAGTGCCCTTTAGATATCTCAGAATTCTTTTGACTGCTGTCAAATGAGATTCTTTAGGGCAAGCTTGGTACCTAGCACAGACACATGTAGCATACATGATATCAGGTCTACTTGCAGTCAAATACTATAGGGAGCCAACTATCCCTCTATACAAAGTCTCATCTACAGGTTTCCCTGCATCATCTTTGCTAAGAGACATACTTGACCACATAGGAGTTTTCATGGTACTGGATGATTCCATACCATACTTCCTTATTAATTCTAGAGTGAACTTAGACTGGCATATGGATAAACCATTCTCAGTCTGTCTAACTTGGAGACCCAAGAAGAACTTAAGTTCCCCCATACTGCTCATTTCAAATTGTCCTTGCATAAGTTTTGCAAACTTTCTGCAAAGACTATTTTCTGTAGACCCAAATATGATGTCATCTACACATATTTGGACTAGAATGATCTAGCCTCTGGATTCCCTAAGGAATAGAGTCTTGTCTATTTTCCCCCTTGTGAATTTATTCTCAATGAGGAAACTAGACAGGATTTCATACCAAGCCCTAGGGGCTTGTTTTAACCCATACAATTCCTTCCTAAGTCTATAAACATAATTAGGTTGAGTTGAATCAACAAAACCTGATGGTTGTTCCACATAGACCTCTTCCTTCAGATTTCCATTCACAAAAGCTGACTTAACATCCATTTGGTATACTTTAAACCCTTGATAGGTTGCATAGGCCAGGAACATCCTTGTTGCCTCCAGTCTGGCTACTGGAGCAAAGGTTTGATCAAAGTCAATACCTTCTTCCTGCCTATATCCCTTAGCAACCAGTCTTGCTTTGTTCTTGATAATCACTTCATGTTCATCCATCTTGTTCCTAAAGATCCACTTAGTTCCAATTATGTTGTGGTCTTTTGGTTTAGGAACAAGCTCCCAGACTTTGCATCTTTTGAATTGATTCAGCTCCTCTTGCACTGCCTCAATCCAATGAGGGTCTAGGATGGCTTCTTCAAATTTCTTTGGCTCTACTTGGGATAGAAAACTGGAGTAGAGTACTGAACTTAGATTTCTGCTCCTTGTTTGTACCCTTTGACTTAGATCACCAATAATTTGATTGGCTGGATGATCTTTTAGATGTCTACTAGCTCGAGGCAGCCTGGCTTCAGGTTGAACTCCTTCAGCTTCTTCAACTTGCTGCACTCCTTGGTCTTCTTCTGCATCAGGTGCATCTAGTACTCCCCCTGGACAACAGCCACTATCATCTACATGCTGACTTGCAGTAGATCCTTCTTTAATAGTGAGCTTGTTCATCTTCTTAGTCACACATTTGTAGCTAAAAATACTTTTAGACAATTCATTGTTAATGAGTCTAGCTTCATCAAATACTACATGTACTGACTCCTCTACAACTTGAGTAGTCAAGTTGTAGACCCTATAAGCCTTACTGTTGTTGCTGTACCCAACAAAGATCCCCTCTTGGGATTTGGCAGAAAACTTGGTTAAGTAAGACTTACCATTGTTAAGTATAAAGCATTTACAACCAAAGATCCTGAAATAGGATAGGTTTGGTTTTCTGCCTTTCACAATCTCATAGAGGGTCTTATTGTGGCTCTTGGTGATAGTAGCCCTATTAATTACATGCCATGCAGTGTTTACTGCCTCAGCCCAGAAATATTCTGGGAGAGATGTGTCACTTAATAGGGTTCTACCAGTCTCAATCAAGGTTCTATTTTTCCTTTCAGCAATGCCATTTTGCTGAGGTGTTCTTGGTGAAGAAAATTCCTAAAATATCCCAAATTCTTCACATAGTTTTGTCATACTATCAGACTGGAATTCAGTACCATGGTCACTTCTTATTTTGACCACTATACTGTCTAATTCATTCTGAATTTGTTTGACAAAACTATAAAAGATAATAGGTGTTTCAGATTTCTGTCTAAGGAAGAACACCTAGGAAAACCTTGAGTAGTCATCTACAACCACAAATGTGTAGACCTTCCTACCTAGGTTGTGAACTGGCATAGGACTAAAGAGATCCATATGCAAAAGGTATAAGCACCTCACAACATCTTTGTTTTCAATGCTATTAAAGGTGGATCTAATCTGCTTGCCCTTTTGACAAGCTGAGCATATCCCATCTTTAATACACTTAACCTGAGGACCATTCCTCACTAACTCTTTGCTATAGAGTTGGTCAATTGTCTTGTAGTTAAGATGGGCTAGCCTCTTGTGCCATTTGACATAATGAGAGACTTTCTCATCTACTACAAGACACACTAGAGAACCATTGTTCTCACACATAATGTCTAGACAATAGACATTTCTCTTCCTATAACCTGTCAAAATGATCTCTTGATCATTTGACCTCCTGATATGACAACCATCTTTGACAAATGAGATGTCATATCCTAAATCACTCAGCTGACTTATACTAATGAGGTTGTGTTTCAAACCCTTAACATAAGCCATTTGAGTAATTGTTATTAGGTTGCTAGAAATGTTACCAAAACCTTTGATGATTCCTTTTTCAGAACCACCAAAGGTGACTTTAGGGCCATCCTTGATTGGTGTGTAGTCCTTTAGCAATCCCCTAGTTCCAGTCATGTGCCTGGAACATCCACTGTCCAAGTACCATATTGGGGCATGGCCACTTGGACTCACCTGCAAAACAGATTAGTTAACCTTAGAACCCAAAGAATTCTTGGGTCCTTGGTGCTGGTTAGTTTGCCTCTTAACAAATCTACCTATAGCTTTTCTAGCAGGCAGATTGCTACTCACCTTGGCACTAGAATTGTGCCAACAGTCTATGGCAAAGTGGCCAACCTTACCACAACACCAGCACTCAAATCTGTTGTACCTTTTCTTAGGTACAACCCTGGCTGTTTTATCTACATCAGGCTTGTTGAGTACTGGAGCTTTGCCCTTAGACTTGGACTGAACAGTCCTAGCAGGTTTTGTAAACCCTAATCCAGTTTTACCGTTTTGATGTACAAATTCATCAATCAAAGGTAGAACAGACTTTGGTTTAGAAAACCTTGCAACTAAATCTCTTTCCTTCTGAAGACTAATCTCCAGATTTCTGATTTGATCATTCTTAAATGTTATAGTCCCCATCTGAATAACAGTTATGTTCTTCAGCCTGGCTATTTCATTTAGTTTTTGATCAATCAACTTATCAAAATCTGTTGCAGCCTCTTTGAGATTAGCAATCTCCTTAGCCTGACTTTTGGCCAAGGATTTTCTTTTCTTCAAAGCTTGCAACACTACTCTGTATTCATCAATCAATTGATGAATATCTCCTTCAGATTCCGATTCACTCTCATCACTTGATGCTGAAGAATCTAATTCTGAACCAGTACTAGAAACTGAACTTGAAGAACAATTTTATACCTGACTAGGTCCAGGCTGATCCTGGATTTTATCTTCTTCTGATAAGGCCATCAGTCCCTGGTACTGATTGTCCTCTTGCTCATATATAGAGTTCATTAGCTGGATGAACTCCTCTTCCTCTTCTTCAGCAAACAGTCCTATATAAGCTTTAGCTTCTGAATCAGTTTCTAAAGAAGACATATCTGACAGGTTTTTGTCCTTCTTAGCAACAAAGGACCTTTCATTCTTGCCCTTGATTTGAGTCTTCTTCTTATCTGTTGACTCTCTCCTCTTCTCTGGACAGTCAGCAACAACATGTCCTTGTTTGTTACAACAATAACAAACTATCCTTGAAGATGAAGTTCTATTTGACTTGGGCTTTCTCCTGTCATACTTTGATGACTTCTGTGAAGTGGATGGCTTAGTCCTCCACTGTTTCTTCTTTAGGAACTTCTGAAAATGTCTTGTGAAAGCTGCAAAGTCCTCATCACTCTCACTGCTTTCAGAATTCCTGCTTTCTGAATCATCTGACTCAGTCCTAGCAACTTTTGGAGGAGGAGATGGAGACTTACTTTTATATTTCTTGGTGGCTTCTATCTTGAATGCCATAGCTCTTTCTTTATGCTCAACTCTGGTAGTCTTCTCCTCTTCTTTCCTTACCATTAGATGCATTTCATAGGATAACAGCTTTCCAAACAATGTTGGAGGAGGAATGTCTGCTAACTTGGCCATTTCCCATATGACACAAATCTTAGTATCCCAGTCTTTAGTTAGGGATCTCAAGAACTTGTCATTCAGCTCATAATTGCTGAATTCTCTTCCATAAGACATCAACTCATTGACAATCCTATAGAATTTCTTGTAGCATTCTGTTATACTATCAGACCTGCCTTGTCTGAAGCTCTCATATTCTTGGTTTAACAAAGACTTTCTGTCCTGTCTAACTTCTTCTGAACCCTCCATGTACACTATCAGAGTATCTCACATCTCCTTTGATGTTTTACAGTGTATCAAGTTCTGAAATATAGCATCATCTATTGCACTTACAATGATATTCTGAGCCCTCTTGTCCATTGTAGCCAGAATACTCTCATCCTTGGTCATTTCAGAATAGTCTTTTGGAGTTCTCTGATTTGCATCCAACACATATACTTTCATAGGCACATATGGCCCTTCTTTGACTGTGATATAGATTCTAGGATCAGAGGCTTCCATAAATAGTCTAACCCTTTCTTTCCAGATGCCAAAAATCTCCTTTCTACATATTGGCAACTTCATGGATCCAAGTTCTTTGTGATTCTCTGTTGAACCCATTTTCTTGATTTTCTTGATTCTGCACTAGATTATACTGAATCTGCCAACAGGATCTACTCAGACAGTTATGTCCTCTTTGAGTAACCTGCCTCTGATACCACTTGAAAGAAATTGTACCTAAGTACCTAGAGGGGGGGTGAATAGGCGACCTTATCTTTTTAAACTTTTAGGCAGATTTAATCACAGGCTTATACATACTTCTTCACAGCTATTCAGCACAGCAATCACAGAATCACACACACAGAGTACACACAGTTTTATAGTGGTTCCCCAAGGTCTGGGTACATCCACTTTCCCCCTTCGCCTATCTAGTAGTGTATTAGATTCGGCCAAAATTCCTCCACTATCCCTCAGATCCTCAGATCTTACACTCAGAACCCCAATCAGGTTCCTACAGCTCAGAGTGATCCCACTCCTATAACTCGGGCTCAACAGCCCTACCACTAAGTCTTCACAAAGACCTACACTCAGTCACAAGGCCTACACTCAGAGAAATGAATCTCCTACACTTATGCACACATGGCCTACCACTCAGCCTTTATAATTTCAGGCTTACAACTCAGATCCCTAAGGATCCTACAAGAAATTAAAAATGCAATGTGTAAACCTATAACTCAGAATGAGAGAGAAGAGTTGTCTGGTTTCTTGAAGAGTTCTTGGAAGAACTTTGCTGAGATAAACCTCACTGGGTTTCTTCAAAGCTTCTTGAATGTAGAACACAATAGGGTTGATTCTCTATGTAGCTGATCTTCAATCACTGCAACTTAAGATTCAGATCTTGATCTGAAACCTTCTTCACAGACTGGTTCAACAGCTGTCTTCTTCGAAGGAGCTCTCTCTCTCCAACTACTTAGATCTTCACTTGAATTGATTCTTCAATGAATAGCTTGATCTTCTTCTCAATCCTCAATCTTCAATCGTCTTTTTCTGTTGACAGAATAAGCCTATATATAGGCCTTCTTCATCGTGACCGGCTGATCCGGTTTCTAATGACTTTCTGACAACTCTGACAGTTGTAGTAGACCGGCTGGAATGGTAGCTGTCATGTCATCCCGTCACTTCTTAAAATATTTGTAACTGTCTGAAAGTGTCGAGAAAGTCTGTGTTTAAGTGTCGACACTTTTAGACCAAGTGTCGACACAAGTAGACTAAGTGTCGACACTAGCCTTCATGGTGTCGACACAACTCCTTGTGTTGTAGAATCTGCTTCTCGACACTGCATCTTCAACATGTGTCGACACTAATCCTGTGTGTCGACACCACTCCTTGTTCTTTAGTACTTAGTTGAATTCTTGTAAGTGTCGACACAACTCCTTGGTGTCGACACATCTTCTTGTGTTGATACTCGCTGAGTGTCGACACATTTTCTTAGTGTCGACACATGCCTTCTGTGTTGATACTTGCTGAGTGTCGACACTTCTCCTTGTGTCGACACATTCTTCTTGTTTGGAGACTTTGGCTGAGTGTCGACACATTCTTCATTATGTCGACACTTGTACTTAGAATTTGTTGAACTTTGCTGAGTGTCGACACAGCCTTCTAGTGTCGACACTTTCTTTATGTGTTGAGTCTTCTGCTGTGTGTCAACACATGAAAGTCCACCTAGTGTCAACTATCTTCACTTATGGGGGGGGGAATAGGTGACTTGCAGCGTTTTTGCGGAATTTAAAATTGTACCTGCACAAGAAAACAAAACAGCACAGCAAAGAAAGTACACAAGCAATTTATAGTGGTTCCCCGATTTGGGTACATCCACTTTCCCCCTTCGACCTATCTCCCAACAAGGGACGACTCGGTCTCTTCACCAACAGGATTGAAATCCAATCCTTGCACTATCAGAAGGATCCCTTTTACACGTAGGAGACAACACTCCCACAACACGGGTTGCACCCAACCCTTACAACTCGGAACCAACGTTCCTTTACAACAAAAAATGAACTAGAATGTACAAGAAATACAAACTACTTTTGGAGACTAAGGTGTCCCTCTTCATTGACGACGTGTTCTTGAAGTCCACGAAGAGTCCACAACCCTAGATCTCTCTTGGAGAGAATCTCCCCGGAACCGGCGGCGGCAAGATGGGCGGCGGCTTGGTTCACAGGATCGGCGGCGACAACGGTGTGCGGCTGCTGTACTTTGGAGATCCAAACTTCGTAGCAAATCTAGCTAGGTCTTCCAACGGTCACACTAGGATCGATCGTCTCGATCGATTCGGATGGGGAAGGTTTTCCCTATCAACAAATCAAGAGACAAAGGATCTCCGGTTAGACACGTGAGACGCTATGCTTGGCTAAGCTTCTGTCGACGGGAGATCTGGAAGAAACCACGATCAAGACCGGCGATCAACTTGCTCGAGCGGCGACGGCGGCGGCGGCGGAGCGGAAATCGCGATCTAGGTCACGCCGCGGCTCGTCTTTTTCAAATCTTCTTCGCTAATCTACTGTTCAAAAATATGCGTGTATTTATACAGTAAAATACTCTTTTATGACCGTTATGGGTCCCACCAGAAGAAACCCTAATTCCGGTTCAAAACAGTGCCAGCGGTAGCATCCGGTCCAGCTGTTTCCAGAAAATTGCGCAAGTCAAAATCGGCGAGAATCAAAGGTGATTCTCGTCGAATCGGCGAGAATCAAAGGTGATTCTCGTCGATTCAGCGAGAATCAAAGATGATTCTCGTCAATGTTGACTTGATTGCACGCTCTGATTTAGCCGGGTCGAGACGGCGAGAATCAGCCAGTGATTCTCGTCGATTCGGCGAGAATCACTAGTGATTCTCGCCGAATCGGCGAGAATAACTTGGTGATTCTCGTCGATTATTACTTAGCATCAGATTTGCTCGCTTTGAAGTAGCTGGATCGAGTCGGCGAGAATCAGCCAATGATTCTCGACGATTCGACGAGAATCACTAGTGATTCTCGTCGATTTACACTTAGACGATTTTTCGTCTTTCCACCCATGAGGTGCTCCTTGACCCATCCTTGATCCTTGTTTGCTCTTGCCTTAACACAACCATGTACTTGAAAATAAGTACATTCCAATAGAGAGAGTACACGTAGGCCAACACACTGATCTGCTCAACGAGGGATTACGTCGCGCAGACCCGTGTATATTGACCTACTGCACCCTGACATTTGTGTGTACTTAGTGTGGAATAACTGCAAGCACAACTTGAAAGATTTTATCAAATACATTGTGAATTCATCTTAGCTTGACAGGTGGCTTCCTCAAATCCAGGTAATTGTGGATACAATACCCAACAATCTCCCCCTATTTGACGAAGCCAAAATCCTACTAGCTAAGATGAATACCACCAACCAGATAATATATACAACATAGAGAATATAAAGATGCGGCACAAGAAAATATAGGAAAACAGATCAAGGCTTGAGTCAATCATAAATTCATATACATATATATATATATATATATATATATATATATATATATATATATATATATATATATATATATATATATATATAATCAGGATTGTTCATATATCAATAAGAAAAGATAAAAGTGTTCAAGAGACAATGACAATCTATGAATTTCTGTCTATGGATTTTTGGCTAGGTCATCCTTATGTTTCTGAGCCAAAAACTTCTTTCTTTGCCTTTCAACATATTCCTTGGGCTTTGGATAGTATCTGGGAGGAGGAGCTTTATCTACCGCAGTGTTGGTCCTGAAGAAGATGTTCAGTTTAGCTTCATACGTCTTGTGCAGCTCCCACTCATGCTGGCTGTATACGTCGTTCCGATTGATTTCTCCTTTTTCTTGTAGCCAGAATGTGTCCAAGATGATACTCTTTGATACCGGACTCCACTTTCATTTCTTACTTCCTCCTCCTTCAATCTGATTCTCTTTTCAGCTTATGTTTCCTTGGATGTCCCTTCTTGAGATTTTCTCTTGTCCCTGGCTTTTGCTAGGGCTCCTTGGTCAAACATTGCCATCAGTTTTGCCTTGGAGTTGGCCCTAGCAGCCCTATGAGCATCAGCTTCACTTAAAGGAGCTTCTTCAGCACTGGCTCCCTCATCAGCCGCAGTATTAATTTCAGGAGCAGGAGTACCCTCAGGATTTTCAGGGATATTAACGCCTAACGCTTATTGTAGCATCCACCAGCAACTGTCATAAACATATGTGTTTGACTGCTCAACGTTTTTGATGATGATTTCTTGAAGCTCGGCCATCTTAGCTATATATTCTTTCTCCCCTTTTTGGCTTCGACTGCAATGGAGTTTGCATAAAAATGCAGTGACTCATCAATGTGCTTTGTAGTCCTGGAGAATTCAGTGACCAAGGCTTGTTGATTGGTGTTAAGAGTTACCATATTTCCATCAAACTTTTGAATGTTATTTGCTACGACATGAGCATTCTGATTTACGATTGAGAGAGTATCAGTGTTCCTTTTTAATCCGTCCATAAGAAGAGTGACAGCTTGGCCGGCCGCTGTATACTTATCTTCAAACTTCTTTTCCATCACGTACAGTTTGTGATTGATCTCCACCATGTTCTTGAGCATGAGATTCTCAGATTTCTTAATCCTTTTTAACATTTTATTTTGAGCTTTCTCAAAAGATGCTTTGAGCTCATCCACTATACCCTGAATGACATTCACGTTGTGATTGGCTAGATCAGCTCGTCGTGGATGATCCTGAGGCACTCCTTGGCCTTGCTCTTCATCAGATGCACCTGTAGAGCTGGACACGAGCACAGTCTCTAAGGGGGGAATACTTGCTGCCTCTGTAGATTTCTCGGAAGTACTAGGCAGTCTCTGCTGAGAGGACTCCCCCTCCACTTTTGCACTAATTGTCTCAGGAACGATCTCAGGAGCGTGCTTGTCAGATGGAACTTCAGTGAAGTCCTGAGGCTCCAATGCTTCCTGTCCCACATTTCCGTCTTCCTCGTCTTCATCGTCCATGAAATCATTCTCAGCTGCATCTTCTTCCAAACCTTCGTCAGCAGTCTCCTCTACAGCACCTCCAGCTCCTAGATCATTCAGGTTCAGGGCCTCCTCATTCTCCAGCACAGCTTCACTTTTTTCTTGTATATCCGCCACTGCATCTCTGGCTATCTGGGAGATGTCAGATACGATATTAGCATAAGCAGGTAGAGGCTCCCCCTCAATTCCTGCAGTCAGTGCATCAGGAATTTCACTGGGGATTACTACAGAATCAGCCACAGTTCCGTCCTCGGCTGGAGATGCTTCTTGTTGTTCTACCACGGTAGCCTGCCCAATGCGTCTCTCCCATCTGTCAAAGACGCTCGAGTCCATTTTCTTCAAGTAATGCAGTGGAACTCCATTACTCATGTCATACTTATCTCCGTTTAACTGATTGAGATATAGACTGATGATTCGGCCAAAGCTAGGAGATCTGAGAGTGTCCTTTATCTTCTCAAAACGCAATGCCCCCAGTTGAATCTTTTTCTGCAGACAAGTGCCACAAGGATCTTGAACATGTCCGCAGAGATGTGGTCATGAGAGCCCGACTTGCATATGAGTACTTTTCCAATGATGTCTGATAGAAGTTTCCCCCCCTCATTCATATCCTTTCGCTTTATCGATCTAGTTCCTCGAGCGAGTCCACAGAATAATAATTTCCTGTTTTTATCCTATTCCTCCAGAGAATCCTCGTGCGCAAAGCTAGTGAGCTGCAAGTATTGGGTCAGCTTGCTTGCAGACATCTTGATCTTTGCCCCTGCAACCTTGCTCTTGATGAGAGAGTCTTCATTCCGGAGTTTAGCGGTTGCGAAGAACTCCATCACCTCCTTGTCCAAGATTTTGCAAGGGTGCTCTAGTATGAAAGAGAGTCCAGCCTCTTCAAGCATAAGGATGATGTTTCTGAATTCATCCGAGGCATGTGAGAACCCTGTTCGAACCAGCTCACATCCAGTGATCAGTCCAGCGGTTGTCCTTGGAGCCATTGCAAACCTAGGGAGAGAATCCCTACTCTACGCTTAATCAAAAGTCAAAAGGGAAGCGACACTAGTAATAAAGTCCTTGTAAAGATGAGGATGTGGTTACCCAAAAGCGTAGACGGTGAGTTAGTTTGACAAAGACGACGGACACCCGGGAGGTGCACGCGATTGTGATTGATCGAAACTGCGGAGAAATCCCTGGACGAGAGAGAGGAGAGATCCACGGAAGGCAATCGGCGAGATCGACGGGATTCTTCACGAGTTGCGGGATTCTTGCACGTCGAGATCGACGGAATTCTTCACGAGTTGCGGGAATCTTGCGGGATGTCGACGGAAGGGGAAGAATCGGCGAGAGTCCTTCGGTGAGCTTCCTGCGGAATATGAAGGGTCGGCGGGATACTGTGCGATATCGACGGGTTTAAAGGGATTTTAACGGGTTTCCGTGTGAAGAGCGAAAGGCTAAGGTTCGGCGGAAGTCTTCGGGTTAAGCGGTTTTTAGCGGGTTTCTAGTTTGTCTAAGTCGAAATCGAAGGGATTCTTTAACAGGAATCTACAGGTTAAGAGGCATGCCGGATTCTCGAAGTCTTCTGATATCAAGACAATAAAAAAACTTCTAAATATATATATTTCTTAAAGACAATATATTTAGCATTTGAACCGGGCTTTTCTATATATTTCTTGATGTCAAGATTTCCAATGACGTATCTTCGTTGTCGAGATTTCCAATGACTTATCTTCGTTAGTTTTCAGTGAACTGATTTACGCCTGTAGATGTTAGTTCTCGAATCTACCAGTGGAATTTCCGATAAATCTTCATTGATGTGTCTAAGGTTTATGTTTACTGCGTTAACCTATCCTTAGGTATACACACATATATGTGTATATATATATGAATGAATATATATATATATGTAAATGTCGATACAATACGACTCAAGTCTTGGGGCTGATCAAAAGTACCTGGGATTATGAGAGTTATCATTTCGCCCCTCTGGTTAAAATATACCAGGTGCTCAATGTGAGTATGCCCATGTAGATATCACTTCTGTTATTCCAGATGCTTGTTCCAATTCAGTATTGAAACATCTACTGTCTAGTTCCCATTATTTTTACGGGAACCTAGACTACCCTGCAAAAGAGAGTTACTTTACCTTAGGAACCCAATACATATTGGGTCCTAGGTTCTTGTTAGCATAAACACTCGACTGCCTTCCTTCATAAATCCTGTCAGGAAGACTACCTCTGCCCAGAAGATGTGGATAGGCCCTTGCCCTTGAAACAGAGGTGTTGTGCCAACAGTCTATGGCAAAGTGTCCCACCTTGCCACAGCACCAGCACGTGTGAATGTTGTATCTCCGCTTCTGACCTGATCTAGTGACTGAGGTAGTCATGAGCCTAAGTCCAAACGGGATAGATCTGTATCTGCTCCCAAAATTGCCTCTTCCACCGTGACACGTGGAAGGGTGGAAGGAATGCATGTAGCGAGCATCATGAGGCCTGGGAGGTGGTGCCTTCCTTTCAGGCAGCCCCCTTCCTGAGGCCCCACGGGAACTTACTGCATGACTTCTAACCTCCCTTTCCTGTGTCCTCGGGTGGTGAGAAGCGTTCTGAGAGCTGATACCAGCATATTCACGCCAAGTTGGGCAGTGGCCGAGAATACAAAGGGCTTAGAATATACCTTAGGTATTCTCTTATGGGTGGCCATGACAGCCCTTGCACTATGGGTGTCTCCACATGAGGACAGATCACCCTTGTAGTGACCACGATTGTTCCTGTGATCATACCTGAAGGCATGATGAGTACCCTTCCTTCCTGGAGTGGGGGGTCGAAATACCGTTTCCCCATTTCTCCACGAATTGATAATTCGGGAGATCCACCCATTTTCTTCCTTTCTCTTTATAGCATCAACCTTGGAAAAGTTAGATACTATCCTTTTCTCATTCTCTAGACTACTCTCTAGATCATAGATTTTAGAGTCCTTGACCTTGTTGGATGCCAATTGGAGAACCAACAAGATATTCAGCCGAGCAATCTCCTGAGCTTGATCTTCAACAAGTAGGTTGCTTTTCTGAAGGGCTCTCTTCAGAGAATCAGGATTTTCTGAAGGGAAACAGTTCCTGTCTTCAGGAACTTCAAGAGAAAAGGGGCAAGATGAAGAAGTTACCTGCTCTGCAGAGTTGCTGTTCCTATCGCCAGAGACCGTTGTGTCAGCTTCATCAGAACTGCTTTCCTCAATTTCTTCTTCAGTCTCTGGCAAGGACACCGGAGCCCTGATGCTGTCCAATTGATCCTTGCCTTCATCTTCAGAGGCGAGGACCCCCACATAGGCTTCATCCTCTTGCAGATTGCAGATCCCTGCTTTCTCTGATCCCTCCATGAGATCAGAGATGGTTACCCACAGTGATTTGGCCGTCCCACATTTTTCCAATCTGGAGCGAGAGGGTCCAGACCAGACATCCATGATAATCTGACGAATCATCTTGTCCAGATTAAATAATGAGAGTTCCGTCTCCGACATCTCAGCAATACACTTAGGCACTTGGATATTCTTTCCATAGCCGGAAGTCTTCATAGGAATAAAAGGACCCTCTTCCAGGATGAAAGATGCTCGAGGATCGATAGCCTCCAAGTGATATGACACTCTCATCTTCCAGACGGGATAATACTCCTTTGTGCATGTGGGAAGTCTTAGTGGAGAGATCTCATGATCTAGCTCCATGCTTCTGACACTGGTGGTAGGATTCTACTCAAGGTGTAAACCTTTTTGATGAGTAACCTCGCTCTGATACCACTTGAAAGTCCACCTAGTGTCAACTATCTTCACCTATGGGGGGGGGGGGAATAGGTGACGTGCAGCGTTTTTGCGGAATTTAAAATTGTACATGCACAAGAAAACAAAACAGCACAGCAAAGAAAGTACACAAGCAATTTATAGTGGTTCCCCGATTTGGGTACATCCACTTTCCCCCTTCGACTCATCTCCCAACAAGGGATGACTCGGTCTCTTCACCAACAGGATTGAAATCCAATCCTTGCACTATCGGAAGGATCCCTTCCACACGTAGGAGACAACACTCCCACAACACGGGTTGCACACAACCCTTACAACTCGTAACAAACGTTCCTTTACAACAAAAATGAACTAGAATGTACAAGAAATACAAACTACTTTTGGAGACTAAGGTGTCCCTCTTCGTTGACGACGTGTTCTTGAAGTCCACGAAGAGTCCACAACCCTAGATCTCTCTTGGAGAGAATCTCCCCGGAACCGGCTGCGGCAAGATGGGCGGCGGCTTGGTTCACGGGATCGACGGCGACAACGGTGTGCGGCTGCTGTACTTTGGAGATCCAAACTTCGTAGCAAAGCTAGCTAGGTCTTCCAACGGTCACACTAGGATCGATCGTCTCAATCGATTCGGATGGGGAAGGTTTTCCCGATCAACAAATCAAGAGACAAAGGATCTCCGGTTAGACACGTGAGACGCTATGCTTGGCTAAGCTTCTGTCGACGGGAGATCTGGAAGAAACCACGATCAAGACCGGCGATCAACTTGCTCGAGCGGCGACGGCGGCGGCGGCGGAGCGGAAATCGCGATCTAGGTCACGTCGCGGCTCGTCTTTTTCAAATCTTCTTCGCTAATCTACTGTTCAAAAATACGCGTGTATTTATACAGTAAAATACTCTTTTATGACCGTTATGGGTCCCACCAGAAGAAACCCTAATTCCGGTTCAAAACAGTGCCAGCGGCAGAATCCGGTCCAGATGTTTCCAGAAAATTGCCCAAGTCAAAATCGGCGAGAATCGAAGGTGATTCTCGTCGATTCGGCGAGAATCAAAGATGATTCTCGTCGATGTTGACTTGATTGCACGCTCTGATTTAGCAGGGTCGAGACGGCGAGAATCAGCCAGTGATTCTCGACGATTCGGCGAGAATCACTAGTCATTCTCGTCGATTATTACTTAGCATCAGAGTTGCTCGCTTTGAAGTAGCTGGATCAAGTCGGCGAGAATCAGCCAATGATTCTCGACGATTCGGCGAGAATCACTAGTGATTCTCGCCGAATCGGCGAGAATCACTGGTGATTCTCGTCGATTTACACTTAGACGATTTTTCGTCTTTCCACCCATGAGGTGCTACTTGACCCATCCTTGCTCCTTGTCTGCTCTTGCCTTAACACAGCCCTGTACTTGAAAATAAGTACACTCCAATAGAGAGAGTACACGTAGGCCAACACACTGATCTGCTCAACGAGGGATTATGTCGCGCAGACCCGTGTATATTGACCTACTGCACCCTGACATTGGTGTGTACTTAGTGTGGAATAACTGCAAGCACAACTTGAAAGATTTTATCAAATACATTGTGAATTCATCTTAGCTTGACAGGTGGCTTCCTCAAATCCAGATAATTATGGATACAATACCCAACAACACATTCTTCATTATGTCGACACTTGTACTTGAACTTAGCTGAAGTGTTGCTGAGTGTCGACACAGCCTCCAAGTGTCGACACTTTCTGATGTCGACAAAGTTCCTCTGGGTGTCGACACTGATCCTAAGTGTTGACACAGCTTCTCTGGTCATTGCTTCATTGAGTGTCGACACAGCCTGTATGTGTCGACACTTTCCTTCTAGTGTCGACTCTGCACTTCTGGTGTCGACACAATTACTCCAAGTGTCGACACTTCTTCTCTGGGTGTCGACACAAGTCTTCTTAAGTGTCGACACATTTCTTCTGGGTGTCGACACATGGATTTAGAAACTTTTCAGCTTTCCCTGCAAATACTTAACCTGCACAAATAAACTCAAAACACATCAAATACATTTTGATGTATATCATTGAGTAGGGCGAGGCTTCTTCAAATCAGGTACATTTTTTCCAATATACCCAACAGAGTTTGTGTAGGACGTTGGTTATTAGTTGGATGGTATTCCATTGAGTAACCACCCGGTCTATCTGTGGTATATGGCGTCGGGCCCCGGCCGGACCTACTGTTATATGCTATGCGACGGATAAGGGGTGTTACAACTTGGTATCAGACTCCTAGTTTCGGTCGGGCTTAAAATGAATTCGTAGACGAATTCTTTTTAAGGGGTGGTGAGCACATGTGTGTGCGTCATCGTTATAACATCAAAATAACCCATGAATGTCCGCTTAGGAATGAAAATACACGTGTTTGAGGAACATGCGTGTTCATATAATTGCTTTTTGCAATTTTGTATGGTCGCTTAACGGTGTTTTGTACAACTATCGGTGACCAGAAGCGGTGCTGGGCCGTCAGAACGCCGAGTTTCAGAGGCTAGTAGTGCACCAAACGATGCTCCTGCTACATCTCCATCGGCTGAAACCATATGATTGGTTGCCGAAGAAGTGTTTGTCATGATCAATGCGCAGCCTTCAAGGCAAATGCAGCAACCCGCTCCTGCGATGGAGCAGGTACCTCTTCCAGAGGTTGAGCCGAGAAGAGTGGAGCAGGTAGTAGTGGAGCCTTTGGTGGCGAGGAGAGCAACTAAAAGGCATCTCAAGCACGTTATGAGATTTAATCCTCCTGTGTTCTTGGGGTTGGGAACCCCAACGCAAGCTGAAGATTGGCTCTCCCGAGTGAAGAGAGTCCTGACAGCTACTGAAAAGGAGGAGTGGCAGATGACCCCTATAGCTACGTTCCTTCTAGACGGTGATGCTAGGTTGTGGTGGGAAGGCTTGGAGCTACATCACTTGAGGGGTAGGCAGATTACGGACGTCTCGATAGAGGAGTTCTCGAGACTATTCTTGGCTAGGTACCTCCCTTCGGCGTAGAAGATAGCTTTGGATAATGAGTTCCTGAAATTGGTGCAAGGATACAGTAGCGTGGATGAGTGTCTCCATGAGTTTACTTGGTTGGGTCGGTATTCTAGCTCTACGTTTGCGGATGAGGAATGTAAGACCAACCATTTTTATGAAGGTCTGAGAGATGACTTGAGGCTACTACTCTCGGGGCCGATGATGTAGGGCTTCTTGTCCCTGGTTAACACGACCCAGTCCTTATAGAAGGATATGAAGAACGTGCAAGCAAAGAAAAGCTCTGGTGATAAGAGGTCGGAGTTAAAAGTACCGAACTACTCAAAGTCTGTGTTCCGAAAGTGGAACAAGAAAGCTAGGACTTCGTGTCCAGCCCCCTCTGCTGGTGCTTTTGGGAAGACTACGGGTTGGACCCAGGGCACATGTTACAACTGTGGGAAGCCGGGGCATTATGCTCGTGAGTGCCGGGGTGGACATCCAAAGTCTGAGTTGAAGCCGGGAGCAACATATGAAGAGAAGGGCAAGGCGGTGGAGTCAACCGCGTCCCATTATGCTCTGGCTCAACCGACAGTTTATAATCTTGGCCAACAGGAGGCCATCAAACAAGAGAATGTGGTGACAGGTATGATTTAAATTTATAGCAAGTTAAATTTTAAATACTTGTTATGCACGTGTTACCTTACCATGCTTGTTTAGGATTTGTTTTGATTTGTGAGAATCCGGTGAGTGCACTCTTTGATACGGGAGCTTCACACTCCTTTTTGTCTGAAAGCTTCATATCATGCATCGGAGTACCTTCTTCGATGGCGAAGGACAAACTGGACGTGTTGTTGCCTAATGGGTGTTCGATGCGAGCGGATAGAATCTGTGGCATTAGGATTCGTATCGGGAGTCGGGAGTTCCATTTGCTAGCATCGTTACTACCGCTGGTGGAGTTCGATGTGATATTCGGCATAGACTGGCTCTCGGAGCAGCAAGCTTTTACTAATTGCGGTCTCAAGGAAGTCAAGTTGGGAACAGGTCATGAGACGACTTTTACAGGCTTGAAATGGTCGAGCAAGATGTTGATGTCTGCTCTTCAGGTGGTGAATGTGGTTCGTGTTGGAGCAGAGCTATTCTTTACGCTTGTGGAGGTTGCAATGCATAAGCCTACGTTGGACAGTATTTCAGTGGTAGCTTAGTACCCTGATGTGTTCCCTACCGATCTTCCTGGAGCCCCACCTCAATTGGAGATAGATTTCACGATTGAGCTAGTGCCAGGTGCTAAACCTGCGTCACGCTATCCGTATCGGCTAGCGTCTAAGGAAATGGCAGAGATGAAGGTTCAACTGCAAGAGTTGTTGGAGCAAGGGTATGTGCATCCAAGTTCGTCGCCTTGGATCCCCACCTCAATGGGAGATATATTTCACGATTGAGCTAGTGCCAGGTGCTAAACCTGCGTCACTCTCTCCGTATCGGCTAGCGCCTAAGGAAATGCCAGGTGCTAAACCTGCTTTAAATTCAGTTTTAGATAAATCAGAATTAATGTCAAAGCCAGAAAGAACCTGATCTGCCTCTAAGTCTGAGGCTGCTTCATCTTCAGATTCTCCATCTGATCCAGAATTGCTCCTGGAGGCATCAATTGCCATAAGGCAAACCTCCTTAGATCTTGCTTCTTCCTCTTCTTCACTTGAACTGGAAGAGGATGTTTCTTCTTCTGTATCACTCCATGTCTCAGCAACAAAGCTCTTGTCTTTCTTTTTGTATTTGCTGGAAGAGGGTCTGCTGCTGTGTCTTCTCATGGAGTCCTTTTCTCTGCTCTTGTCCTTCTTCTGGTTTTCTGGACATTCTGAGATGTAGTGTCCAGGCTTTCTGCACCCAAAGCACACAACCTCCTCGGTTGGTGTCTTGTCATACTTGGGCTTATCATCATGCCTGGATGATTTCCTTATGAAATCTTTTCTAGCCATCTTGTAGAATCTTTTAGCAAAGAGGCTCATGAGTTCCTCATTGGAAGTAGATGTCTCACTGTCCTCAGATGCTTTGAAGGCTATGCTATGATCCTTTCTCACTGGAGTTGTAGCCTTTTGTTCTGATGCTTCTCTTGATTTGATCAGCTGTTCATAGGATTTTAATTTTCCTAGTAGAGATTTAGTTGATATCTCATTTAGGCTTCTGGATTCTTTGATTAGCCAGATTCTGGAATCCCAAGAGCTAGGGAAGCACATCAGTATATTGTCATTCACCTCTGTCAGGGTGATATCCTTATCCAAGATTTTGAGCTCATTGATGATTGAGCTTAACCTATTATACATTTCAGCCACTGATTCTGTCTCATCCTTTTTGAAGTTCTCATACAGGGAAATGAGATTGGATATCCTATCTTTTCTCTCATCTGCTGAGCCAGCTACCATTTGGTTGAGGGAATCTCAAATGGCCTTGGCTGAGGTGCACTCAGCCACCTTTTGAAATATGTCATCTGACATTGTCTGAGCCAAGATATTCATTGCCTTAGCATCTGCCATTTTGGCTTTCTTGTAAGCTTCATTGTTCTCTGGAGGAGGTACTGCAGTCATGTTTGTTGATGTGCTTGTAGAAGTTGTAGGTACTGGAGGTACACCTGTTAAGATAACAGAAAAGATATCTTCATCAATAGAATTCATGTATAATCTGATTCTTGCCTTCCAGATGGCAAACTTGTTAAGATTGCATACTGGAGGTCTGATGCTTGCATAATCTTTATTTTGGGCCATTTCTGTGACGAAATAAATCTAATAACAAAAATAAACAAACAGATCTAACAAGAGGGATCTTTGTGGTTCAGGTGTTAGCCTTTACAACCAATTAAGGTGTGGTATTTTAACTAACCCACCTCTGATACCAATTGAAAGTGCAGGTTAGATCTAAAATACTCTAGAGGGGGGGGGTGAATAGAGTATTGTGCTTTTTTCAAACTTTTTACAACTTTTGTTGTAAGCCTAGGTGAACAAGTCAGCAAATAAAATAAAATAATCACAGCAAACTATCTAATCACAGAGCACAGCCAAAACAAAAGAAAAGGAGCAACCAGACGACACAAGAAATTTTATAGTGGTTCCCCAACTTGGGTACATCCACTCTTTTACCACCCTGGTAGGAATCCACTCAGGTTTTTGATCAGGTGCCTGACACCAATGAGCTTTTGTTCAGGTGCTCAAAAACCAAAACCTCAAGTCTTTTGGAAGGATACTTGCAACTAGAATAATTTTGAAGGGAATTAAAACCCTGGTACAAGAGTTGGAAAAGAGGTGATGGTGTCTTCTCTTTCTCAATAGCAACTGAGAAGACTATGGATTGATGTTAGCAGATTTGCTCCCCCTGAGATCAGGAAAACTGGAGCACTGCTTCAGGGTGATAGGTCTTCAAAGACCTAAAGTGCCTGGACCAGAAATTGCTTCAGGAACTTCTTTTGACAGATAGATTAATTTGTTGTCCTTTGAAGTTGTCCTGTAGTGTTGAAGGAAGAAGACCCTTGATAGTATTTGAATGTTCTTCTTCTTCTTCTTCAAGATGTTCTCTAGTCTGGGCTAATTACAGTAGAACTTTTGATTCTGTAAGATTGTTGTTCTGTGCAATCTGTCTGTGTGTCTGTCTGATAGTTCTGTATAACTGTGTTTATAGTAATGCTTGATCCTTTTTCTTTTCTCACTTTTACTGGCTGAGAATATTCTAAATTCGAATCTTGAGCAGTAATTGCAGTCGGCCTTGGAAGGAAGCGGCAATCAATGATTTCCCTAACTGTCCCATGGAAAAATGGCATGTAATAGTCCGCAGTCAATGCGCGTTCTAACGGTAACATTCCGAGAAGATCTGGCATTAAAAACTCCGGAATCATCGCCAAGAAACGGGACGGGAAACTGGAGAATACATAATCTGGGATCGTCGAACGAAGAACACAATTCGTCGAGCTGAGTTTAAGTTCGTCGAGCTGAGCTTGAGTTCGTCAAGCTGAGCTTGAGTTCGTCGAGCTGAGCTTGAGTTCGTCGAGCTGAGCTTGAGTTCGTCGACCAGACAATGGCACTTAGTCTTCTTGGGAAACTTGTCAATTCTGCTTCAATCTTCGTCGAGCTGACAATCTTCATTCGTCGACCGGAGAAGTTGACTTTGTCGACCTGAGAAGTTAAGAACTTGAGGTCCAAGTTCATCGAGCTCAGAAACTTGTTCATCGACGAAAGCTTGAAGCTGGACTTAGAAAAATTCTGAAGTTATCCTGACTTTAGCTTGATGTAGAAACTCAGTCTTCGTCGAACAGAGAACAAGGATCGTCAAGCTCAGCACTAAGAATTGCCTCACGATCGTCGAGCACAGAACACCTTTCGTCGAGCTGAGTTCGATGAACGTCAAACTCATTTGACTTAGTTTTGAAAACTTCTAAATCTTGAGACTCTGATGGTCTTGATGATAGTTGGTCCATCTGAAGTTGGCTCTAAGGACTTGTCCTAGACTCTAGGACACAAACTTGACCCTGGCTATACATGTTGGGTCACATCCTAAGTCCGTGAACCTAGCCCAAATCAACTAGGGATCCAACAGATTGAATTTCTTTTTTTGACTGACTGTCTGACTGTTATGATTCTTATTGTCTCTGTCTTTTTAAGTTCTCTGTATATTTTTGGAATGACTAACGGCCTGAATTTGAATTCCCAGACAGTACTTAATTCTCTGCAAGAATTTAGGAGCCCAAATGGGTAGAATGGATGGCAATCATAAATGCACTTCCATAACTATCTTCGCAAAATATTCTGTGAATACCATAATTAATGCTTCATGAGATACGGCTATCAGCCTTGAGAATGTCAGCATTAATTATCAGAATATATTTTCCTTAAAATGATTTATCATAACCAAAATAAAAACTTCTGACCGAACTGACAGAACTGATAACTGAAGGCAGTAAAAAATCGTAGAGCTTGGCTCAGAGATCGTCGAACTGGGTTAAGAGATCGTCGACCTGTGAGCAACTATGGTAGATCTGAGATAACTGCTGAGAAGCACAAGATCGTCGACCTGAGCTCGTAGATCGTCGAGCTCAGTTCAGAGAAGAAGACTCTGAGATTATCGATGGGAGATCGATGATCATCGAGTTGAGAATTGTTTCTGGACTTAGAATAATTTATGGAATGACATACTGAAAAAGCCAGAAATCATCGACCTGAGAACTTGGTTCGTCGACCTGAGAATTTGGTTCGTCGACCTGAGAATTTGACTTGTCCTTCTGAAACAGCTTCTGTGAACTGTGTCGACAGATGGTTCTGGGTGTCGACATAAGTCCTTCTAGTGTCGACTGATACTGTCGACTAATAATCTGTGAACTGTGTCGAAATAAATCCTTCTTGTGTCGACTGAGCTAGTGTTGACTAATATTATCTGTGTCGACTGATAGTCTATGTGTCGACACAAATCTTCTGGGTGTCGACACAGCCTTCCCGTGTGTCGACACAATTCTGCTGGGTGTCGACACAACCTTTTTGTGTGTCGACACAATTTTGCTACTGGTGTCGACACAGCTTCTTCAAAGTGTTGACACAATTCTACTACTGGTGTCGACACAGCTTATTTAAGGTGTCGACACAATTTTGCTGAGTGTCGACTGATGTTTGTCTAAGTGTCGACTAATATTGTCTGTGTCAACACAACTGCTTGAGTCTCTGACAGGCTGTTGTAGGCTGATCCATGTGATGTTGACTCTTGTCCTACACTAAAGAAATAAATCTATGACCCTGACTATACATTTTGGGTCAGTCTAAGCAAACTAATAGTGATCCTTACCTAAATCAGAATTAGGATTCCAACAATCTCCCCCTATTTGGGTGAGGACACTATTTACATAACACAAAGAAAATACAAAGCAATAAACCAGAGCATTAAGCAATAAACTGGAGCATTTGCTTCTGCTGATGTTCTTGATGATGTTGAACCTTACCCAAACCTGTGTCATTATAATCTGTATCATCTTAATCTGCTTCTACTATTTCTGGAATTGCTGCTGCTGCTGGAACTGCTGCTACTTCATTGGTCATCTATATCTGCACAAATTTTCTGAAACACTTCTTCTTCCTATATTGCTGGAGGAGACTGAGCTTGAAGGTCTGCTGAGGCTGAACCTGCTGCATCTTCATTAGACACCTCCTCCTGACTGGTTTCAGTGAAAACTGGAAGCAGGCCCCTAGATAAAGAAGGGACAGATGAAGCAGAAATGGAAGCAGAAGGGGAGTAGTCATTTGTTAAGGAAGAGTAGACCCATTCTGTGATCTCAGCAACAGATAGTTTGATCCGTGTAGACATGAACTTCTTCAGACCCTGATCATCACATAGCTGTAACATTTCGTGAAAAATAAGATCACTGTGACTGATACCAATTGAAAGATAGGATCACAGTGATTGATCGATTCAAAGTTGACGTGGAAACTAGTGTTGAATTTCATCTTTGAAAGAGCCGCCGTAGAAATTGCCATGGAAGATCTATAGACTCAAGAGAGAAGAGATCAAGGGCAAAGGGAAAATAGAATAGAAAAAACGATCAAATAATTGAAGCAAAGTCGTCGATCTCGGGTCGACGATTTTTGTCTTCACACAGAGCTGTCGTCAAACGTAGTTCGACAATTTAGCTCAAGAGCTGTTCGAAGATCGTCGATCTTCGTTCGACGATTTAGGAACAAATCCAAAAAGCAGAAGACAAAAATTAAATTAATCCTTCCCATTGATCATTCCAAGCTTATTCAGGAAGAACAGGTGCTTCTTTTCATCAAGGGGTTTGGTGAAAATATCTGCTCTTTGAAAATCAGTGGAGATAAAGTCTAGATTAATTTTCTTTTTGTCTACATTATATCTAATAAAATGATGTCTTATATCTATATGTTTTATTTTAGAATGATGCACTGGATTATGTGTTATAGATATAGCACTAGTATTATCACAGAAAATGGTTGAATTATTTAGATTGAAACCATAATCTAAGAGTTGGTTTTGTATCCACAAAATCTGTGAACAGCAACTGCCAGTAGCCATATATTCAGCTTCAGCAGTAGATGTTGATACAGAGGTTTGCTTCTTGCAAAACAAGGACACAAGTCTATCACCCAAGAACTGGCAAGTTCCTGAAGTGCTCTTTCTGTCCACTCTGCATCCAGCATAATCAGCATTTGAAAATTCAGTCAACTCAAATGCTGACTCTGTTGGATACCAGAGTCCTAGATTAGGACAACCCTTTATATATCTTAAAATCCTTTTTATGAAAATAAGATAAGATTCTTTAGGGTTCACTTGGAACCTAGCACATAAACATGTAGCAAATATGATATCTAGTATGCTTGCTGTTAGATATAGTAGGGATCCAACAATGTCCCTATACCTGGTCTGATCAACAGGTTTTACATGTTCATTAGTGTCTAATACAGCATTGGTAGCCATGGGAGTCTTCATAAAAGATGCATCAGCCATTCCAAACTTCTTAATAAGCTCATTAGCATATTTAGATTGGGAAATGAAGATACCATCAGGAGATTGTTTCACTTGGAGACCAAGGAAATAAGATAACTCTCCCATGCTGCTCATCTCAAATTTGGAATACATTAGATTAGAAAATCTCTTGCACAATTTGGGATCAGTAGAACCAAATATAATATCATCTACATATATTTGTACTAATATGATTTTATCATGATGCAATTTTGTAAAAAGGGTTTTATCTACCATGCCTCTAGAAAAACCATGCCCTAAAAGAAAGCTGGCTAAGGTCTCATACCAAGCTCTTGGAGCTTGCTTTAAACCATAGAGAGCTTTATGCAGTTTGAAAACATGAGAGGGGGAAGTTGGAGAAATAAAACCTTGAGGTTGTTCTACATAAACCTCTTCTTGTAGTACTCCATTTAGAAAAGCACTCTTGACATCCATCTGATAAACTGTGAACTTTTTGAATGCAGCAAAGGCCAGAAAATTCCTTATAGCTTCTAGCCTGGCAACTGGAGCAAAGGTCTGATCATAGTCAATTCCTTCCTCTTGCCTATATCCTTGAACAACAAGTCTAGCCTTGTTCCTCACAATCACACCTTGGGAATCATGCTTATTCCTGAAAACCCACTTAGTTCCAATTACTGGATAGCCTTTAGGCCTTGGAACCAAGTCCCAAACTCTACCTCTTTCAAACTGATTTAGTTCCTCTTGCATTGCAATGATCCAATGGGGATCTTGCTCAGCATCAATTATGGATTGATGCTCAATTTGAGAGAGAAAACAGGCATGCATCACATCATGGTTGAGTTGATGCCTTGTCTGTACACCTGCTGATATGTCTCCAGTTACTTGGGATCTAGGGTGATCCCTAAGTGTGACAAAATCAGATGGTGGAGTTGGTTCAGCAACAGCAATTGGAGTGAATTCCTCTTGTGGAATTTCTTCTGTTGTTGGAGGAAGTTCAGTTTCTTCCATAAAGTCTTCTTCACTATCTTCATTTTCTTGTGGTGAGGCATGAGATATCACCTTCTGGGTAAGATTTAAGTCATCCAGCTTTTTACATAGACTTGGTACCTGCAGATGATCACTGGTAGAAGCTTCCTTCTCCTTATAAAATATATTAGCTTCATCAAATGTAACATGCATAGACTCTTCAATTTTCAAGGATGATTTATTGAGAACCCTATATGCCTTGCTAACTTGGGAATATCCTAGAAAGATTCCCATTGTAGCTTTGGCTTCAAACTTTCTAAGATAATCTTTGTTGTTATTATGTATATAACTGATACAACCAAAAATTCTAAAGTTGTCTATTTTAGGTTTATTCCCTTTGAGTAATTCATAGAGAGTCTTGCCCTTAAGTTTGTGTATCAAACTTCTATTCAGGACATAATTTACTGTGCTTACAACTTCTGCCCAGTAGGATAGAGGCATGTGAGCATCAGCAAGCAATGTGTCTGCAGTTTCAATGAGTGTTCTGTTTTTCCTTTCAACTACCCCATTTTGTTGAGGAGTTCTGGAAGCAGAGAAGTAGTGCCTGATACCTTCCTTCTCACAGAATTCTTGCATAAGAAGAGATTCAAACTCAGTGCCATGATCACTTCTGATCAATGCAACTGGAGTAGAGTACTCAATCTTTATGCATTTTAGAAAGTCTGTAAGAACTTTGAAATTATCAGACTTATTTCTCAAGAATAAAACCCAAGAGAACCTAGAGAAGTCATCTACAATAACTAAAGTATAGAACTTCCCTCCCAGGCTTTGTACAGTAATTGGTCCAAAAAGGTCCAAATGAAGCAGATACAAAATCCTAGGTGAATCACTCTTATTAACGGATTTAAAACTATTTTTAGTTTGCTTGCCTTCTTGAAAAGCCTTGCAAAGGCTTTCCTTCTTGTAGGGGTAAGAGGGCAATCGTCTAAAAAGGTTGTCCCTAGATAACCTAGCAATATTTCTTAGATTTACATGTCCTAGCCTTTTATGCTACAAAGTATTATTATTGCTAACCTGATTAAATAAACAGATTTATGAACAAGAAGAATTAAAATCAACTAAATAGATATTGCCTAACCTAATACCTGATCACACAGTAATGTTGTTTAGAGAAATATTGCATTTAGATTTAGTAAAACATACCTCATAACCTGCATCACATAGTTGTCCTATCGATATCAAGTTATGTTTCAGCCCACTTACATATGCCACTTTCCTGAAGGTGACAGCTCCAAGTGTAAATTCTCCATAGCCTTCTGTCTGACCAAAGCTTGAGTCTCTAAATATAACCTTTGGACCTAGCTTTGCCTTATAGTTACTTAAATTGGCCTTGTTTCCTGTCATGTGCTTGGAACACCCACCACCAAATACCACTTATCCTGTATGGTAGGATAGGTCTTTATCTGCAAGAAAAAAACTTATATATTTTGGACCCAGGTAACCTTGGGTCCTGGCTTCTTTTCATACTTAAAACTTGAAATATAAGATTATACAGGTTGACTTTTATAACCTAAGGGATGAAATCTCCTAGGTGGGATTATCCAGTTAGTTAAAGTATTGAAAGGTTTAGGGTTAGAATTCTTATTGAAATTTCTGTTGAAATTATAGTTTTGATAGAACTGTTTTGAGTTCGACGATTTTAGTTCAGATCGTCGATCTACGTTCGACGACCAGCATTGATATC
This sequence comes from Platanthera guangdongensis, assembly GCA_039583875.1. Taxonomy (NCBI): domain Eukaryota; kingdom Viridiplantae; phylum Streptophyta; class Magnoliopsida; order Asparagales; family Orchidaceae; genus Platanthera; species Platanthera guangdongensis. The sequence continues at coordinate 133,848,406 of CM077155.1, forward strand.
GTCAATCTTAGTTCTCAGAGTAATAGTGGCCATTTTCTGGGTTCCACAATCGTCGATCCCTGTTCGACGATACATAATGATATCGTTGATCCCCGTTTGCAGAGTGTTTAGGCTCAAGCTCTGGGTTCTGAGATCGTCGATTGTCGTTTGACGCATAATGCTGAGATCGTCGATCTTGGTTCAACGATTTTTGTTCAGACTTAGCTTTTTGTTTTTCTTTATTTATCTCAACTTGTTTTAAAACTTTATTAACTGTTTTAATTTGTTCTGTATTCTTCTTACCTTTATCTGAAATAAACTATATAGGTTGTGAAAGGTGGTTTTTCTGAATGATTGGTGGTTCACTGGATGATGCACCTAATCCTAACTTACTTCTATTAAGTCTAGCATTAAGTGTGCTGGTAATTTCTACTATCTGTTTGCTTCTTCCATTCAGTGATTCTTGTAACTGTTTTGCTTTACTTAATTCAACTTTCAGAAAAGTGATTTGTTCACTATACATGTCTATTTCATTTTTCAATTTAATGTTTTCTGATACTAAGCTATCATAATTAAATTGTTTATTTCTGAGAAGTTTGATTTCCTTCTCAGATCTAATCAGATCACTACACATAGATTTAAAGTCATTTTTAAAATCTTCAGAGGTAAAGTCAAATTCTTCCAATACCTGATCACAATCTGAACATTCTTCAGATTCTTCTTCTTCTGAGACATCCCCTGAAGCATTGATGGCCATTAAGCAAATTTCTTTGGCCTTTGCTTCTTCTTCATCTTCACTAGAGCTGGAGGAAGATGATTCTTCAGTGTCACTCCATGTTTCTGCAACAAACCCTCTCTCCTTCTTCTTGTGCTTATAGGAGGATGGTTTGCTGGAGTGCTTCTTGGAGTCTTTCTCTTTTCTCCTTATGCTTGTTTTCTGGACATTCTGGAAGAATATGTCCAGGTTTCCTGCAACCAAAACAGATAATCTCTTTAGAAGGGGTTTTGTCATACCTTGGTTTATCATCACTCCTTGATGATTTTCTTCTGAATTCTTTTCTCCCCATCTTAAAGAATCTCTTTGCAAAGAGACTCATCAATTCTTCATTTGATGGAGAAGTTTCTGATTCTTCTGAAGCTTTGAAAGCTATATTCTGCTCCTTCCTAGTTGGTGTAGCAGTCTTTTGTTGCTCAGCTTCTCTTGTCTTCAGTAGCTGTTCATAGGATTTTTAGCTTTCCTAAGACTGATTATGTAGTCATCTCATGTGTGTTTCTGGTCTCTCTGATAGGACAGATTCTAGAGTCCCATGAGCTGGGGAAGCACATGAGAATCTTGTCATTTATTTCTGTGACTGAGATGTCTTTGTCAAGAGTTTTCAGCACATTTACAATGAGACTGAGTCTATTGTACATCTCAGAAACTTGCTCAGTTTCTTCCTTTTTAAAATTCTCATACTGGGAGATGAGATGAGCTTTCTTGTCCTTCTTTTCATCTACTGATACTGTAACCATCTGGTTTAAGGAATCCCAGATGGTCTTGGCTGATTCACATTCAGCTACTTTCTAAAATATGTCATCAGACATTGTTTGTGCCAGTATGTTCATGGCTCTTGCATCAGCAATCTTTGCTTTCTTGTATGCATCATTGTAGTCTGGAGGAGGTACTGCAGTCATGTTTGTGGAAGTACTTGGAGGGGCAGCTGGTGGTGGAGGTACTCCTATTAAGATAGAAGCAAAAATGTCTTCATCAATAGAATTCATATAAAGCCTGATTCTTGCCTTCCAGATTCCAAACTTTTTCAAGTTGCAAACTGGAGGTCTGGTGCTTGCAAATTCCTTGTACTGTGTCATGGTATAACAAAGAATAAAGTAAACAAATATCTATCAGAGATCTTAGGTTCAGGTGTTAGCCTGTACAACCTTAAAAACACACCCTCTGATACCAATTGAAAGTGAGGCATAGATACAGTTTACTCTACAGGGGGGTGAATAGAGTATAAAAATGTTTAGATTTATTGCGGAATTAAAATATTGATACTTATAAGAAAGAGGTAAAAGAAAGAAACTATCACAGCACAAGGCACAAAGAAAACATAAGGCAGTCCATACGACACAAGAAATTTTATAGTGGTTCCCCAAATCTGGGTACATCCACTCTTCTACCACCCTGGTAGGAATCCACTTAGGTTTTTGATTAGGTGCCCTATCACCACAAGATCTGCTTCAGGTAGATCTAGAAACCCTTCAGGCTTTTGATCAGGTGCCTAAAAACCAATAGGTTTTTGATCAGGTGCCCTATCACCAAGGAGTTTACTTTTGAAGGGAGTAAGAACCCTATACACGAGAGGTTAAAGAAAAATAGATGACAGTCTTCTCTTTCTCAAACACAATGAGAAGACTATGTGGATTTGATGATGCCAAAGCTCCCCCTGAGATATTGAGTAGTTTCAGGAAGAAGGAAGCTTTGTCCAGGGTGTAGGTCTTCAGAATGATGTTGATTCTAGCTCTCTGTAGATTGTTGAAGCCTGATGAAGGAAGAAGACTAGAGAGATTTGTGTGTTCAGCAAGTTCTTCTTCTTCCTTATTTTTGGCAAAGCAAGAAACCTTGAGAGCAAAAAGATTGAATTTCTTTTTTTGACTAACTGTCTGACTGTTGTGATTCTTGTTCTCTCTGTCTTTTTAAGTTCTCTGTATATTTTTGGAATGACTAATGGCCTGAATTTGAATTCCTAGACAGTACTTAATTCTCTGCAAGAATTTAGGAGCCCAAACGAGTAGAATGGCTGGCAATCATAAATGCACTTCCATAACTGTCTTCACAAAATATTCTGTGAATACTATAATTAATGCTTCATGAGATACGGCTATCAGCCTTGAGAATGTCAGCATTAATTATCAGAATATATTTTCCTTAAAATGATTTATCATAACCAAAATAAATACTTCTGACCGAACTGAGAGAACTGATAACTGAAGGCAGTAAAAAATCATAGAGCTTGGCTCAGAGATCGTTGAACTGGGTTAAGAGATCGTCGACCTGTGAGCAACTATCGTAGATCTGAGATAACTGCTGAGAAGCACAAGATCGTCGACCTGAGCTCTTAGATCGTCGAACTCAGTTCAGAGTAGAAAATCTGAGATCGTCGATGGGAGATCGACGATCGTCGAGCTGAGAATTGTTTCTGGACTTAGAATATTTTCTGGAATGACATACTAAAAAGCCAGAAATCGTCGACCTGAGAACTTGGTCCGTCGACCTGAGAATTTGGTTCGTCGACCTGAGAATTTGACTTGTCCTTCTGAAACAGCTTCTATGAACTGTGTCGACAGATTATTCTGGGTGTTGACACAAGTCCTTCTAGTGTCGACTGATACTGTCGACTAATAATCTGTGAACTATGTCGACACAAATCCTTCTTGTGTCGACTGAGCTAGTGTCGAATAATATTATCTGTGTCGACTGATATTCTGTGTGTCGACACAAATCTTCTGGGTGTCGACACAGCCTTTTCGTGTGTCAACACAATTCTCCTGGGTGTCGACATAACCTTTTTCTGTGTCGACACAATTATGCTACTGGTGTCGACACAGCTTCTTCAAAGTGTCGACACAATTCTGCTACCGGTGTCGACACAGCTTATTCAAGGTGTCGACACAATTTTGCTGAGTGTCGACTGATGTTTGTCTGAGTGTCGACTGATATTGTCTGTGTTGACATAACTACTTGAGTCTCTGACAGGCTGTTGTAGGCTGATCCATGTGATGTTGACTCTTGGCCTAGACTAAAGAAATAAACCTATGACCCTGACTATACATTTTGGGTCAGTCTAAGCAAACCTAATAGTGATCCTTACCCAAATCAGAACTAGGGTTCCAACATACTCAATGTTACTTTGAGTCCAGAACTTTCTAAGTATAAGCGTTGAGTGGCGTTGAGACCACTCAACGCCACGTTGAGTGGCATTGAGACCACTCAACGCCAACATCATCCCGCAACATCTAAGTAAAAAGGCATTGAGTGGAGTTGAGACCACTCAACGCCTTGTTGATTGTCATCGAGTTCACTAGATGCCTTTTCGAATGGCATCGAGATCACTCGACGCTGAAAGTTTCCCGAGTATTTCTAAGTTAAATTTGTCAATATCACGCGACGCCTTTTTGAATGGCGTAGAGATCACTCGACGCCTAAAGTTTCCCAAGTATTTTCTAAGTTAAATTCGTCGGGTGGCGTCGTGTTCACTCGACGCCATTTCGAATGGCGTCGAGATCACTCGACGCTAAACGTTTCTTGAGTATTTCTAAGTTAAATTCGTAGGGATCACTCGATGCCTTTTTGAATGCCTTCGAGATCACTCGACGCCTAAAGTTTCCCGAGTATTTTCTAAGTTAAATTTTTTGGGTGGTGTCATGTTCACACTACTCACTCGCCGCTTCCCCAGCCTAAGTCAATTCTCTTGACTCAAAATGCGTGCGAGGGGTCTAGCACGGAATGGGATATTACATGAAATGAGCAGTATGGGAGAGCTGAAGTATTTCTTACAACTTCAGGTGAAACAATTTGAAGATGAAATTTTCATCTCTCAGATGAAATTCACCAAGGAGCGTCTTAAGAAATTCGGCATGGAGAATGCAACCTCTTTGAGGACCTCAATGGGCTCTGTTGAAATCGGAAAATCGGTCTCATGTGGAGTTCGACCCTTGGGGAAGGGGTGACCGCGCACCTACTACCCTCAAGCGAACGATCTAGGCACAAGACTAGGAACACAAGGGACAGACCCAAGGTCTCAGCGTGGAGGACCCGCCGCATACCCGGAAGACTAACTAACTCTTCCCCTCCCAAGCCAAGGGCTGAGCTAAGGCACCTTCGGAGGGCTCTCCTGGCCGACCGGAAAATCCAAGGAGGATCTCGAGATCCACTCCCAAACCAGAGGTGCCACCTCGGGTCTAAGTAAAATGTTCCCCGCCCGCCTTACTATTGGCGCCAAACCGTCCAGCGGCCCTACTCTACGCAGCCCCAATTGGGCCGCTAATAGCGGAACTCCGCTACTCTGAAAGGATGGCAACGGGCCATCAGGGGCTTCCCGGCATCTATACCTCGGGGCCCACACGGGGGAGCGGTTCACGAACACGCCGCTCGCCCAAGATAGGAGGAGTAAACTATAATCGCATAGCATCACAGATATAAAAGAATATTACAGGAATATAAATTCCATACTCGGCACGCAGGCCGGAAATATAAACAAAAAGGCCTTCGAGGGCAAGCACAAGTTTGGGCTTAAGCCCGCTATTCCCCGCCTGGTACTGCAACACCTGTACGCCAACGTCTCGACGAGCGGCGGCCAACTAGGCATCAGTCGGCTAACAGAAGCGGGCCAAACATATTGCGCACACCCCCTTTTATGGGGATTGTGGCGCGCATTCCCTGCAAGCGGCTAAATAAACAACTTCTTCGGAGTCTTCTCCGGGAACCCCAGAACATCACCAATCCGGCTCACACGTCCGGATGGGTTTCACACAGCATGCCTAAACCCGTACTCACGCTTCCGGGTACTAATGCAATTAACTGCGGGGACGTACACGTCAACCCATCGGGGAGCTCCCTTCCCCCCACCCGTTGGTGGAGAGGGGCTTCCGTGCAAATATTAAAACTGAAGGCTTCACATGCCCAAGTTGAAACATCGTTACCCTTGTCGCGTGCTTGGCGGCGAGGGTGGGAGAGGAGCTCCGGGCCCATCCTGCTGCATGCGGCCGCGTCGGTGGTCAACCTCCGCTCCAGGCCGAGCCTTGCTCCAAGCCAAGCCTCGCTCCAGGCCGAGCCTCGCTCCAGGCCGAGCCTCGCTCCAGGCCGAGCCTCGCTTCAGGCCGAGCCTCGCTCCAGGCCGAGCCTCGCTCCAGACTGAGCTTGCTGCCGGGAGAGGCGAGGGTCGAAGTGTGCTGCTCCCGGTCGGGAAAAAGAGAGGGATGCGGGGCTCGGGCTGCAACTACTATAGGCCGACGGCGAGAGAGAGGAGGTGGGAGCCCGGGTTGCCACTACAGGCGGCGGCGGCGGCGAGAGAGAGAGGTAAAACCCGCCGTGCCCTAGCTTGGGCGGTGGCCTGAGAGAGATAGAGGGGGCGGCAGCCCCTTGCTGCTCCAAGCCGAGAGTGAGAGAGGGAGGGGGCGGCAGCGGCGTTGTCTTGCCGGCGATGGGGGAGAGCGGGAAATGGGGGCGGCGGCGGCGACCCTTCTTGGCCGAGGGTGAGAGGGGGAAGGAGGCGGCGGCGGCGCTGCTTTGCCGGTGACGGGAGAGGGCGGGGAAGGGGCGGCGGCGGCTAGGCTCCTGGATCCGCCGGGCTAGGGCTCCCAATCTCTTGGCCTGCATCGATTTCTCCCTTTTCTCTCTCCCCGATCCCCTCTTCCCAACCCGTGCCCTGCTGCCTTCTTATCTTTCCCCTTTTCTTCTTTTTTTTTATTTCTTTTTTAATTCCCCCCCCCTTTCTGCTGCACCCGATTCCCTTCCTCCCCCCTTTCCCTCTTTCTTATCTCTAATATATAATATATTATATATATTATAATATAATTTATAATATATAATATATATATATAATATATGAACCTATGCGCATAGAACCTCCGCACGCACGCACGCACGAGGACCCGCACGTTCTCGAACTGGGTCGCACCAACCCGTCTCCCATAACACGCCCCTAGGCTGACATTTGGGGAGGGTCCCACTCGCCCGGGTACGGGGTTGTACACAATCCCCGCTCTTTTCGAGCTTGGCACAAGCTCGGAAAGAATCATCCAACCCAACGTATCCGGCGAGTGGGAGCCGACCCAAAAAAAAGTTTGAGAAAAACTAAAAATTGCACTTGGAGCATCGATCTCTCCATGACCTTTCTGAACCTTTTGAATCACCCGATACCCTTTGGCTCACTGCTATCGAATGCCCTTATACCAATACTTACAACAAGTATACAATTTCTCGCGATATCGTGAAACAACAAAGCCGTATCTTTTGTATCCTCTTGTACACGCTGAGCTAGTCCTTTCCCCCCAGGTGTGCCTATAGCCCTGCCAGCTAGTGAGAGCCTGACAGCGAGTCTACCAGGGGCCGAGCAGCACTCGGGGTCCCTTACCCCCAGGTGTGCCTACAGCCCTGCCAGCTAGTGGGAGCCTGACAGCGAGTCTACCCGGGGCCGAGCATCACTTGGGGTCCTGCAAAATATCCAAACTCTCTCTCCAAACTCCAAACTCTCTCCCTTACCCCCCAGGTGTGCCTACAGCCCTGCCAGCTAGTGAGAGCCTGACAGCGAGTCTACCCGGGGCCGAGCAGCACTCGGGGTCCTGCAAAAACCTCCAAGAACCAATCCTTTCCCCTCAGGTGTGCCTATAGCCCTGCCAGCTAATGAGAGCCTGACAGCGAGTCTACCCGGGGTCCACTACTACCGCCATCGAGTGACTTCCGACCCTGCCAGCTAGGTGAGAGCCTGACAGCGGGATCTGCTCGAGGCCCACGGATGACACCGAGTGACATCCGGCCCTGCCAGCTAGGTGAGAGCCTGGCAGCGGGATCTGCTCGGGGTCCAAAACAACCGCCATCGAGTGACTTCCGGCCCTGCCAGCTAGGTGAGAGCCTGACAGCGGGATCTGCTCGAGGCCCACGGATGACACCGAGTGACTTCCGGCCCTGCCAGCTAGGTGAGAGCCTGGCAGCGGGATCTGCTCGGGGTCCAAAACTACTCGACTTGACTTTGCTCGAGATGGAGACATCTTGTTTACTTAAGAGGTGCTGGAGAGTTAATTGCACCGATGCTTTTACAAATGGAGGACGCATTCTATACATAAGAGAAACGATCTGGAAGTCGTCAAATCGGGAAGCTGGCGTCCGAGTCTGTTCCTAATAATTCCTCCAATCGGAAGAGAGATGCAATCGGGGAGACATAGGCCGACGTGCAAGGGGGGAGCTGATCTTGGCCGTCAGTGCAGAGGCTCGGTCTTACAATAGCGCTTAGAGTCCCGAGGCATCGTCCCATCATCCAAACTGGGCTATTTAGAAGGAACAGGTTGGACGTTTCGTATCCTGATCTAATGACAAAGATCACTTTCCGCCATGTCACATGTGATTGCTTGGAGAGATTGGCCCTTTATCAAATCTGGGAGGTTAGCATCTAGGCTCGTTCCTGATAATTCCTCTAGTCGGAGGAGAGGTGCGATCGGGGGGACATAGGCCGGCGTGCAAGGGGGAGCTGATCTCGGCCGTCAGTGCAGAGGCTCGGTCTTATAATAGCGCTTAAAGTCCCGCGGCACCGTCCCATCGTCCGAACTAGGCTATTTAAAAGGAACGGGTTGGACGCTAGGCTTCCGGAGTCGATTGCGAGGCTAACCCTTGAAGCCCTCAGAAGCTCGAGGTGAATCGGTAATAAAAAGAAAACTTGACCGCTACTGAATTACACAGAAGAGATAGCATATTACCGCTAGGGAGGGAACCCTTTCCGGTCACCCCGGCTCCTTATACCTCTCACCTGCTCTCTTACTCGATCTTGAAGACAATAACCTTCAGGCTTCTCGTTGATGTAATAAGTGGGGACACACGGATTTTCACAGGTAGAAGCGCTCCAAATAGGTGCAAATCCTACTCCAAATGCTATGGGATTCAAACAACAGCTATATGAGGGGACAACTCCGAGTATGAGGACCTTACACACAAAGTGTCAACGCATGACCCTGGTCGTCACCTGGTTTCACTTCTATAGCCATGACGCTCGCTAGAGTTCTTCTGTGCTGGCCACTCTCCACGCTCGCCGCACCAAAATGTTGAAACCGGAAAATCGGTCTCATGTGGAGTTCGACCCTTGGGGAAGGGGTGACCGCGCACCTACTACCCTCAAGCGAACGATCTAGGCATAAGAATAGGAACACAAGGGACATACCCAAGGTCTCAGCGTGGAGGACCCGCCGCATACCCGGAAGACTAACTAACTCTTCCCCTCCCAAGCCAAGGGCTGAGCTAAGGCACCTTCGGAGGGCTCTCCTGGCCGACCGGAAAATCCAAGGAGGATCTCGAGATCCACTCCCAAACTAGAGGTGCCACCTCGGGTCAAAGTAAAATGTTCCCCGCCCGCCTTACTATTGGCGCCAAACCGTCCAGCAGCCCTACTCTACGCAGCCCCAATTGGGCCGCTAATAGCGGAACTCCGCTACTCTAAAAGGATGGCAACGGGCCATCAGGGGCTTCCCGGCATCTATACCTCGGGGCCCACACGGGGGAGCGGTTCAAGAACACGTCGCTCGCCCAAGATAGGAGGAGTAAACTATAATCGCAGAGCATCACAGATATAAAAGAATATTACATGAATATAAATTCCATACTCAGCACGCAGGCCGGAAATATAAACAAAAAGGCCTTCGAGGGCAAGCACAAGTTTGGGCTTAAGCCCGCTATTCCCCGCCTGGTACTGCAACACCTGTACGCCAACGTCTCGACGAGCGGCGGCCAACTAGGCATCGGTCGGCTAACAGAAGCGGGCCAAACATATTGCGCACACCCCCTTTTATGGGGCTTGTGGCGCGCATTCCCTGCAAGCGGCTAAATAAACAACTTCTTCTGAGTCTTCTCTGGGAACCCCAGAACATCACCAATCCGGCTCACACGTCCGAATGGGTTTCACACAGCATGCCTAAACCCGTACTCACGCTTCCGGGTACTAATGCAATTAACTGCGGGGACGTACACGTCAACCCATCGGGGAGCTCCCTTCCCCCCACCCGTTGGTGGAGAGGGGCTTCCGTGCAAATATGAAAACTGAAGGCTTCACATGCCCAAGTTGAAACATCGTTACCCTTGTCGCGTGCTTGGCGGCGGGGGCGGGAGAGGAGCTCCGGGCCCATCCTGCTGCATGCGGCCGCGTCGGTGGTCGACCTCCACTCCAGGCCGAGCCTTGCTCCAAGCCGAGCCTCGCTCCAGGCCGAGCCTCACTCCAGGACGAGCCTCGCTCCAGGCCGAGCCTCGCTCCAGGCCGAGCCTCGCTCCAGACTGAGCTTGCTGCCGGGAGAGGGGAGGGTCGAAGTGTGCTGCTCCCGGCCGGGAAAAAGAGAGGGATGCGGGGCTCGGGCTACAACTACTGTAGGCCGATGGCGAGAGAGAGGAGGTGGGAGCCCGGGTTGCCACTACAGGCGGCGGCGGCGGCGAGAGAGAGAGGTAAAACCCGCCGTGCCCTAGCTTGGGCGGTGGCCGGAGAGAGATAGAGGGGGCGGAGACCCCTTGCTGCTCCAAGCCGAGAGTGAGAGAGGGAGGGGGCAGCGGCGGCGTTGTCTTGCCAGCGACGGGGGAGAGCGGGAAATGGGGGCGGCGGCGGCGGCCCTGCTTGGCCGAGGGTGAGAGGGGGAAGGAGGCGGCGGCGGCGCTGCTTTGCCGGCGACGGGAGAGGGCGGGGAAGGGGCGGCGGCGGCTAGGCTCCTAGATCCGCCGGGCTAGGGCTCCCAATCTCTTGGCCTGCATCGATTTCTCCCTTTTCTCTCTCCCCGATCCCCTCTTCCCAACCCGTGCCCTGCTGCCTTCTTATCTTTCCCCTTTTCTTCTTTTTTTTATTTCTTTTTTAATTCCCCCCCCCTTTCTGCTGCACCTGATTCCCTTCCTCCCCCCTTTCCCTCTTTCTTATCTCTAATATATAATATATTATATATATTTATAATATAATAATTTATAATATATAATATATGAACCTATGCGCATAGAACCTCCGCACGCACGCACGCACGAGGACCCGCACGTCCTCGAACTGGGTCGCACCAACCCGTACCCCATAACACGCCCCTAGGCTGACATTTGGGGAAGGTCCCACTCGCCCGGGTACGGGGTTGTACAGGCTCAACTATATCTCTGGACAAGGATGAGAAAGAGAAACCTTTTGATGAAACCAAGTACATAAGTATAATTGGATCCTTGCTCTACCTCACTCTTAGTAGACCAGATATAATGTTTTCAACATGCATTTGCGCTAGAGTTCAGGTAAACTCAAAGCAATCTCATTACATCACTATAAAGCGAATTTTAAGATACCTTAAGAGTACACTCAATTTTGGCTTATGGTACCCGAGAAATAATTGTTGAAATTTGTGAAGTGGAAGTGGTTGACGGGACAGGCCGGGCGGCCTGGGCGGACAGCATTGGCGGACTAGGCGGACTGAGCGGACTCTGTTGTGCAGTCTGGTGGAAAGTCTAGTGGAAGTCGGCTGTCTTCTGAGCGGGTTGTTTGCATGGAGTCTGCGGACTATGCAGCATGGTATCTGCAGATAGAGAGGCTTGCGGACTGGTGCATTGCTCAGTGGCCGTGGTGCAAGCTTGTGCTGTAAGGCGGTTTGGCTCATGTCCGCGGGAAGCTTGTGGACTGATGTGTCCGCGGTGTGGGTTGTTGCGGACTGAGCTTTGAGCTTGGCTGAGGCCTTGTCGAGCTCTGGTGGTACAGCAGGTGCTTTGTTGTGGAGGTCGTTGGCGGACTGGCTTTGGAGTCCGGGAGGAGGCTGCTGCGATGGGGCAGGTGTGCGAGTAGCATACAGACTGCTGGCGGTCTGTGCTATGGTGTTTGGCGGACGGGAGTTTATGTCCGCCATGCTCGCATTAGCCTTTGATGGTTTTGGACTTGGTCACACTGTGTGCCAAGACCATGGTGTCTGCGGTATCCGCCAAGTCCGCTGTGACCGGGCGGACTGTTGATATCTGTCTTTGGTCGTGGACTTGTGGCGGATTGAGGTGTGAGTCTTGCGGACTGCCTCGGGTTTGGGTGGACTGCCATTGAAGGGGGATTGTTGTCCTGTAGTGGTTGGAGCTTTACGGGCTGATGCCTTGTCCACATAGCTTGGGCGGACTGGAGAGGGTTCGCCAATGTTGCCTTGCTCCTGGCGGTTTTCCTTGGTATCCGGCTAAGTCCTTGCGGACTCGGCGGACGGTGTTTTGCTATCGCGCGGGCTGGGGCAGTGTCTCTATCTCTAGGGCGGTGACCACACTCCTCACCTCGCCTATAAATAGGACCCCCCTGGCAGGTCTACAGTAACTTGAGTGAACAGTAAGTTGGGTTGGGCAAGGAGCTGCGGTCTCAGTTTGTCTGTCCGCGCGGATTGTTTCAGTGCTGACGTTTGTTGTGTGCAGGTCGCGCGGTTTGCTTCAAGGAGCCAGGAGTTTGGCTGTGACTTCGGTCAAGTACTTGGAAGTGTGCGGTCTCTGCAGATTCAGCAGGAGGTCGCTTTGCGGCTTGTCATCTCTGTTTCATCTTTGCCAGCTTTAATAACCTGTCCGCCGACTTCAGGCGGGTAGGGGGTGTTCCTCAGTTCAGCCTCAGCAGGAGACGAATAACGGTGTGTCTGCGCGGCCTCGCGGCTTCGGTGGACTTCGTGGCTATTCGGCGGATTGCATCTAAGTTCGGGCGATCTCAGCGGACTCGGCGACCTCGGCGACCTCGGCGGTCTCGGCGGACTCCGGTGCTGTCATCCCGGCTTGTTTTTGGTGCTTTCTGTTTACAGCTGTTATACTAGCGAAATCATGTCTCTCTATGTATGCCTCGTGTTATAAAGAAGTGAATGAATAAAAGACCCGCTTGTGCTTCCATTGTTTGTTGGGATTAACCCTTGTTCCTTGGTTTTTCGGTGGTTCAACGTGAGAACTGGGTAGTTCCGAAGATATTAATTTGGCGTTTGGGCTATCTTGCTGACCACGTTGAGAAAATTTAACATGGTATCAGAGGGAGGTTCAGTTGCGTGAACGGAAGTCAACCAGTGTTGTTACTCAGTGATTGAGGGGTGCTCAACCTGTGTTGTTGCTTGGAGCTTCTGAAAGGGTGCCAACAGGTGTTGCAATGGAAGGGAGTTTTGCAAGAGGTCTGGGCATTGAACTCTTAACGCCGACTAACTTCAAGAAGTGGAAGTCGTGCATGAAGAGTTATCTTCTTGGCGAGGAGCTGGGAAGTCGTCGGTGGTGACGACAGGCAAGAAGTCACTACTGCTTTCGGTACTGCTGAGCAGGTTAGGCTCTGGAGAAGAACAAATGCTAAGGCAGAGTTCATTCTGAAGAGAGCTGTGTCTCCGGAACTGTTTGATCACATCGTTGGGTGTGAGTCGGCTGCTGATATTTGGACAACCATTGATGAGTTGTTCAATTGGAAGAATGTGGCGCTGCTTCAGTTCCTGGAGAATGAGTTGGCCAGGGCAACTCAGGGAGACCTTTCCATCTCTAAGTACTTCTTAAAGATGAAGAGCTTGTGTGCTGAGCTGTCGGCATTGTATCCTGATGAGCCTATCTCTGAGGCTAAGATGAAAAGGCACATTATCCGCGGCTTGCGGAAGGAGTATGTGGCCTTTGTCACATCTGTTCAAGGGTGGGCTACTCAGCCATCTTTGCTGGAGCTGGAGAATCTGCTTGCATCGCAGGAGAGCTTGGCAAGGAAGATGGCTGGAGTGAACCTGAATCAGGAAGGCAGCGAAGCACTCTTCTAAGGCAAGAAGAAAGGATGGGAAGGGAAGAAGATGAAGAAGGTGCAGGTCGTTGGTGAGAAGGAGACTTCATCTTCATATCAGCTGGAGAGGAGCAATGCTCCTAAGGACTGGAAGAAAAATTTGAAGTGCTACCGGTGTCATCAGCGAGGGCACTTCAAGCGGGACTGCAAGGTCAAACTGCAGCCTGGGCATGCTGCGGGAAAGGAGGAATTTTACTCGAGAAGTGAAGAAGCAGAATGGGGCGGAGCTTTTATGACGGGCACTTGTGTTCGGGCCTTGTCTGCTGAGGACTTCAATGGCGAGTGGATTGTGGACTCCGGGTGTGGTCATCACCTCACCGAAGACAAGTCGAAGTTCACCTCCATGCAGGCGTACTCAGGTAATGAAGCTATTATCACTGCTGATAATACTGTTTATGCAGTAGAGAAAGAGGGGGTCGTGTCTTTGGGTAGTGATCAGGGGCCACTAAAATTAAGGAGTGTGTATCACATGCCGGGCATGAAGAAGAACCTCTTCTCGGTGACCAATGTGGTGGACGCTGGGTATCACGTTCTGTTTGGGCCAACAGATGTGAGGTTCCTTCGCAACGTATCAGCGGTTAAGGCGGATGTTGCTCATGTTGGGAGGAGGGTGAAGAACTTGTTTGTTCTTTCCACCAATGCTTATGTTGATAGAATGAGGGCTAATGATAGTGCTTCTATCTGGCATGAGCGGCTGGGGCATGTTGGCATGGACAAGCTGAAGGCGATGGCTAGTAGAAGTTTGGTGAGGGGGTTGCCTAAGTTGTCCTCCTTTGGTGACGGGCATGTTTGCGCGGGCTGTCAATACGATAAGGCACATCACCTTCCGTTTGATAAATCACAAACAAGGAGCAAGAAACCCTTAGAGTGTATTCATGGCGACCTGATGGGACCGACGGTTACTGCCAGCCTTGGTGGAAGCAAATACATGCTGGTGTTGATTGATGACTACTCGAGGTATACTTGGGTGTACTTCTTGAAGGAGAAGGCAAAAGCTTTTCGGTTGTTCGTGGAGTTCAAGGAGTTGGTGGAAGGCCGGCTTGGCTTGCGGATTAAGAAGCTTAGAACTGATAACGGGGGTGAGTTTGTTTCCTCCGAGTTTTCTAACTTCTGCAGGAAGCACGGGATCCAACGAGAGCTTACATGTGCTCACACTCCATAGCAAAATGGAGTAGCGGAGCGGAAGATACGTCATTTGACGGAGACCTGCAAATACTGGCTTCATGCGAAAGAGATCCCAAGGTCCTTTTGGGCGGAAGGGATGTCTTGTGCTGCCTATATCATCAACCGGATGCTACTTAGCCCTATCAACATAAAGACTCCTGTTGAGCTCTTGCTGAAGGAGAAGTCGAGTGTGGGACACCTTAGGGTGTTCGGTTCAACTTGCTACATGCATGTCCCGGATGCTTCACGGACAAAGCTGGATGCGAAGGCAAGGAAACTTGTCTTTGTTGGCTACGATGAGCGGAATAAGGGATGGAAATGCATGTACCCTGTGACGAAGAAGTTCGTGGTATTAAGAGACGTTGTCTTTGACGAGCTGACGTCATATGGAGGTGGCTCGGTGGAGCTAACCAGAAGTAGCAAGGTTGATGAAGCACCAGTGGTGGCTGCTGAAGGCTTGGAAGAGGAGCTTGTTGTTTCACCAGCAGCTCCTGTTGCTTCGAACTCCAAGGCTGAGCCTTCTGGCTCAGGAAGCAGGGGGATCACTGCTCAATTCTTGCCCCAGGTAGGAGTGGAGCCCGAAGAAGCAACAGAAGCAGTGAGCAAGGAGCCGACCCTTCGGAGATCGAAGAGGGTGGTTAAGCCACCGGCTCGGTACTGTAATGGGAATGCAGTGAGCTTTGTCTCCTGCTTCTTTGCAGGTCCTCTGGATGAGCGAGAGCCTACAAACTTCAACGAGGCCACTGGAGTGAAGGAGTGGGAAGGTGCCATGAAAGAAGAGATTGATGCTCTGAAGAAGAATGAAACCTGGGACCTTGTGCCCAAGGTTGATGGCATTACTCCGGTTACTTGCAAGTGGGTGTATAAGTTGAAGAAGAAGGTTGATGGGAGCATTGATAGGTTCAAGACTCGCCTGGTGGCTATAGTATTCTCACAGCAGTATGGAGAAGACTATGAGGAGACATTCAGTCCAGTTGCGAAGATGACTTCAGTAAGAGTGGTGATCGCCTTGGCTGC
Source organism: Platanthera guangdongensis (assembly GCA_039583875.1). Lineage (NCBI taxonomy): Eukaryota > Viridiplantae > Streptophyta > Magnoliopsida > Asparagales > Orchidaceae > Platanthera > Platanthera guangdongensis. Next base: position 133,864,053 of record CM077155.1, read on the forward strand.
TAGCAAGGGATGGAGGTTGTGGCAACTCGATGTGAAGAATGCCTTTCTTTACGGAGAGATTGACAAGGACATCTTCATGGATCAGCCGCTTGGTTTTGTCTCTGAAAAGCATCCGGACTATGTCTGCAAACTCAGGAAGGCTCTCTATGGGTTGAAGCAAGCTCCTAGAGCGTGGTATGGGAAGATTGCAGAGTACTTGCAATTCTGTGGATACCTTGCTTCTAACTCGGATTCAAGCTTGTTCGTCAAGAAGAATGGAGAGCTACAAGTCTTGGTCCTGCTGTATGTGGATGACATGATCATCACATGGAATTCGGAGGGGGAAGTAGCAAGGCTCAGGGCTGAGCTTGCTATACGCTTCGAAATGAAAGACTTGGGAGAGTTGCATCACTTTCTCGGTCTGGAAGTGGAGAGGAAGGAGTGTGGGATTCTCATTAGCCAGAAAGGGTATGCTGATCGCATTGTGAAGCGGTTCGGCGTGGGCGAAGGGAAAAAGTACTCTACTCCACTGGAACCTGGGCAAAAGCTTCGACGAGATGAGGGAAGGGTTCTTCTTGATCCCTTGGTGTTCAGGGCTCTTGTTGAGAGCTTGATTTACCTGACGATTACAAGGCCAGACATTGCTTATGCTGTTGGCCGAGTAAGTCGGTATATGGCTGAACCAAGGCAATCTCATCTAGTGGCGGCAAAGGGAATTTTGAAGTATGCCAAGGTGACTTCTGACATGGGACTCCTCTATGGAAGGGACTCGGAGTTTGCGTTGCTCGGGTACACGGATGCTAACTATGGCGGTGATTCAGATGATCGGAGGTCTACTTCAGGTTATGTGTTCACTTGCGGTTCAGCTAGCATCTCGTGGTGTAGCAAGAAGCAGGACTCGGTGTCGGTTTCAACCACGGAGGCAGAGTATAAGGCTTCAGCCTTGGCTGCTCAGGAAGTCGTTTGGTTGAGGAGGCTTATAGAGGATGTTCATGAAGAAGTGCAAGGGCCTACTTTACTCCGGGGTGATAATGAGAGTGCTCTCAAACTGGTTAACAATCCAGTGTGTCACGCCAGGACCAAGTATATAGAGATTGATCACCATTTCATCAGGGAGAAGGTGTTGGAAGGATCTCTGCTGGTCGGGCATGTTCGGAGTCAAGATAATCTTGCTGACATCTTCACGAAGCCACTGTCGAAGGGGCCCTTCGAACGCTTGCGCAGCTTGTTGGGATTGGTCACCACTTCTCAATTCAAGGGGGAGTGTTGAAATTTGTGAAGTGGAAGTGGTTGACGGGACAGGCCGGGCTGCCTGGGCGGCCAGCATTGGCGGACTAGGCGGACTGGGCGGACTGTGTTGTGCGGCCTGGTGGAAAGTCTAGTGGAAGCCGACTGTCTTCTGAGCGGGTTGTTTGCATGGAGTCCGCGGACTGTGTGGCCTGGTATCTGCGGAAAAAGAGGCTTGCGGACTTGTGCATTGCTCAGTGGCCGTGGTGCAAGCTTGTGCTATAAGGCAGTTTGGCTCGTGTCCGCGGGAAGCTTGCGGACTGATGTGTTCGCATTGTGGGCTGTTGCGGACTGAGCTTTGAGCTTGGCTGAGGCCTTGTCGAGCTCTGGTGGTACAGCAGGTGCTTTGCTGTGGAGGTCGTTGGCGGACTGGCTTTGGAGTCCGGGAGGAGGCTGCTGCGATGGGGCAGGTGTGCGAGTAGCATACAGACTGCTGGCGGTCTGTGCTATGGTGTTTGGCGGACGGGAGTTTATGTCCGCCATGCTTGCATTATCCTTTGATGGTTTTGGACTTGGTCACACTCTGTGCCAAGACCATGGTGTTCGCGGTATCCGCCAAGTCCGTTATGACCGGGCAGACTGTTGCTATATGCCTTTGGTCGTGGACTTGTGGCGGATTGAGGTGTGAGTCTTGTGGACTGCCTCGGGCTTGGGCGGACTGCCATTGAAGGGGGATTGTTGTACTGCAGTGGTTGGAGCTTTGCATGCTGATGCCTTGTCTGCATAGCTTGGGCGGACTGGAGAGGGTTCGCCAATGTTGCCTTGCTCCTGCCGGTTTTCCTTGGTATCTGGCTAAGTCCTTGCAGACTCGGCGGACGGTGTTTTGCTATCGCGCGGGCTGGGGCGGTGTCTCTATCTCTACGTTGGTGACCACACTCCTCACCTCGCCTATAAATAGGACCCCCCTGGCAGGTCTACAGTAACTTGAGTGAACAGTAAGTTGGGTTGGGCAAGGAGCTGCGGTCTCAGTTTGTCTGTCCGCATGGATTGTTTCAGTGCTGACGTTTGCTGTGTGTAGGTCGCGAGGTTTGCTTCAAGGAGCCAGGAGTTTGGCTGTGACTTCGGTCAAGTACTTGGAAGTGTGCGGTCTCTACAGATTCAGCAGGAGGTCGCTTTGCGGCTTATCAGCTCTATTTCATCTTTGCCAGCTTCAATAACCTGTCTGCCGACTTCAGGAGGGTAGGGGGTGTTCCTCAGTTCAGCCTCAGCAGGTGACGAATAACGGTGTGTCCGCGCGGCCTCGCGGCTTCAGCGGACTCCGTGGCTATTCGGCGGATTGCAGCTAAGTTCGGGCGATCTCAGCTGACTCGGCGACCTCGGTGACCTCGGCGGTCTCAGCGGACTCCGGTGCTGTCCGCCCGGCTTGTTTTTGGTGCTTTCTGTTTACAGCTATTATACTAGCGAAATCATGTCTCGCTATGTATGCCTCGTGTTGTAAAGAAGTGAATGAATAAAAGACCTGCTTGTGCTTCCATTGTTTGTTGGGATTAACCCTTGTTCCTTGGTTTTCTGCTGGTTCAACGTGAGAACTGGGTAGTTCCGAAGATATTAATTTGGCGTTTGGGCTATCTTGCTGACCACGTTGAGAAAATTTAACAATAATGATGTCGATTTAATTGGTTTTTCAGATGCCGATTTTGCAGGAAGCAGGGATGATAGGAAAAGTACTTTCAGGACGTGCCAATTCCTTGGAAGACGACATATTTCATGGAGCAGTAAGAAGCAGAATTGTGTGGCAACTTCTACAGCTAAGTCAGAGTATATCTCTGCGAGTATTTGTTACGCACAACTTCTATGGATCGGGAATCAACTTGAATACTACAACTTGAAGTGTAAAGAGATTCCAATGTATTGCAACTCATCCAGCGCAATAGCGATCGCGAATAATTTAGTCTCTCATAGTCGTACAAAGCACATCGAGGTGCGATATCACTTCATCCGGTAGCATGTGGAGAACAAGGACATAGCCCTCAGCTATGTCCCGATGGATAAACAGGTCGCAGATATTTTCACAAAGCCACTAGATGAGGCCAAGTTCTTGTTGTTCAAAACGGAACTAGGTATGCTGAACAAGGATTCGTGATGAGGGCTAAGAAGACAGGAAGCTCTCGGGAAATGCATCAAGGCTGAAAAATATCCCAAGGGAAATTAGTCGAATATCAGAAAGCACACTCGACGATTCGTCGGATATCATTGGATACACGCCGAATCTGACTCGGTTCCAGCGAAACTAGCTAAATTTCACTTAGGGAAAAATTTTATATCTTTCTATATTGGATCCAAAAAGCCTCTGAATATCAGGTTCGCGCTTTCCTTATCAATTTTAAAATTATATATATATATATATATGATTTGTGTGTGTGTGTGTGTGTGTGTGTGTGTGTGTGTATGTATATATATAAGTGTATATATATATATATATATATATATAGATATATATATATATATATATATATATAGTATATATATATTATATATATATTTAAGTATATCTTTATTATATAAAGAAACCCCTAATGAGAGCATGGTGTAACATTTAAATTCTAAAATGCCCTAATAGAATCGGTTTTGGTGGGTTAAGTAAGGGATATTTTTGTCTTTTGGTAGGATTAAAGCTTAATTAATACAGATTTCATCGTCTCTTGCATTGCTCAGCCGCCTTAAAATCACAATACGGGACTTCTTCTTGGTTCTTCTACGCAGGTAGGGCAACGTCGTCACTCCAACGCTGCAACATCTCCTCCTCTTTCTGCTTTTGATCGTGTACACCTCCGTTAATCGCAAGTCATCGCAAGCCGTCGTAAGCCCTACATGTTCTGCTCCTCTCACCTCCGTGGTTGCAGGCCATCGCAAGCCATCGCAGTCGTTCTGCTTTGTTCTTCTCCTCCACTTCCATCTGTTATAAGATTCGAGCTGTTTTTCCAAGCAACTCTCCCCCAAAGTTCAGATCTTACATTTACTATTTCTTTTGTAAGTTCTGCGAGCACTTCCGACAAAACATTCTGTAGGCAACTCCGGTGGAGCACTTCCTCTGGTAAAAATTGTATGTACTTCTATTCCTCCTGCAGTTTATAGTTTGATGAATGGTGACCTCCATGTGCATCTCACAAAAATATCAGACCTCAAAAAAATGCATATTCAGTAGTTTACGCCTTATCAACTTCTGGTAAATTCATGGCATTACTATCTATTTATTTATTATATAGTACATTCAAACTTTTGAATAATCTGGGCTTTTCCTAATGTTGTTGAATGGTGAGCTCCATCCATTACTCTTTCTCAATTCTACATTTTATCCATATTGATTTTCTTCCTAATCTGGGCATTTTTGCCTTCTTGCTCTGTTCTTGCTCTTTGTTTGGTTCATCGGAATGCTGGAGTTTCCTAATATGTTCTTGATCTTTCTCCATTATAGTTTTTTTTTATTTCACTTCTAATTTTTGTATTAGCTCTCCTATGTGTACAGTTTTGGTATTTGCTCTTTGTTTAGTAGTTTTTTATTTATGGTTCTCAACAGTTCAGTGATTTTTGTAGAATGCTGGAGTTTTATCACTGAAATGCCAATGTCTTTAGACAAATTTATTCCCTTTAATAATGATTCGTGCCTTGTTTTGGGAAGTGTTTTTCATAGATGTTATGAAATTTAAGTTTATTGTAGAGATTTTTGTAATTTCAAAAGTAGAGTAGTATAGGGAATCTTAGGAGAGGGAGAGAGATGCGGGGAATCTGAGGAGCTCAATGTAAATAGTGCAGCAGGTTCTTCTTTTAATTGTGTCTAAACCTGGCGTTTAAATGATTTTTGCATTTGTTTAAGAACTGGACAACATTTGTTTAAGAACTGGATAGTGCTATAACTTAACAAAAACTGTTATAACTTTTTTAAAAATAAATTACAACATACTTTGGAAACTACCCCAGGTCAGGTCACAGCTAATTATAATAAGGCCCAAAAATGTTTCAGAACTGGACAGTGCTCAAGGTGATTTCAGAGGAACTCAGAGGAGGTATATCACTGAAATACAAATGTTCATTGATTTCAGTGGAATGTTGAAGTTCACTGAAATGTAGATAATTACACTGAAAGCATCCATATAGTGCTTTCTCTGAATAGAGAGGAGAAATTAATGTCCAACATTATGTGTATTCGACACTGCAAATGATTTGCAACCAAATGCAGAATCACTGAAATCACATTGTTGAACATGTATTAGACACTGCAAATGATTTCAGTGATTCGAACAATGCAAATGATTATCTAAATTTCACCGAAATGCAAATGATTATCTGAATTTCACTGAAATGCAAATGTTCATTAATTTTCATAAGAGAGTTCACTAAACATTTGTAAAAAAAACAGGAACTCCTCTAAATATTTGCTTAAGGTGTTTTCAGTGATTTCATTGAAATCACTTAATTAATCTCAGTGGTTAATTGCAAATCAGTGATTTCTGTGGTTAATTGCAAATTAGTGTTTTCTTTAGATCTGTAATAATCTCTAAAATAGGCATCTATGTGGTTAATTGCAAATGTTTTTTTTCAAATGTTGAGGTGTTTAATTAATCTCAGTAGTGCTGGGGATATTGCAAATGTTGGTTCACTAATCATTTAATAAACCTCATCATTTAATTGCAAATGTTGTTTTTATATTGAAAATGGTTTTTTTTGTTGGAGGTCACTAATCCCCTGTTTTCAAAATTATTTTTTTTATTGTTGGAGGTCTCTTAAGTTCTTCCTCCAGTCGGCGGTGTCGAGATATTTTTCCTCCTCGGTGGTGGTGCTGGAGATATTAATCCTCCTCGATGTCGACAAGTGTTCTCATCTAGGCTTCCTCCAGTTGGCTTCAAGAGAAGTAAGGTTCTCATGTTTGTGTTCTCAGCTTTGAGGTTGCTTTGTTTATGTAAAAAAACACCAAATAGTTTTGGTCATGTACTTCGTTAATTTCAACCTGGACTGATAAGTTGAATAATGATAGTTGAAAAAGTTAAATAATGATAGTTATGATGTGGGATGTCAGGTGTATTGTAAATCAGATCTTTCATGTAACAGTGTAGCTCATTATAGATCAAAACTGTTACATTCTTATGCTTACCAGTGCTTAGTTATTATGCCTATCAAACTACGGCCATGTGAAAATTGCGCCATAGGAAAAATGTTAAAAGTTAACACTAGGAAAGCTGAAGTTAATAATTTCATCATAAATATGAGTAAATTCCAACATAATTACAGATCATGGAATAGCTAGCTTATAGATGGTCAGATCATGATATAACTGTAATTTCAAAATGATCTAACAATAATATTATCCCCCATCGTATGTTGCCTCCTAGAACCGATGTTGCCACCCACGATAGATGTTGCCACCCACAATTGATGTCACCCCCCACGGCCGATGTTGCCCCACGACAAATGTTTCCCCACGACATATGTCGCACCCCAACCCATGTCGCCCCCCTCCCTGACAAATGTCACCCTCACGCCAAATATCTCCCCCACGACAAATGTCACCCCACGACAAACGTCGCCCCCACGACTAATGTCTCCCCCACGGACAATGTTGCCCCAAGGCCAATGTTGGCCCCACGACCGATGTTGCATCCCTGACCAATGTCGCCCCATGACATATGACGCCCCATGTCAAATGTCATCTTACAACAAATGTCACCACAACCAATGTCACCCTCATGACCAATGTCCCCTAAGACCAATGCTGCCACACGACAACCAGTGTCACCCCTGACCAATACTGCCCCACAACATATGTCAGCCCGCGCCAAATGTCTCCCCACGCCAAATATCGCCCCCACGATAAATGTCACATTCACAACCAATGTCTCTTCCACGACCAATGTCTCCCCATGACATATGTCGCCCCACGACAAATGTCGCACCCACGACAAATGTTATCCGCAAGGGATCCCCCATCCATGACTGCTTGTATATATATATTTATATATTATATATATATATATATATATATATATATATATATATATATATATATATATATATATATATATATATATATATATATATATATATATTATATATATATATATATATATATATATATATATATACTAGTGCCCGACACGGGGCTCTGCCCCTATGGCTACGCGCCACAGTACCCGGCCCGTGACGGCGGGCTTCAACCGCACCGGCCTGCGCCCACCCCCGGCGGGCTGCGCCCACCCCGCGGCGGGCTGCGCCCCCCCCCCCCCCCCCCCCCCCACTGCCACTTTCATCTTCTTTGTAGTGGCTTACATTTCTTGATTAGTTGAGAGTGATCATGCGACCTCCCGTTCTAAATTTTTCCAAAGCCTTACTTTCTTTTTATCACAAACCTCGCTATGGAATGTTTTAGTTGCTCAATGTGATACTCTTCAAAGCTCATTTGGTATTTTGAAATGTCAACTACTTCCTGTCGTTTCTCCCAAATCTGGATGCATACGAATATATATATATATATATATATATATATATATATATATATATATATATTAGGGGGCATATACTGTGCGGGCAAATATTATGTGCGGGCGTACGGGCAAGTGATTTTGTGGGTCAAGATAGTCTAACATGAAAGGTGATCAACATGAAAGTTGTAGGTCTCGGCGAGATGAACAACTTTCATGTTGATCACATTTTGATTTGGAGCCGATTTGGACCTTGATTTGGGCCCCAAAATCGGGGGCGGCGGAACTGCTACAGTAAACCGTTCCGCCTCCTCCGGTTTCGGGGCCAAATCGAGGTCCAAGACGGCTTCAAATCAAAACGTGGTCAACATGAACGTTGTTCGTCTCGTCGAGATCTACAACTTTAATGTTGATCATATTTCAATTTGGGACCATCTTGAACCTCAAATGGCTTGCCCGTACAACCCATATACTTAATTGGCGGTGTGGGATTTAGTCCACACCGCCAATTTTGGTTTTGTTTTATGAGTATATAAGGTATTTTGTCTCTTAAAGTATGAAGATGTGATACAAAGGGGCAGGTTTGGCTGGTTATCCAGGTTAGCGGGCGGGTTGATTATTGTGGCGTTGGGTGGGCCGGCCGGTGGCCTTTATTTGGACTGAGCTGATGAATTGTAGGGTGCCCTAAATTTTAGAGGCACTATATAGGTTTAGGAGGCCTATGAAAAAATATGAACGGTCATGATTCGTTTTTGTGATGAACGGCTGCGATCAAATATTTGGTTTATATTCAACGGTCGTGATTAATCCAATGTCTCTTTTACCTTGTCATGGACATGTAATTGATATTTCTTTTTAATGTAGTATATATATATATATATTTATATTATATACATATTCATATACATGCATATGCATACATATACTATACATATGCATATTATATGGATATGTATATGTATATATGTATGTATATACACACATATATATACATATACATATACCATACACATATATATACATATACATATACATATATACATATACATATATATACATATACATATATATATATACAGATATACATATATATACATATATATATATATACAAGCAGTCGTGCACGGGGGGACCCCGTGCGGGAAACATTTGTCGTGGGTGCGAATTTGTCGTGGGGGGCGACATATGTCGTGGGGCGACATTGTTCGTGGAAGCGACATTGGTCGTGAGTGCGACATTTATCGTGGGGGCGATATTTGGCATGTGGGCGATATTTCGCGTGGGGGTGACATATGTTGTGGGGGCAGCATAGTCGGGGGGGTGACATTGGTTGGGGAGTTAGTATTGGTCTTGGGGGCGACATTGGTCATGAGGGTGACATCTGTTGTGGGGGTGACATTTATTGTAAGATGACTTTGGGTGGGGGCGGCATTGTCAGGATGCAACATCGGTCGTGGGACAACATTGGCCTTAGGGCAACATTGGTCGTGGGGAGACATTAGTAGTGAGGGCGACATTTATCGTGGGTGACATTTGTCATGGGGGTGATATTTAGCATGAGGGCGACATTTGTCGGGTAGGGGTGCGACATGGGTTGGGGTGCAACATTTGTTGTGGGGGCAACATTTGTCGTGGGGGTAACATCGGCCGTGGGGGTGACATCAATCGTGGGTGGCAACATCTATCGTGGGTGGCGACATCGGTTCTCGGAGGCAACTATGATGGGGGATAATTTTATTGTTAGATCATTTTGAAATTACAGTTATATCATGATCTGACAATCTATAAGCTAGCTATTCCATGATTGTAATTATGTTGGAATTTACTCATATCTATGATGAAATTATTAACTTCGGCTTTCCTAGTGTTAACTTTTAACATTTTTCATATGGTGAAATTTTACATGGCCGTAGTTTGATAGCATAAGAACTAAGCACTGGTAAGCATAGGAATGCAGCGGTTTTGATCTATAATGAGCAACACTGTTACATGAAAGATCTGATTTACAATACACCTAGCATCCCACATCATAACTATCATTATTTAACTTTTTAAACTATCATTATTCAACTTATCAGTCCAGGTTGAAATTAACGAAGTATATGTACAAAAACTATTTGTGTTTTTTTACTTAAACAAAGCAATTTCAAAGCTGAGAACACAAACATGAGAACCTTACTTCTCTTGAAGCCAACTGGAGGAAGCCTAGATGATAACACTTGCCGGCATTGAGGAGGTTTATATATCCCAGCACCACCGTCGAGGAGGAAAAATACCCCCGACACCACGACTGGAGGAAGACCTTAAGAGACCTCCAACAACAAAAAAACAATTTTGAAAACGGGGATTAGTGACCTCCAACAACAAAACCATTTCAAATATAAAAACAACATTTGCAATTAAATGATGAGGTTTATTAAATGATTAGTGAACCAACATTTGCAATATCCCCGACACAACTTTGATTAATTAAACACCTCAACATTTGCAATTAACCACATAGATGCCTATTTTAGAGATTATTACAGATCTAAAGAAAACACTAATTTGTAATTAACCACAGAAATCACTGATTTGCAATTAACCACTGAGATTAATTAAGTGATTTCAGTGAAATCACTGAAATCACTGAAAACACCTTAAGCAAATATTTAGAGGGTTCCAGTTTTTTTTACAAATGTTTAGTGAACTCTGTTATGAAAATCAATGAACATTTGCATTTCAGTGAAATTCAGATAATCATTTGCATTTCAGTGAAATTCAGGAAATCATTTGCATTTGTTCGAATCACTAAAATCTTTTGCAGTGTCTAATACATGTTCAGCAATGTGATTTCAGTGATTCTGCATTGGTTGCAAATCATTTGCAGTGTCGAATACACAAAATGTTGGACATTAATTTTTCCTCTCTATTCAGAGAAAGCACTCTATGGATGCTTTCAGTGTAATTATATGCATTTCAGTGAACTTCGACATTCCACTGAAATCAATGAATATTTGCATTTCAGTGATATACCTCCTCTGAGTTCCTCTGAAATCACCTTAAGCACTGTCCAGTTCTGAAACATTTTGGGCCTTATTATAGTTAGTTGTGACCTGACATGGGGTAGTTTCAAAGTATTTTATAATTTATTTTAAAAAAAGTTATAACAGTTTTTGTTAAGTTATAGCATATCTAGTTCTTAAAAAATGTTGTCCAGTTCTTAAACAAATGCTAAAATCATTTAAACGCCAGGTATAGACACAGCTAAAAGAAGAACCTGCTACACTATTTACATTGAGCTCCTCAGATTCCCTACATCTCTTGCCCTCTCCTAAGATTCCCTACACTCCTCTACTTTTGAAATTACGAAAATCTCTCCAATAAACTTACATTTCATAACATCTATGAAAAAACTTCCCAAAACAATGCACGAATCATTATTAAAGGGAATAAATATGTCTAAAGACATTGACATTTCAGCGATAAAACTCTAGCATTCTACAAAAATCACTGAACTGTTGAGAACCATAAATACAAAAACTACTAAACAAAGAGCAAATACAAAAACTGTACACATAGGAGAGCTAATATAAAAATTGGAAGTGAAACAAAAAAAACTATAATGGAGAAAGATCAAGAACATATTAGGAAACTCCAGCATTCCGGTGAACCAAACAAAGAGTAAGAACAAAGCAAGAAGGTAGAAATGCCCAGATTAGGAAAAAAATCAATTTGGCTAAAATGTAGAATTGAGAAAGAGCGATGGATGGAGCTCACCATTCAACAACATTAGGAAAAGGCCAGATTATTCAGAAGTTTGAATGTACTATATAATAAATAAATAAATAGTAATGCCATGAATTTACCGGAAGTTGAGAAGATGTAAACTACTGAATACGCATTTTTTGAAATCTGATATTTTTTGAGATGCACGTGGAGGTCACCATTCATCAAACTATAAACTGCAGGAGCAATAGAAGTACATAGAAATTTTCCCTGAGGAAGTGCTCCATCGGAGTTGCCTGCAGAACGTTTGGTCGTAAGTGCTCGCAGAACTTGCAAAAGAAATAGTAAATGTCAGATCTAAAGTTTGGGGGAGAGTTGTTTGGGAAAACAGCTCGAAGCTTATAGCAGATGGAAGTGGAGGAGAAGAACAGAGTAGAACGCCCGCGACAGCTTGCAACGGCCTGCAACCACGGAGGTGAGAGGAGCAGAACGTGCAGGGCTTACGACGGCGTGTGACGGCTTGCGATTAACGGAGGTGTACACGATCGGAAGTAGAAAGAGGAGGAGATGTTGCAGCGTTGGAGTGACGTCGTTGCCCTACCTACGTAGAAGAACCAAGAAGAAGTCGCGTATCGCGATTTTGAGGTGGCTGAGCAGTGCGAGAGACGATGAAATCTGTATTAATTCAGCTTTAATCCTACCAAAAGACAAAAATATCCCTTACTTAACCCACCAAAACTGATTCTATGAGGGCATTTTAGAATTTAAATGTTACACCATGCTTGCATTAGGGGTTTCTTTATATAATAAAGATATATATGTATATATATATGTGTGTGTGTGTGTATATATATATATATATATATATATATATATATATATATATATATATATATATATATATATATATATATATATATATATATATATATATATATATATGTATATGTATATACACACATATGTATACATATACATATATATACATATACATACATATATATATATATACATATAATACATATATACATATATACATGTATATATGTATATATGTGTATATATATATATGTAATATGGGTTAAAGGGGCAAAACCTACAACACTCGCTGAAATCAAGCTGAATCGCTAAATCGCTCCCGACCCTTTAGCTCCACGACAACTGCATTGTCTTCCTATCGTGGACTAGGGCTTACTCCTCATCATTTAGTTCAATGACAAAAATCCAAGGATTCGATAAAGTTCCCGCAAGACCAAAACCATTTTCCCGCAAGTATTCCTCTGACGACTTGAAATCCCGATAGCTTGCTCTCACCGATCCAATAGTGGTTTCTCGTCATTCCGACAGTGACAGTGCAGTCATTTCTTCAACCGACAGCAGTCCATCAAGCTCTCCTTTGCTCTTTGAATTTTATGGCTACTCGAAGCACAAGTGGTTTGATGGGAGGTGGAGAATTAGTCCGAACGGAGTTTTCCTCTACCTCTGATGAATTTCGTAATGTGATCCTAATGTTGGAGACTGCAGGACTTTCCTTTGTCCTAGAACACCCTTGCAAGGTTCCGGACAAGGAAGTTCTTGAATTCTTTCAGCATGCCAAGATGCGACGTGAGGACACCGTCATCAAAAGCAGAGTTCTGAAGACTAAAGTCAGAGTTAAAGCTTCATTCCTCACTAGGTACTTGTGGCTTCCTGTTTGTGGAGATGCCGATTGCCTCGACGAGGATGATTTTTCTAGAGCTCTATTGTTCTGTTGACTGCCCCGAGGCACAAAGGCTGTAAAGCGTAAAGGAATGAACAAAGAAGGAAAGCTTCTCTCAGATATCATTGGTAAAGTATTATTGTGCAAAATCGGTTCCCATGACTACCTTTATACTGAGATGTTCAAGACACTAGTAGCAATTATCTGCAGGAAGAAATTTGACTGGGGTGCTCTGTTGTTTGAGAAGATAAAGGACAGTCTTCGCACACCAAACTTTGGACGGATTCTCAACCTATACCTGAATCAGATGGACCAAGATAAGTTTGATATGTCCAAGGGTGTGCATATCCATCACTTGAAGAAAATAGACTCATCCATATTTTCCAGGTGGGATAGAAGGATCTTGAGGCCAGGGGGAGCCCGAGTGTTACCTATGGAGGAGGTATAACAGATTCATGAGTACAGGATTCCTACTCCACACCCGAGTGATATTCCTCGTAGCTCAAGTGCAGGAATTGAGGGGTAGACAGCAGAACCACAAGTGGCTACTAGTATAGTGCCCTTGAGTGTGCCCTCAGACACTGTGACAGAAGCTCCAGATATAGTTATTCGAGCTCCAGATTCATTGCTAGTCCTAGATGCTCTAGTTATAGAGGGAGAGACAGTGGTTCTACTCTCTGAGGTGGCTGTCATAGTCCTCGCAGCTGTCTCAAAGCTTGGTATGACCGCTACTACTGTTGTTGATGTTGTTGTTGCTAGTGAGCTAATGGTTATGAAGAACCTGATTCTCCCTCTCCCAGAAATTGTTCCTGCTTCATCTTCTGAGGGGGAGGTGGCTAGGCCCTCAATATCAGTTGTTATTGAGGTTGCTAGGCTCATGTGCAATCTTGAGAAAAGGATAGGCAAGATTCCAGATGCACCTCCTCCTGCTGCAAAGGAGGTTGTGGTTCTTTCAGATGAGGAAGGAGATGCGGAGGAGCAGACTCCTGTTCTAACTGCTGTTGAAGACCTTGGTACAACTTCCAAAGTTCATTTATCTCTGATAGGTGAGTCTTCTAGTGAGGATCTACCTAACACTCCTATTCTTGATATCTCAAGTTCTACTGCTGATAATATAATCCTGCAGAACATAAAAGCGATGTTGGACAAGCAGAAAGCTTATTTTTATTCCTCCATGCAAAGAGTTCTGAAAAAGGTCAAGGAAACAAAAAAACATCTGAACAACGGCCTAGCAGAGGTTAAGGTCAGATTTGATAGGCTAGATGTCAAGCTAGACTCATGGTTTACTCAAGGCAAAAAATGGGTTAATTTTGTCATGAAAGGATTAGAGAGCAATCCTAATGTTCTGTGGAATGTTGATATAAATGCTAAAATCATGATTGAAGCTCATAATCATTTGATGGCACATTATGATGCCAGCATGGAAGCTTATACAAATGCCTTGGCTGAAGAAGTCAGAAAGGGGGAGGAGACCATGGCAGCTAAGGTGGTAGTAATGGTAAATGCGCTTGAGGAAGCCATGCTAGCGAACTTTGAAGGAGTAAATAATTACAGCTATGACAACTTCTCGTGGCTTCAAAAGGAGATCTTTGGTAGGCCAGGCTAGGAGGCTCAAATACATATTATGCTTGCTCATGATGAGGTTCATCCTGCTGAGGGTTACTCTCAATATTGGGCAGACACACAGGCTGTTGCTGCTGTTGAGGCTCCAGAAGTTTAACTTGTAAGATCGCTCCCCTTATCAAGGAGTTACCCGATCATATGACCAGAACTGAAGCCTTACGGTTACACTAATACACGGGCTAGTCGACTCCATAAGACACCGATTCTGCCAGCTAGTACAATCATTTACCTGTAGGCCAATTGAGAATAGAAGTATGACAAGCAGTTATATAAAAAGCTAGCAAGTCCACAAGTCACAGCCATAACACCACAATATATATATAGATGAAAAGTACAACAGTCCACAATGAGTATAAAAATGAGAGAAGGGCTATGCCCGGTACATGCCAAATAGAATCAAATCTCTCTCACACTACAACACTATGCAGAAGCGGTAACTGAAACACTTGCCATCACCTAACGCCAAACTGTGGTAGTGGTAGTGCGTGTAATTGCTCCTTAGGTCCTGCCACCTCGGCGTGCTGGTCGTGCTAGTTCTCCATCTCCTCGAGCTCCTAAAATGATATGGTCGCAATTGACCGTTTGTCATAAAGACTAAGTCATTTTGTCCTCGCCTCACCCCCGCGACTCCTAGGTACCGCACGGGAGGATGAAAGCGGAGGACAACAAAGCAGAAATAAAGAAAGCAGGTGACGGTGGTTCTATTCTATCATGGATATATTTTTAACAGTTATATCATCGAACTTGCAGTTCTATATAGCACATGTAGAGTAAGTAAGTAGTACTAAAAATGTGTATAGTAAGTAAAGTAAAGAAGTAGCAGAAAGTAAACTATCTACCGCTACACTAACAATACAGGAGTACCTTAACTTATATGAATGCTCATACAAACCTATAAGTTAAGGTTTTAGAAATATAACTTATCATGTAAAAGAGCTCATACTAATTTATATGATAAGGATCTGCAATACGTATGCATAATTATGTATGCATGCTATGTTGAGTTATGCAGTTTATGATTCATACAAGTGCAACTCACACACACGACTTTGTGATCACAGATCTTTAGTTCCCACTTTTGGAGTTAGTTGAACTCTCTGGTACCACAATTGTGGCTACGGAAACTGTGGAGCGGACGTCTTCACTTCCTAGGTGGGTATGCACACTGCCATGCCTAGACCCTTTGTACGCCTCTGTACACGTCCTAGGTTCACTATAGAGTCTCTACATACTAATTTGTTGGCCATCTCCACTAATCTTGTTTGTCGAGTGTGCATTTTTGGGGATCGTCCTCCAGACCGCAGTGTAAAACAACCCACTAGCCCCTCAAACCCTCACACCTCGCTAGAGCCACCATACTGACGTCGGTGTGATAACTAGTCCAGTACTGTATGACTCGCCACTAATATATTCTATGTACATGCAAGTTATTTGTAAACCAGAGCCGCAGTTTGCAGGACCAAACCCGTCTTAAAGTAACCACCCGAGCCTCCAGCTCGCAGGACTAAACCCGTCCTGTATCTAAACATCAGAGCCTCTAGCTCACAGGACTAAACCTATCATGTATCAAACACCCGAGCCTCCGGCTCGCAGGACTAAAATTGTCCTGTATCAAATACCCGAGACTCCAGCTCCCAGGACTAAACCTGTCTTGAATCCCTCCAACCCTATACGGGTGAGTTGGTGTAACACCCCAAATCCCAGAATTTGGCAAAATTGGGTGACACGGCCTGGGACACGGGCGTGTCCCAGGGCGTGTCCTTCGCGAGTGAGCAGTCGACGAGTGGTCGATAAAATTTGGTCGACGATCGTCGAGTGCAGAGTACATGGCCTGTGACACAGGCGTGTCACAGGGCATGTCCTCGCGGGTCAACGAAGTCAGCACGATGAAGTTGAGCTGGGGAATGTCTAGTGTCGTGTATGGGCACACATACTGGAACACGGGCATGTCACAGGTCATGTCCCTCTCGGGTTGATCTCGATTTTGTGCAGCCTGAAGAACACAGCCATAGATACGGGCGTGTCTGATGGCGTGTCAGTTGATACGGCCCGTGATACGGGCGTATCACATGGGCATGTACGAGATTGGATAAGTCGGTTGAGCACCGCTTGAGGTACACGGCCTGGGACACAGGCGTGTCACTGGCCGTCTTAGGCAAAAATATGATTTTGTTGCAAAATCGTGGCTGTCCATTTCTTCAGCTGTGATCCAATGGCTGAGGTGCCTCCCTGCTTCCTTATGGTCGTGGATGAGAAGGGAATTCTCATTTGTCATTTGGCCTACATCTTGCTAAAATCCTAGAGAGAGAAAGAGAGGAAGAAGGAGGAGGAGGAAGAGGAGTTGGCCACTGGTGGTGCTGCGAAGTTTCGATAATAGATCTGTGGCCAGCGTTGTGGAGGAAAAGCCGTTGTAGTTATTTCCAGCCAGCTAGGAGATCATGACGCCGAAGCGATCTTCGAGGGTAACGACTTTTCTTCCTAGCCATATGAAGGCTTCCTTTTTGTCATGTGCATATGATTCCCCCACCATAGGGTGCCGTGTTATGGGAGTCTCGTGGGTTGATTCATGGAATCCCCAAACGTTTGGCATATAAATCTGAAAAGGAGTACAGAATAGGCATGCTGTGTGAAGCCCATCTGGACAGGTTGGTCTGGATTGGTGATGTTGCATATACGCATCAGAGAAGACTCTGTGATAAACGTGTAGTTTAAGGAGTCGACGGGTTAGACCTGTGAAGGACAGTAGTAAGAAGTACTGGAGTGGTAGTCCAGGAAAATACTCGTATAATGCTTGTGTTGCTGGGTTATACCTGCGAATTGCAGTAGCAGGAAGTACTGGCGTGGTAAGCCAGGAAATACCCTTGATGCTTGGAATGCTTGGTGGGTTGTGCCTCTGAAGGAGAGTAGCAGGAAGTACTAGCTTGGCAGTCTAGGAAAATACCCTCAAGTGATGTACGGTTAAGCCTAGGGATAGAAAGTGAGTTCTATCGCTAACGCGAGGCGTGGCTCCTAGGTAACTGATGAATGTGAAGCCAGTTCTGTGAGAATGGGCTAGTTATTTGTGAACTGATGAGTTCACCTAAATGAAACAGGCAAGGTGAAACCGACACGCGCCTTTATGTAGTCGCGAGTACGCCGTACTCACTGATGGCAAGGTGACTTGAGCAACGGGGGGTGGATGATCTGACCTGCACTATGTCCGTCCGATGTGAGACCTAAAAGTGCGTTCTGTTGGAGCGCATAGCAATAGTCTTATGCCTGCGCGCAATGACACAAAGGGGGGCTACGGGCCAATCCCGGTGCATTAAGACTAAAGTCTCTGGCTGCATGCCATGTAGTAAAATGTTCAATAGTTACCATATGGTTGCGAGCCTGATACGGTGGTGGGACCCTGGTTCGGCGGTACACCAAGAATATGTCCTGAGTGCATGGATAGTCGGGCCGTGTGGCTGACGGTTGTGATGGCATGTATGTGCATGAGAGTACAATGTATGATATACATATTGCCTGTGAAATGTTATGCCTGCAGGGAAGGAATGCCACAGCCCCGGGAAAGGGGTGGGGTCGTTATAATTTGGTCAGCAGTTGGAGTTTAAGGCCCGCAAAGACCGTCGACATGGCAACACTTTGTTTGGATACGTCAAGAATTCATGGAGTCTTCTTCGTGGGAATGAGAGGAGTGGGTGGGACGTTGATGTCTGCACTCCAAGTAGTCAAGGCTGTTCGGAAGGGCGCGGAGTGCTACTTTGCACTGATTCAGGCTGTTGAGCGAAAGTTCGGTGTGGGCAATGTTCCGGTAGTAACGTAATTTGCAGATGTGCTTCCCAAGGATCTCCCTGGGCTACCACACTAGCGAGAGATTGAATTCACGATCGAGTTAGTGCCAGGTGCGGAACCTGTGGCCCGCTCGTCATATCGCATTGCGCCAAAGGAAATGGCAGACTTGAAAGTCCAACTGCAGGAGTTGTTGGAGCAGGGCTATATTTGCCCAAGCATGTCACCTTGGAGCGCGCCTGTTTTGTTTGTGAAAAAGAAAGACGGTTGTTTGCGGTTATGTATTGAATACCGTGAACTGAACAAGCTGACCGGGAAGAATAAGTATCTGATTCCCCAGATTGATGAGTTGTTCGATCAGCTAGTGGGATCAACCATCTACTCCAAGTTGGATTTGAACTCTGGTTACTACCAGTTGAGGATTAGGGAAGGTGACATTCTCAAGACCGCATTTGGAACACGTTACGGGCACTATGAGTTCACAGTGATGCCGTTTGGGTTGTGTAATGCACCATCGGTGTTCATGGACCTGATGCACCGAACGTTCCGAGAGTACCTGGACCTGTTCGTGATAGTATTCATTGATGATATTCTGGTCTACTCTCGATCTGAAGCCGATCATGAAAACCACTTGTGGTTGGTGTTGCAGACATTGAGAAAGAATCAGCTCTATGCCAAGTTCTCGAAGTGCGAGTTTTGGCTATCGTCGGTGGCTTTTCTGGGCCATGTGGTAAGCGAAGAGGGCATAGTAGTGGATCCGGCAAAGATAAGGGCCATACAGGAGTGGCCAGTGTTGTCTTCTGTGGCTGAAGTCAGGAGCTTCCTTGGACTAGCAGGCTACTATAGAAGATTTGTTGCGAACTTCTCGCGGATCACTTTCCCTCTAACCACACTGACACAAAAGGATCAAAAGTTCGTTAGGACGCCGGAGTGCGCACGAGCTTTTAAAGAGCTGAAGTGTCGGTTGACCACAGCGCCTGTGTTGACGTCGCCATGTCGTACTGATGGATTTGAAATCTACAGTGATGCGTCGGGAAGTGGCTTAGGCTGCATTCTTCTGCAAAATGGAAAGGTGATTGCTTGTGGATCTCGCCAGTTGAAGGTGCACAAGAGAAATTATCTCATCCATGACTTAGAGTTGGCGGCGGTGATCTTTGCACTGAAATTATGGAGGCATTAGCTGTATGGCGTGAAGGTGGAGATCTATACAGACCACAAGAGCCTAAAGTACCTGTTGGAGCAGAAGGACTTGAATATGCGACAACGAAGGTGTTTGGAGTTCCTTGGGGACTACACCTTTGTGATTCATTATACGCCCGGAAAGGGAAATGTTGTCGCTGATTCCTTAAGCCGGAGAGCTTCGGCAAGAGCAAGATGGTTGCAGAGGCATGATGAACGTCTAATCCAGGAGTTGGAAGCGTTAGAAATTTCTTGTGTTAACAAGAATGCTACAGCCGATGCATCTTTGAACTGGACGGAGGTGCAGTGTGACCTTGCGGATAGAGTTCGACGAGCAACGGAGCTAGATGAGAGTCTCCAACGCTATGCCAAGGATGGACCAGAGGGCAAATTCTCCAGGGATGACGGGCTTTTTAGGAAAGAAGGCCGTTTGTGCATCCCAGGTTTGGGAAAATTGGGGGAAGAGCAGATGTATGAAGCGCATTACACAAAGTACTCAATTCACCCTGGGAGCACAAAGTTGTTCAGAGACATGAAAAAGCTATTCTGGTGTCCAGGACTGAAGAAAGATATTGCTCATTATGTGGCCAAATGTCAAACTTGTGCTATGGTGAAGGCGGAATGCCAGAAACCTAGAGGATTCTTGAAGTCGTTGCCGATTCCGGAGTGGAAGTTTGACGATATTTCCATGGATTTCGTACACGGGTTGCCGAGATCTCAGTGCGGAAATGATTCCATCTGGGTAATTGTCGATCTGCTGACGAAAGTGGCACACTTCCTTCCGAATAGGCGGGACGATTTGATAGAAAGATTGGCAAAGTTGTATGTTGAACAGATTGTACGGCTACATGTTGTTCCTCGGAGCATCATGAGTGATCGAGATGGGCGGTTCACATTGAATGATTGGAGGCTGGTCCATCAGCTATTGGGCACGAAGTTGATGTTCAGTACGGCCTTTCATCCCCAAACAGATGACCAAACTGAAAGGACCAACATAACGATATAGAATATGCTCCGGATGTGCGCCCTGGACTTTGGGAAGAGATTGGAAGATCATCTCAATATGGTGGAATTTGCCTGCAATAACAGCTACCAAGCGAGCATCGGTATGGCACCATATGAAGCTCTGTATGGACGGAAGTGACGTGCTCCTTTGGCTTGGGTAGAAGCAGGCGAATCCAAGCTGCATAGGCATAATGAAGTCGATGAAGTGAACTCGACGATACGCACTATTCGAGAAAGGCTACTGATATCCCAAGATCGTCAAGCGAAATACTACAACGCCAAGCAACAGAATGTGGAGTTCACGATGGGCGATTGGGTATACTTGAAGATCAAACCCTTCAAAGGCGTATCCAGGATTCGACATTTGAAAAAGTTGAGTCCACGGTACCTTGGTCCATTTGAAGTGGTGGAGCGAGTCGTGGAAGATGCTTATCGACTAGCTCTGTCGGCAGACTTGAGTGGATTACATGATGTGTTTCATATCTCAGTGTTGTGGAAAGCCGTGAAGGATCCAGCTCAAGTGATTGAGAAGGATCGTGTGCCGGTGGAGTATGGGCTAACGACAAAGGTTAGGCTCATTTAGATCGAGGATCATGTCGAGAAATAGTTGCGGAACAAGACAGTCGGGATGGTCAATGTCCGGTGGGACAATTGCGGCCGTGAAGAACTCACATGGGAGTGAGAGCAGACCATGCGAGCTGAGTTTCCCGAGCTCTTTGTGTAACTGGTATGCAGTTTATAACGAGTTTTAATGAATGTTGGTGACATAAAATCCTTCTTTGAGAGTCCTTACTTCCTATAAATTTCGGGGACGAAATGTTTGTAAGGAGGGGAGGGTTGTAACACCCCAAATCCCAGAATTTGGCAAAATTGGGTGACACGGCCTAGGACACGGGCGTGTTCCAGCACGTGTCCCAGAGCGTGTCCTTCGCGAGTGAGCAGTCGATGAGTGGTCGATAAAATTGGGTCGACGATCGTCGAGAGCAAACTACATAGCCTGTGATACGGGTGTGTCATAGGGCGTGTCCTCGCGGGTCTACGAAGTCAGCTCGATGAAGTTAAGCTGGGTGTGTCTAGTGTTGTGTATGGGCACACGGCCTGGGACACGGGCATGTCACAGGCCGTGTCCCTCTCGGATTGATCTCGATTTTGTGCAGCCTGAAGAACACGGCCATAGACACGGGCGTGTCTGAAGGCGTATCAGGTGACACGGGCGTGTCACATGGGCGTGTACAGTATTGGATAAGTCGGTTGCGCACTGCTTGAGGTACACGGCCTGGGACACGAGCGTGTCACTGGCCGTGTTAGGTAAAAATATGATTTTGTGTCAAAATCTTGGCTGTCCATTTCTTCAGCTGTGATCCAATGGCTGAGGTGTCTCCCTGCTTCCTTATGGTCGTCGATGAGAGGGAATTCTCATTTGTCATTTAGCCTTCATCTTGCTAAAATCCTATAGAGAGAGAGAGTAAGGAGGAGGAGGAGTTGGCCACTTTTGGTGCCGCAGAGTTCCGACAAGAGATCCGAGGCTAGCCTTGCGGAGAAAAAGCCGTTGCGGTTCTTTCCAGCCAGCTAGGAGCTCTTGCCTCCGAAGCGATCTTCGAGGGTAACAACTTTTCTTCCTAGCCATGTGAAGGCTTCCTTTTTGGCATATGCATGTGATTCCCCCACCAGAGGTGGCGTGTTATGGGAGTCTCTTGGGTTAATTCATGGAATCCCCAATCATTTGGCATATAGATCCGGAAAAGGAGTACGGAATAGGCATGTTGTGTGAAGCTCATCTGGACAGGTTGGTCTAGATTGGTGATGTTGCATATACGCATCGAAGAAGACTCTGTGATAAACATGTAGTTTAAGGAGTCGACGAGTTAGACCTGTGAAGGGCAGTAGCATGAAGTACTGGAGTGGTAGTCCAGGAAAATACTCGTATAATGCTTGTGCTGTTGGGTTGTACCTGCGAAGGGCGGTAGCAGGAAGTACTGGCGTGGTAAGCCAGGAAATACCCTTGATGCTTGGAATGCTTGGTGGGTTGTGCCTGTGAAGGGGAGTAGCATGAAGTACTGGCTTGGCAGTCCAAGAAAATACCCTCAAGTGATGTATGGTTAAGCTTAGGGATGGAAAGTGAGTTCTATCGCTAACGTGAGGCGTGGCTCCTAGGTAACCGATGAATGTGAAGCCAGTTCTGTGAGAATGGGCTAGTTATGTGTGAACTGATGAGTTCACCTAAATGAAATAGGCAAGGTGAAACTGACCAGCGCCTTTTATGTAGCCGTGAGTATGCCGTACTCGGTGATGGCAAGGCGACTTGAGCGACGGGGGGTGGATGATCCGACCTGCGCTATGTCCGTCCGATGTGAGACCTGAAAGTGAGGTCTATTGGAGCGCATAGCAAGAGCCTTAGGCCTGCGCGCCATGACACAATGGGGGGCTACGGGCCAATCCCAGTGCATTAAGACTAAAGTCTCTGGCTGCACACCATGGAGTAAAATGCTCAATAGTTACTATTGGGTTGCCACCCTAATACGGTGGTGGGACCATGGTTTGCTGGTACACCAAGAATGTGCCTTGAGTGCACGGATCATCGGGATGTATGGCTGATGGTTGTGATGGAATGTATGTGCATGAGAGCACAATGTACAATATACATATTTGCCTGTGAAATTCTATGCCTTCATGGAAGGAATACCACCGCCCCAGGAATGGGATGGAGTCGTTATTTTTTGGTCAGCTGAATGCTGACCATTGCCTGCTTTCCACCGTTGGGTGGGTTGTCCCTGTGCAGGTGTTCGAGAGCCAAGCGTGACGCATAAAGGCTGAGGTTCCTGCTGCTATTGTTGTTGCTGCTACTGCTAGCCCTCAAAGGCTAAATGAAAATACTATGTTTGATTATATGTGGTCGGCCTGCACGCCAATGTTTGAGGCCACTGTTGTGTAAAGCCCTGTAAGGCCATAAGGCCAGTTGACTTTATATTTGCTATGATTCCTATTTATATATATGTGGAGCTTTTATATGGTCGACATTCATGTGTGTGAGTTCAGCTTCGTGTTATAGGCTTCCGCTAGAATGCAATGAGTTAGGATGCGCAACTTTGGTACCACTACGTGATTTCCTCGCTTGTTTTATGGTATATATTGTGGGGCCCTGGCCTGACCTTCTACTATATACCTGTGAACGGATGGAGTCGTTACAGTTTGTCACATCATACCCTTAACCTATTAGAATACTCTTGTCTAATTCTTGTTATACATAGCAGTTTAGGATTAATCATTGGACTGCCCAGGGCATGCCCGATGAAGGGCTCTCAAGGGCACTAGGAAGTACGATGGGTTGATGCCAAAAGCTCCCTTTCAAAAGGACACTTACATTTATTAGTGTCTACCCATTATTACTAGCCCAATCTTGTTGTTGCTCTTTAGTAGACCTAATGATTAAAAGTACTTATTGGGAAAAATGACGACCATTTGTCGGACCCCATTGTGATTGTTCTCTTTGTGGCTTGCACTCTAACACTCTTTACTATGTAGTGACATACTTGTGATTTCGACCAGGGTTTCAAACTTCCCAATACATCTATCGATTCAGCCACATATCATTACCTTGGGTGCCCTTAATGTTACACGTCACTTTTACTAAACACAACCTATGACCTAATTCTAATCCATATGAGATGACTTCCAATTCCTTGGGCCAAAGACCTCCAAGTTGTTATCATGGGTTTGTCATGTGTATCATATTGATCATTCAGAATTTCATCATTTTTCTAATTATTTTGGACCATAATTTAAATTAATTAATTAAGTGACATGGGTCACTTTGAACATGAACTACTCTAACCAATGGTCCATTAGGTCTAAATAAATTATCTGAAGTTCATCCAGGTTAAAAAATGTCTATTCGCCAAAAATCCTGATTTTCCAATTTGATTTGACCATTATTTTCCATTTATGATTAAAATCTCATTATCTTCCCTTCTTAAATGAAATACTAAAAATAATCAACAAGATTTTCATACTATAAATTCAAGGAAAATTTCTACTCACAAATATTAACAAGATAATGGTCAAAACAGATTTTCATACTCCTACTCGGTGATTTGACCTAAGATATTCACATGTTAAGATAATTATAAAAATGCCACTATTATAGTATTCATAAAAAATAATCACCTAAAAATCTTAATAAAATTTTCAGGGGTTTATATTGCAGAAATAATCGCCTAGACATTTTCTCATAATTTTCCATGAACACTACTCATGTTTTTGATCAAAGTCTCATAAGGGTAAAAATGTAATTACAGTATTTATACATGGAATAATTCTCAAAAATGCTCATAAAGTTTTTCAGAGAATTGAAATGACCTATTAGGGCTTGGATCAACAATTTGGAATTTTCTAATTCCAGTAGCCCTATTTTTTCATTTTAACACCTAAATGTGCTATTTTTGAAATAAATCCAACTTATATGATTTTTTATTACAAAAATAGCAATTTTCATATGAAAGGAGTATTTTGCCTCCATAAGCCTTTGTCCAAAATTTCATGGACATGCATTGGGCCAAATTGGCTAAATTCTCATTTTATTATTTACACATTATTTACAAATCTACCTTCATCATGCATGTTGGATCCTTTAACATGCAGAGGTCCAAATGACTCCAAATGTTTACCAATGTCATAGGATGAACTTATAGCCATGACACCCAAATTTGGGGGTATTTGGAGTTGTAAAACTCCCTAAATTATATTTATTTAATAAATCAAATTTTGACTAAAACTATCAAAAAATGTCCTCCAAAAATTTCTGATTTTTGGACATAGTCTAGGTATGGTACACGCACATACTTGACCTAAATTTCACTACATGTGGACTTATAATTTAGCCAAGGCATCCATTTGAAGTTTTGCCCTAGTATAGGAGCAGTCCTAGGAGCATGACCCTACAAGGAGCTACAGTGCTCCAAATTACAAGTTTAGGATGTCAAAATAAAGGTAAGACCTAGGGGTACATTTTCTATGTTGAAAGTTTCCTCCGAATATTGATATACAAGTCCTGAAATTAACATGCAAGTGACTATTTAACATATGGCATAAATACACATAAATAACATTAATACTATAGTTTAATTTAACCAAAAAATGAGCGGCATCGGGTTATCTTCTCTGATAGCCAACGACTATGATTGATCCCACTTGTAGCATTTTGATCCCTTGATTCCGGCCACCAGGGCTGTCGCCACACTCAGCGATTATCGCCACCACCTCCGTTGAGGTGGTGGCTAGCATTTCCCGACGACATGGCCGCCGGAGGCGGCTCCTCCGAAAAACCCGAGCAAGAAGAAAAGCTCGACATTTATTCCTTGTTGAAAATCATGAAGTGAAAGTGGGTGATGGGGCAGACCGTTCGGCCTGAGCGGTCTGAGTTCGCGGCCTGGGCGGACTGATGTTGCGGCCTGGGTGGACTGGTCAGGTTGGTCTTGGTGGCTTGGCTGTTCTAGTGGAGCGGCTTGCGCGGCCTGAGTCTTGCAGTCTGGTGGCGGTGCTCAGCTCGGCCTGCGATTTTGTAGATAGGCCGGTAATGGAGTAACCGCATGGATTGGAGGATAAGTCTGCGGAGTGTGGCGGACATGGTTAGAGTCTGTGGAGTTCGCTATTGCGGACTGTCTTTGGAGATCGGCTTTGGTCCTTGCCGAGTTCTCCAGCATTGCGGGGAGTGTTAGCCGCATTCATGTGATGGACTGAGCATGGCGTTGGTGATCTGTCTTGGGATCTGGCGGACTGGGGCCTTGTCCGCTGAGCTTGCGCCAAACTCTTGGTAGTTTGCTGGACTTGGTCACACTCTGTGGAAAGTCCAGTGTATCTGCAGTGTCCGCAGAGTCCGTTGTTTACCGGGCGGTCTGCCTGTTAGTCGTGGACTCATGTGGCGGGTTGAGGCATTATTCTCAAGTTTTGCGAACTGTCGCCATGTCCGCATATGGCGTGCGGACTGATGTAGTATGGGTTGTGGTTGTATCCGTGTGTTGTGCAGTATGGCGGACTGGTCGGGTGCTTGCGGGCTGTGCGGGCTATTGCCATGTTTGTGTTGCTGTGTCCGCGTACTGCATGTGTGCGGACTGGCGCGGTGTCCGCCTATTGATGGAATGTCCTTGGCTTGGCTCCTGGCGGGTTGTTTGAAGTCCAGCTAAGTCCTTGCGGACTTGGCGAACTGGTCTTTATTGGTTGCGACTTGGTTAAGTGTGGTGGCCTCAGTTTTCTTGTTCGCATGGTTTGATCAGAGTTAACTGGTTGCTATTTGTAGGTTGCGTGGCTAGCATTGTGGAGCCAAGAGTTTGGCTTTGACTTCGGTCAGGCGGTTACAATCGGCGGTCTTAGCAGGTTGCTTCTACGGCTTGTTAGTTTTCTCTGCTTCAGCTTTTCCAAGTTCAATAACTTGTCCGCTGAACTCGGCGGGTAGGAAATCTGTTTTTTAGTTCGGCAGCAGCTTGCAGCAGTCTGCAAATAACGGTGTGTCTACGCGACCTCGCGGTCTCGGTAGACTCTGTGTTCTATTCGTCTTCTAGCAACAGCAGTACGGGAGGCTTCGGCGACTTTGGTGGACTGGGAAGTCTCGGCGGTCTCCAGTTCTGTCCGCACGGATTGATTTGTTTCTCTATTTTTTTTCTTGTACTGGCGAAATCATGTCTCGCCACATATACCTCGCCCTATAAAGAAGTTTATAAATATATGATCTGCTTGTTCCTTGTTCTTGAAATTGGTGTTTGAGCTTGCTTTCCTAGTTCCGCTTGATCAAGGTATGATCTTAATAGCTCTGAGAATATTAATTTGGCGTCAGACTATCTCGTTGATCATCTTGAGGAAATTCAACATGGTATCAAAGGAAGGTTCAGTTGCTTGTGTAGTGATCAACATGTGTTGTGCTATGTGCTTCTGAAAGCTTAACCAAGGTTGTTGCAAGGGAAGTAAGTTATGCAAGAGGTTTGGGTATTGAACTCTTAATGCCGACTAACTTTAAAAAGTTGAAGTCGTGCGTGAAGAGTTATCTTCTGTGCGAGGAACTATGGGAGGTCATCAGTGGTGACGACATGCAGAAAGTTATAGCTGCTTTTGGGACTGCTGAGTAGGTGAGGGTCTGGAGGAAAACAAATGCAAAGGCAGAGTTTATCCTCAAGATGGCTGTTTCACCGGAGCTGTTTGATCACATCATTGGATATGAGTCAGTTGCTGGTATTTGGACAACCATTAATGAGTTGTTCAGCAAGAAGAATGTGGTCAGGCTACAGTTTCTAGAGAATGAGTTGGCTAGAATAACTCAAGGACACCTGACCATCTCAAAGTTCTTTCTGAAGATGAAGAGTCTATGTGCTGAGTTATCAGCACTTGATCCTGATGAGCCGATCTTTGAGGCTAAGATGAAAAGTCACATAATTCACGGCTTGCGAAAGGAGTATGTCACCTTTGTAACCTCTGCTCCAGGCTAGGCTACTCAGCCATCTCTGCTGGAACTTGAGAACCTGCTTGTTTCGTAGGAAAGCTTGGACAGACAGATGGTTGTAGTCACTGTCTCTGAGGAAGGTAGTGAAGCACTCTTCACAGGCAAGAAGAAGAAGAGATTGGAAGGGAAGAAGAAGAAGACCGCTGTTGAAAATGAGCCTTCAACCTCTTATCAGTCAGAGAGGAGCGCTGCTCCTAAGAAGGATTGGAAGAAGAATTTGAAGTGCTACAGGTGTCATCAGTCGGGTCACTTCAAGCGTGACTGCAAGGTCATGTTGCAGCCTGGGCATGCTGCAGGCAAGGAGGAAGCTTGCTCTAGTACTGAGGAAACTGGCTGGGGTGGAGCTTTCATGACGGGCACTTGTGTTCATGCCTTGTTGGCCATCGACTTTGAAGACGACTAAATCGTGGACTCCGGGTGTGGTCATCACCTCACCGGAGACAAGTCGAAGTTCTCCTCGCTGCAAACTTACTCTGGTAATGAAGCTATTATTACTGCTGATAATACTGTTTATGCAGTAGAGAAGGAGGGGGTTGTGTCCTTTGGTAGTGATAAAGGGCCACTCACGTTAAGGAGTGTGTATCATGTACCAGGCATGAAGAAGAACCTCTTCTCTGTGACCAATGCGGTAGACGTAGGTTATCACGTTCTGTTTGGGCCAACAGAAGTGAAGTTTCTTCGCAACGTATCAGCGGTGAAGGCTGATGTTGCTCACGTTGAGAGGAGAGTAAAGAAATTGTTTGTTCTTGCAACAAACTCCTATATTGATCGGATGAGGGAAAACGATAGCGTTGTTATTTGGCATGAAAGGCTGGGGCATGTAGGGATGGATAAGCTGAAAGCTATGGCAAACAGGAGTCTTGTGAAAGGCTTGCCCAAGATATCATCCTTTGGCGATGGTCACGTTTGCGCAGGATGTCAATACGGTAAGGCTCATCACCTTCCATTTTATAAGGCACAAACGAGGAGCAAGAGACAATTGGAGTGTATCCATGGTGACTTGATGGGGCCAACTGCCACTGCTAGTCTTGGAGGCAGCAGATATATGCTTGTATTGATTGATGATTACTCCAGATACACTTGGGTGTATTTCATGAAGGAGAAGTCAGTAGCTTTCCAACTGTTTGTGGAGTTCAAGGAGATGGTGGAGGGCTGGCTTGTCCTGCGAATCAAGAAGTTCAGATCAGACAATTGTGGTGAGTTTGTCTCTTCTGAATTCTCTAACTTCTGCAGGAAGCACGGGATTAAGAGAGAGCTTAGTTGTGCTCATACTGCACAAAAAAATGGAGTAGCGGAGTGGAAGATCCATCATCTGACGGAAACCTGCAAGTGTTGGCTTCATGAAAAAGACATTCTCGGGTCCTTTTGGACGGAAGAAATGACCTTCACAACCTATGTCATCAATCGGATGCCTCTGAGTCCGATCAATATAAAGTCTCCTTTTGAGATGTTGCTGAAGGAGAAGCCAAGCGTGCAACACATTCGGGTGTTTGGATCAACTTGCTACGTGCATGTCCCGAATGCTTCAAGGTCAAAGCTTGACGCAAAGGCAAGGAAGCTTGTCTTTGTAGGCTATGATGAGCGAAAGAAGGGATGGAAATACATGGATCCTGCGACGAAAAAGTTTGTTATATCAAGATAAGTGGTCTTTGATGAACTGATGCCATATGGAGGAGGCTCGGTTGAGCTATTAGAGAGCAAGGTTGATGAAGAGCAGAAGGTAGTTGTTGAAGTCCTTCAAGAGGAGCTTGATGTTTCACCAGTAGCTCCTGTTGCTTCAAGCTCTGGGGTAGAGGCATCTGATTCAGGAGGCAGGGGGAGCATTGCTCAAATTTTTCCCGGAAATGGAGCTGAGCCTGAAGAAGCAACGGAGGTGGTGAGCAAGGAGCAGACCCTTCGAAGATCAAAGAGGACTATCAAGCCACCAGCTCGATACTATGATGAGAATGCAGTGAGCTTTATCTACTACTTCTTTGCATGTCCTCTGGATGAGCGAGAGCCTGTAAACTTCAATGATCACTGGATTCAAGGAGTGGGAAGATTCCATGAAAGAAGAAATTACTGCTCTCAAGAATAATGAAACCTGGGACCTTGTGTCCAAGGTTGATGACATTACTCCAGTGACTTGGAAGTGGGTATACAAGTGGAAGAAGAAGGTTGATGGGAGCATCGAAAGATACAAGGCTCACCTTATTGCTCGAGGATTCTCATAACAGTTTGGAGAGCACTTTGAGGAGACATTTAGTCCAGTTGCAAAGATGACTTCGGTTCAGGTGTTGATCGCCTTGGCTGCTTGCCAAGGATGGAGGTTGTGGCAGCTTGACGTAAAGAATGCTTTTCTTTACGGAGAGATTGATAAGGACATCTTCATGGATCAGCCGCTTAGTTTTGTTTCTGAAGTTCATCTGGACTATGTTTGCAAGCTCAGGAAGGCTCTCTACGGGTTGAAGAAGGCTCCAAGAGCTTGGTATGGGAAGATAGCAGAATACCTCCAATTCTGCGGATACCTTGCTTCCAACTCAGATTCAAGCTTGTTCACCAAGAACAAGGGGGAGCTTTAAGTCTTCGTCCTGCTGTATGTTGATGATATGATCATCATAGGAAATTCAGAGGAGGAGGAAGTTAGGCTCAGGGCTAAGCTATTTATTCGTTTCGAGATGAAAGACTTGGGAGAGCTTCATCACTTTCTTGGTCTCAAAGTGGAGAGGAAGGAGAGCGGGATACTCATTTGCTAGAAAGGATATGCGGATCGCATTGTGAATCGATTCATCATGATGGAAGGGAAGAGTTGCTCTACTCCTCTAGATCATGGGCTGAAGCTTCGATAAGATGAAGGAAGGATTATTCCCGATCCCTTGGTGTTCAGAGCTCTAGTGGGGAGCTTGATCTATATAACGATTACAAGGCCAGATATTACTTACGTTGTTGGTCGAGTAAGTCAGTTTATGGCAGAGCCAAGGAAGTCTCATCTGGCAGCAGCAAAGAACATCTTGAAGTATGTCAAGTCTACTTCTGATATGGGGCTCCTTTAAAGGAGGGACACAGACTTTTCTTTGCTAGGATACACGGATGCTGATTAAGGTGGTGACTCGGATGATCGACGATCAACTTTGGGTTATGTTTTCACTTACAAATCAGCTAGCATCTCGTGGTGTAGCAAGAAGCGGGACTCGGTGTACGTCTCGACTACGGAAGCAGACTACAAGGCTTCAGCTTTGGCTGCTCGAGGAGCCATTTGGCTAAGGAGGCTAGTTGAGGGCATCCATGAGGAAGTGCAAGGTTCAACTCTGCTCCGAGGTGATAATGAAAGTGCTCTCAAACTGGTGAACAATCCAGTTTGTCATGCAAGGACAAAACATATAGAGATCGAGCACCACTTCATATGGGAGAAGGTGTTCGAGGGATCTCTTATGGTCGGGCATGTTCGGAGTGAAGACAATCTTGCTGACATCTTCACGAAGCCATTGTCGAACGGGCCATTTCAGCGGCTACGAAGTTTGCTGGGCTTGATCAACACTTCTCACTTCAACGGGGAGTGTTGAAAATCATGAAGTGAAAGTGGGTGATGGGGCAGAGCGTGCGGCCTGAGTGGTCTGAGTCCACGGCCTGGGCGGACTGATGTTGCGGCCTGGGTGGACTGGTCAGGGTTGTCTTGGTGGCTTAGTTGTTCTAGTGGAGCAGTCTACGCGACCTGACTCTGGCAGTCTGATGGCGGTGCTCAGCTCGGCCTGCGGTTCTATAGATAGGCCGGTAATGGAGTAACCGCGCAGATTGGAGGATAAGTCCGCGGAGTGTGGCGGACTTGGTTCGAGCCCGCGGAGTTTGCTATTGCGGACTGTCTTTGGAGATCGGCTTTGGTCATTGTCGAGTTCTCCGGCATTGCGGGGAGTGTTAGCCACATTCATGTGACGGACTGAGCATGGCGTTGGTGATCTGTTTGGGGAGCTGGCAGACTGGGGCCTTGTCCTCCGATCTCGCGCTGAACACTTGGTGGTTTGCTGGACTTGGTCACACTATGTGGCAAGTACAGTGTATCCGCAGTGTCCGCGGAGTCCGCTGTTGACCGGGCGGTCTACCTGTTGGTCGTGGACTCATGTGGTGGGCTGAGGCGTTACTCTCGAGTTTTGCGGGCTGTCGTCATGTCCGGATATGGCATGCAGACTGATGCAGTATGGGTTGTGGCTGTGTCCGTGTGCTGTGCAGTATGGCAGACTGGTCGGGTGCTTACGGGCTGTACAAGCTATTGCCATGTTCGTGTTGCTGTGTCCGCGTGCTGCATGTGTGCGGACTGGCGCGGTGTCCGCCAATTGGTGGAATGTCCTTTGCTAGGCTCCTTGCGGGCTATTTGAAGTCTGGCTAAGTTCTTGCGGACTTGGCAGACTGGGCTTTGCTAGCTGCGGGCTGGGGTGGTGACTCTATTCATTAAGGCGGTGACCACACTCCTCACCCCGCCTATAAATAGACTCCCCCCCCCCCCCCCCCGCCCCCAACACGTCTATAGTAATTGAGGGAACAGTAAGTTGATAT
The DNA here is from genome assembly GCA_039583875.1 of Platanthera guangdongensis. Classification (NCBI taxonomy): domain Eukaryota; kingdom Viridiplantae; phylum Streptophyta; class Magnoliopsida; order Asparagales; family Orchidaceae; genus Platanthera; species Platanthera guangdongensis. The sequence goes on from CM077155.1 coordinate 133,896,733, forward strand.
TTGGTTAAGTGTGGCGGCCTCAGTCTTCTTTTCTGCGTGGTTTGATTAGAGTTAACTGGTTACTGTTTGCAGGTTGCGCGGCTAGCACTATGGAGCCAGGAGTTTGTATTTGACTTCGGTCAGGATCAGTGAAGTTTGTGGTTACAATCGGCACTCTCAGCAGGTTGCTTCTGGGCTTGTCAATTTTCTCTGCTTTAGCTTTTCCAAGTTCAATAACCTGTCTGTCGAACTCGGCGGGTAGGTTGTCTATTCTTTAGTTTGGCAGCAGCGTGCAGCAGTCATGGAATAACGGCATGTCCACACAACCTCGCGGTCTCGGCGGACTCAGTGTTCTTTTCGTCTTTTAGCAGCAGCAGTTCGGGCGGCTTCGGCGACTTTGGAAGACTGGGCGGTCTCGGCGGTCTCTAGTTCTGTCCGCCCGAATTGATTTGTTTCTCTGTGTATTTTTTCTTGTACTGGCGAAATCATGTCTCGCCACGTATACCTCGCCCTGTAAAGAAGTTTATAAATATATGATCTGCTTATTCCTTCTTCTTGAAATTAGTGTTTGAGCTTGCGTTCCTAGTTCCGCTTGATCAAGGTGTGATCTTGATAGCTCTGAGAATATTAATTTGGCGTCAGACTATCTCGTTGATCATCTTGAGGAAATTCAACATTCCTCTTTCTCGCATGGCATCGGTCTCAATTGAGCCTGATATCTATCCTATAGGATCTAGAGGACTAGAACAGAGGGAGGGGAGGAGAAATGGACAAGCTTGGAGGCGAGTTTGATGGTGGTGTGACATAGCCGATCTTAGCTCTGACGATCTAGCCTGATTCTTCGTTTATCCAGCAAAAGTTTAGCTCCAGTAGTCATTTTTCACTCCTCTGGATGTTCTGAAGGTGATGGTGAGCTCAAATGAATGTAGGGTTGGCTGGTAGTGGGGTTTTGCTTAAGGGGGTGGCCGACCTTGAGCTTTGGTTGCTCCTCCTTGCTGCCAAGTATCCACCAACCCCTAAAATTGGCTGGAAATGAGCTTGGGAGCTCAGCCAAAGGCTTGGGCGAAGGGAAGAAGGGCCAAGTGGACTCCACTCCTCATTTCCCTCTTCCTCTCTCTCCTCTACTTGGGTAATTTCCCAAAATACCTCATGCATGTCACTACCCTCCAAAACCAGAGGGTAGGGGCTATAATTTAGCACTTGGGATGTTCATGGGCCTTGGCTCATGGGCTTAGCCTGTTGGGAATGGGCTTGGCTTTCATTTTATCTTCCCCTTTAGGCCTTATGTTAGCAAATTGACTTTTAGGGCTGACTTGGTCAATTTGGTGAGTGGGCTGGCCCCACTTAATGGTCATGGACCCTATGACATCACCCAGCATGGGTTGTGCCATGGCACAAGGCCTTAGCCCATTAGTAATGGCTTGGTCTTCAAATTTCCTTAAATAGGCCTAAGATTTACCAAGTTGACTTTTAGGGTTAACTTGGTCAACTTGATGAGTAGGCTGGCCCCACTTGATGGTCATGGACCCTATGGCACCACCCAACCTTAGTTTGGCCATGGTGATGCCCCACTAGGGCTAATAGGGCCTATGTGTGTGGTTTTGACCAAATTAGGGTTAGGGTTTACTTTGGTCAAATTGGGTCAATGAGTGACCCTATGATGGGGTTTTTAGGTCACTAGATTTCTTTTACGGTTAGGGACATAATGGTGAGGTCAACTTTTATCCATGGTTTCAATTTGGGCTAGTTTGACATAAAGTTGACCTGAACATAGTGGGGTCCATGTGAGTCTACCATATCTCCTTGGCCCTAGGGTCAAACCTAGCCTAATCCCTTCCCCCACCATATGACCTAACCTAATCTAAGTTAGGGGGCCTAGTAGAAAGCGGGATGCTACACAACTTGTTGAAGACATTCTAGCTGCTTTAGTTCCCAATAGAAGAAGATATGGGGAAGGCACGTCGGCAATCAGGTCAGAACCCATCAGAGAGATGGAGGAGATGTGGAGTCCTATTTCCAGAGGGATTATCTTGGACACCTTCTCCTTGGTCGATCTTGGTGGTGAAAAAGTGAATTGTACTACGACCAAGAAGCGTGGAACAAGTATAAGTTGGCTTGCACAAAGAGAAGGATACACTTCAGAAATAACCAGAATGCTGATCTAATGCCTCCAGCCCATCCAAAATACTTTCCAAAGCCAAGGGCATATTTTGATAGACAGAGATTGAAGAGGCAGAGCAGGCAGAACTGATAGTCGTATGTGGTTTATTTTGAGTCTTGTGGGTTGCCCCCCCCCCCCAAACAATGAACACTATTGATATATATATACATATGATTTTTTTTGTTTATATCTTGACTTGGAATACATTTTATATTTAATCTTAATTATCTTTTCATTTTTAATATTTTATTATTTGTTATGTGCAATTCAGCTTAGCTTAGAGGGTTCTGACTTCTTCAAATAGGGGGAGATTGTTGGGTTTTGTATCCACAATAACCCGAATTTGAAGAATGGTCTGGTTAAGCTAAGATGAATTGAGATTGTATTTGATGTTGCTATTTTAGTTATGTACTTATAGGTTTACATTGTCAAGTACACAACAATGTAAGGTTATAGTGGGTCAGTAAATACAGGACTATACAATGTAATCCTTCATTGTGTAGGCCAATGTATTGACTCACATGTAATCTCTTTATTAGGGTGGACTTCTATCCCAAGTACAGGAGAAGGATCAAGGAAGGACAAAGTCTTGGAATCAGGACAGGAATTTACCTAAGTAAAATTCGTCGAGTATGGTTAGGAATACTCGTCGAATTCGTCGAGTATACTCGTTGATACTCGTCGAATTCGTCGTATATGGCTTCCAACACTCGTCGAATTCATCATTTGTACTTAGGGTAAATTCTCTGAGAATTGGAAAATCCACCAAGTACTAGAAATCGAGACAGGATTTTATTTCATAAGAAATTTATTACAAAATATTTGATTTCAATAATACTAGAAATCGAGACGGAATATGAAAAACGTTTTTTTTTCTATATCGACCCTTATCATAGGGTTGATATCGAATCGATTTTGAGTGATTTTGGCCCGGCTCAAAATCGAAATTTTTTACTCAAACTCGGCTCGAAAATGACTCGAAATCGAAATCGATTTAGAGTCGGTTCGACTCGAAATGGTTCAATTTCGAGTCGGCTCGGAATTAAGCAATCTTCCTCTTTATTACTAGTTGACTCGGAATTAAATTTGACAACCTATAAATTTAGCAAATGAAACACTTAAAACATTCATTCTTTTTTTTTAGATTTAAATTTGATTATTTTTGAATTTAAAATAAGAATATATTAATAAATACGTAATATTTTAAATTAAATCGAGTTGATTCGAATCATATTTCGAGCGATTCAGGGTTGACTAGAAATTGACTAGAAATCAGATTCGAGTCATGTTGCGACCAAACTCGATGCCCCGGTCGGACCAGATTAACTTGGACCGTCTTAGCCCATAGAGTGGTCGAGCGCGCATACAGTCACAGAGAAAGAAAAGCTGACAAGGTAATTTTTTTACGTGGAAAACCCGTCAACTGGGTGAAAAATCACGTGGTCAGATCTGTGCCGACCAAACTTCCACTAGGTCTGAGCGTTGTTACAGGACTTTTCCAAGAACTCGAGGGCGACAAGCCGCCTCTTATTACAATTATTGGGGAGAGAGAAGAGCTCGGAGGGTGACAGACAACCGTTCGCAGAACTAATAATTTCTTAGTGTAATGCGAGGAGTTATACGTTCGTTATATTATGGAGTCCTCTGATAGTTTTTGAAAGTGGGAGCAGCTTGTCACACTTATTCTGATGTCTGGGGCTTGAAAGCTCATGTGATGTGCAGGGCGCATCCTATCCTCTGTGGATTGTCTCTTGTTGTACTTAGAGGGGACGGGAATTGCTGACTTGCTGACGCATGGTGGTCTCATTGCTGAGATGAAGGCGTTGAATACCTGCAGCAGTTTTGTGAGTGCAACACATGGAGGTGCGTTTGGAGCAGACTTGATCGTAGAGCAGGCTAAGAGCTGGCTGATGGAGAGTGTGTGGGGTGCTTGCTAGAGGAGAGCGCGCGGGGAGCTCGCTGGAGGAGAGCGCGCACGGCCTTTGCTGGAGGAGAGCATGCGAAATGCTTGTTGGTAGAGAGTGTGTGGGGCAATTGTTGGCGGAGAGCGCGTGGAGCATTTGTTGGTAGAGAGCGGACGGGGCGCTTGTTGGAGGAGAGCACGTGGAGCGCTTGCAGGAGGTGAGTGCGCGGGGAGCTTGTCTGGAGTTCTCACTGAAGGGGAGCGCATGGAGTGCTGAGGGAAGAGTTGCGCACACGGAAGCATCGTGCATGAGAGCGCGCAGGAGTGTACAAGGAAGAGACACGCACAAGTGCGCACAAGGAGGAGGTGCGCGCTGGAGCGGGCAAGGAAGAGATGTACGCGAGAGCGCGCAAGGAGGCATCGTGCAAGGAAGAGATGCGCGCGAGAGAGAGCGCAAGGAGGCGGTTCCCACGGGAGCGCGCAAGGAAGAGATGCGTGAGAGCGCGCAAGGAGGTGTCACGCGCTGGAGCACGCTGGGGAGAGGAATGGAGGAGAGATAAAATATATAGGAGGATTTCCTGGGGGAAGAAGATGAAGATCTTCAAAGGTGGCGTCAAAGACGAAGAAGATCTTTAAGGAGCGCTTGAAGATCTTCGAAGAGGGAGAAGGAGATTGTTGGGTACATTGCTCCCAATGTCCCTGATTTGTAAGAAGTCAAACAAGTCAATGATATACACCTAGTTGTATTTGATGTATGGTTAAGTCTCATGTGCAGGGTGAAAACTTGAAGAAATGACTAAGTACAAAAGTTTCGACACACTTCACAATTATGTCTATACTTTATAAGAGAAGTGCTGAGTACAGACTTGAAGCAAGTACAAAAGTGTTGACACACTTCACAACTATGTCGACACCTTTGTAGGAGAATTGTCGAGATCAGAAAGATACAAGATAGCAGTGTCAAGACACGACACTTCACTTGACAGTTCAGACAGTTGTGTCGAGACAATTCAGTTATCTCGACACATTAAAGATCAAGTCAGTAGTGTCAAGACAAGTCAGATATCACGACACCTTAAAGCTCAGGACAGTAGTGTCGAGACAATTCAGTTATCTCGACACATTGAAGATCTAGTCAGCAGTGTCAAGACAAGTCAAATATCTCGACACCTTAAAGCTCAGGACAGTAGTGTCGAGACAATTCAGTTATATTGACACCTTGAAGATCAAGTCAGCAGTGTCGAGACAAGTTAGATATCTCGACACCTTAAAGCTCAGTACAATAGTATCGAGACAATTCAACTATCTTGACACAGTGAAGATTTAAAGCAAATCTGTCACAGAAAATTGATTAAGTACAGAAGTATTGAGTGAAGTTTGTTCACTGAACGCCATACTGATTCTATCAACGCCAGATGACAGAAAGCTTTGAGTCAAGTTCTAGCAGTTGCGGCCAAGTGCAAAAGCGTCAAATGATGTCGACGCTCTCAACACCATGCAGTGGAGCAGTTGCTGCCAAGTACAAAAGCGTCGAGTGATGTCAACGCTCTCAACGCCATGGTTGCTGAAGAAGCAGAAAATTTTCTTAGGCAAAAGGCGTTGAGTGATGAAGCTACACTCAACTCTCTCAACGCCTAGGATGCAGAAAGAGCGGAAAGCTAAGATAAGTATAAAAGCGTTGAGTGAAGGTCATTCACTCAACGCCACTCAATGCAAAAGAAGCTGCAAAATTGACTAAGTACATAATCGTTGAGTGAAGGTCATTCACTCAACGCTACTCAACGCCTAAGTGGATTCCGAAAATTTGACTAAGTCCACAAAGGGGTGACATCAGCAAAAGTCAACGCAGTTCAAAATATTTGTGGGAAAGCTGCAGAATAATGTTAATGGCGTCGATGGACAGCTGTTTATCTTCTTGTGTAAAAGAAAAGTGATATTTCAACAATTAAGGTCGGGCACACATAGAAAAGAGTCGTTGATCAGCGTACAATAAAAAGGGAAGATTGGCTGAGTCGACAAAAGTAATTATGGTTTTCTATTTATGCATTCTTGCGGCTGAACATTATCTTCTTCCTCGCCTTCTTGCCGAGCCTGAAGAAGAAGTTCATATTAGTGAACCTGAAAGCGAATCAAGATAACTGAGGCGATTTTCATCTGCGACATCAAGTTCAGAACAGCGATTCTGAGTAACTTCCAGCACAAGCCGTCTAGTACTGAAGATCTGTTTTCCTTGTTGCTGAGAAGGAGCTATCGCTGAGATAATATCTATTCAGTAAAGACAGACACAGAGAAATCCTCTGGTATCAAAATCAACACTTTTATTATTTATTATGTAGGATCCTTTTAGATCTGAGTGTAGGACTGATCTATAAAGGCTGAGAGTGTAGGATTCCTATGAGAATCTGAGTTGTAGCCTATGTTGTAAAGGCTGAGGTAGGATCATTTGCGATCTGAGTGTAGGACTTAGGCCTGAGTTGTAGGATCCTTTGGATCTGAGGTAGGGCTTAGTGCCCGAGTGGTCGGTCTTGAAGAAGACTGAGAGGTCATGCAGGATCTATGTTGTAAGCTCTTAGGATCCAAGTGTTGGTGTTGTGCCTTATCTAACACACTGTTAGAGATGTGGGAGGAACAGTAGACGTACCTAACATCGGGGAACCACTATAAATCAACCGTGTCATCTGTGATTGATCTTGAAGGCCAAACTAACCTAATCACTAACCACATCAAATTCAGTTAAGGTTTAAATAAATCAAAAGGAGACCAAAAATCTATTCACCCCCCTAGGTGTTTAGCTGACCTTGAAAATAAGTCTTTCAAGTGGTATCAGAAAGAGGTTACTCTTTAAAGGCTCAACGGTCTGAGTAGATGTAACATCACAACTTTTATTGGGCCACCAGAGCCCTAGTAGGCCCAATAAAAGTGACATGAATCCTACCCATGACTTGGTAGAAGGTAACCCTAAGCGGTAAATGGAGCTAGAGAGCTCTGATTTGAGTTATGTCAGCTCTTATGGCCTCGTATAAACAATACGAGCACGTCAAAACTCTTTGTGTCACAATCTGACGCCTAACGATGAATATAGACATTTTGGCTGATTTAGTGCGCCGCAACGCGCAGATTTTGGACTTTCACCAAATGAACTCTGATTCAACCCCAGTTAGTGGCTCTGGACTCGTATGGTCAATACAAAGTCAACAGAAGTCAACCCGGACAATTTTGATGATGGATAGTCAACACTAGGTCAAATCAAGCATATTCATGCACTGAAAAGCGTGCGCACACAACTTATAGCACGACACCCTAACTTTGACCCGACCTCGATGTCTTGGACCCACTTTGACATTGACTAGCATGGGGGACCAGCCCTAGGGTTGACTTTAGTCAAACCCTCCTAAAAGCCAATATTTTTGGATTTTTCCAAAGAGGTGCTCACCTCCTCTTCTTTAATTAGTTAAAGCCCTACCCCTGCCCTCTCTCACATCTTGGGCCACCAAGATTAGCCATATGATGGAATAAGTCCATGGGCCAAGGTAGGCCCAATTCTCCCCCCCCCCCCCTCTCTTCCTTTCCCCTTAAGGAGCAAGACCCATTCCCAAGCCCACTCCTTCTCTTTTGCTTATTGCCACTTGGGGCCATTCTAATGGTGCCACTTGGCCAGCCCAAGTGGAGGGGAGAGGAGGAGCTCCCCCCCCCCCCCCCATGGGATTAATCACACATCTCCCCCAAACCAAATAAGCTCTTTCCCTTTCCTATATAAGGCCCTGCCCAACTTGCCTTCCCCCACACCAATCCTCGCGAGCCTAGGGCACCCTCACCAGAGTCCCAACTCGCTAGAAAAAAACTTCACCACCCAAGCTTTCCGCCGACACCAATGGCAACCCGGTCGGGGCCCTCCCAAACTCTCCCAGGCCAGGTAGATATTCTTCTCCTCCCCCTTCCCTATCCCCCGGACGTGGTGCATGTGCCTCCCGGTGGCCGGAGCGCCGCCGGCACCACCCGAGCCAAGCTCCAGGTCGGGTGGTGGCCGCAGCAAGTTGGCTCCTCCCAGCCCTAGTGGTGGCACTGGGGAAGAGCTAGAACACCGGGGATAGCATTCCCCAGTGGTGGAAGGTCGGGGTGCCGCTGGAAAACACCGCTCCGGCGGAACCCAAGAAAACAGAGTTTTCTCTGTAATTTGCACTCGGAGTTTGTCGAACGTCGAACGGAGTCCGACGAACGGTGTTTGACGGACGCTGGCTGTAGTCCGACGAACGTCGAACGGAGTTCGACGAATGTGTTGGCGCACACTTTCGGCGAATGTGTTGGCGTACACTTTCGGGGAACACTGAATGGCGTTCGACGAACGCCTAATGAATTTTTTCGGTACAGGCGCGATGATGAAGATGAGTTTTAGAATTATAATTTTTATAATATTTAAATATTATAATAATTAATAATGGGTTTGATTTTATCTGAGGCTAAACTATAGCCCTGATGGAAAAGTTTTAAACATGAAAAAGGTTTCTTTTGATGTCATCTATACCTCATAAAAATTTGAGAATTTTCAGACACACATTGCTATTTTTAAAAATTAAAATAGTGTTTGTTTGGTTAATTTGTGGGACCTAAAATGCTTCTAAAAATCTAATAAAATTCTCAGTGATAGTTGGAGCCCTTATGTATGCTCTATAAAGATTTGGAGATTTTTGGTGGTCTTCACCTTTGAAAATTAATAGAGACCAATTTTTCCCAATCAAAATCTCGTAAAATCTCATGCATGATTTATATTCACTAAAGGCATGTCACGATAAAATTTGAGAAATTTTCGAGTATTTCTGCTATTTTTGAGATTTTTAATCATGCTTGAGATTAATTTAAAGATTGTTAGATGCAAAATCTTCTGATTAAAATATCATGTATCTTTATAAGAAATTCTTGGGGTTAAATACATGTTTTGAACATATATGAGAAATTTTGAGGCGCTCCTGACATTTTAATTGATTTAACTCGAGCCTGTTTTAAATAATTTAGAGTCTATGTAAGATCTCAAAGCGCTAGGAATTATTTTGAGCAATATGTATTTATTATTTAAACTCACTGTCGTAGATTGGTGATTTGAGATACAGCTTATTTTTAAATATAAAAATAAGGGTTTACTCGAGGCTTAATGAATCATTGAAGCTCAAATCTCAAAATAACTCGAGAAACTCTTGAGCTTTATGTTTTGGTGAATTCAACCTCGAGTTCTGGTTTGCCTAAATTTCCGACTCTTTGTTGTAAAAAGAGTTTTAAATCAGAAAAAAATGATATTGGGCTTAACATAAAGATTTGATTTGCCCTAATACGTACAATTGAGGTTAAGAGATGGTGTTAAACCTCTTGCGAATAATTAGCTGTAATACCCCATATCCGTCACATATCATAAAGCGTAGGTCCGGTCAGGGCCCGACGTCATATACCACAGACAGACCGGGTGGTTACTCAATGGAAACCATCCAACCAATCAAACGTCCTACACAAAGCATTCTAGCGGAAGCAATTAAAAATTGTTGCATTAGAAAAGAACCCAACACTAGCATGAATGTCCACTACAAAGCCAACAGGAATGAAGTACAAATACACAAGTACTGGCTTTATGGCCTTACAATTGTTTTTCTCAAATTACATATTTTCAAACCTCGGCACGCAGGCCGGTCATACATGAATAAAAGAAAACACTCAAAATTAGGCCTTCGAGGGCCGGCTTAGTAACTTGGGCTTTGGCCCGCTATTTACCGCTCGGCTCCGCAGCACTTGCAAGCACAATCCACAGCAGCGGTGGCAAACCAAAGCAACGATCAGCAATGCTGACCAAATTATAATGATCCCGCCCCCAAATCGGGTCGGCGATGCTCCTTCCCTGCACTTTATTAACATAACCAAGTAGTATATATATACATTGCATCACAGGCGTTAGCATGCACGGCCACATGCCCCGTGCACTCAGGGCACATTCTCTGTAAACCGGTCAATGTCACGTCAAATTAAGCCATAGACACCCCGGTCTCACCACCGCCACTTTGACGGCCAAACTTTGAGCATTTCTATCTTCCCGGTAAGGGTCAAGTCAATTTAAGTCATAGACCGCCGAAGACCCTCATCTATGCCAACGGCTCACACCGAATGACATAGAACGGGTATGGTTCTGTTTAACCCGTGCTCACATCGCAACGACAATTTAAGCCATATGCACTGGTCAAACTTCTCCCGAGTCCTGTTTCTGTTACACACTTCACATAACCCGGTTATGTTCAAGTTGACTCCCAGGCCACCAAGTTGGCAGAATCACGCATCTGCCCAATTTTCTGGGTGCACCTTGGGGTTAATCCCCAAGGCTCCCTATTGCAATCTACCCCGTAGAAAACTCGAAAAACAAACATTCGCACGGAGTCTTCTCCGGCCATTTATGCAATGCAACATCACCGATCCAGACCAACTTGTCCGGGTAGGCTTCACACATCATACCTATATCCGTTCTCGATTACGGACTCTACATGTACACAACGGGGACTATTCATGTCTACCCGAAGGAACGCCTCAACTCACCGCAAACTCGCGAGAGCGGGCTTACTATGCAAGGGAAAAGAAGAGCTTCACATGCTCAAGTAGAGAATCGTTACCCTAGCGTTCTTCCTTGGCGCCATGGAGAAGTATGCGGATGTAAAGCACCGCCCTCTCCTTGACTCCGTAGATCCAAAGTCGGTTCGCGATTTGGAGCTCTGAAGCTCCGCCGGTGACCGGATCTAGACTTCTTCTTCCTCGTTGTTCTCCCCTCTCTCTAGAACTTAGACAGAGAACCAGTGAACAGAAGATGAGGGTTTTGAAACCCTACACTCGGATATATCCCAATAGGAATAACCTCCAGCCATCGGATCCCAACATAAAGAATTGTACGGCTACGATCCGGGTCTGACCTGGAAAAACTGGGCCGAACACCGCACGGTTCACAAACCGGAGCAGGATACGTCTGCGACAAACTCAAACTGTGTCGGGACATTTAGTCAAGACCCTATCAAGACCCATGTATAGACACCCTATGTCGACACTCTGTGTCGACACAGCACAACCTGTGTCAACACCCTGTGTCGACACTCTGTGTCGACACAGCAGGCCCTGTATCGACACAGCAGGCCCTGTGTCGACACAGCAGGCCCTGTGTCGACACAGCAGACCATGTGTCGACACAGCAGACTGTCAAATACGCCACAACTCGCCAAGGACACGGCCTATGACACGCTCGTGTCCCAGGCTGTGTGACCCCTGCCAAATTCCAAACTTGGCTCAAAATGCCTCCCGTCGCTCTTTTGAGTTTCGGGGCGTTACATTATCCATCGGTAATTCTTTATAATGAGGAGCAAGTTATTATATTAAAGTTGTAATCCATAAATATAAGTCAGATTAAGCCATGTTTAAGAGCCGTAACTGAACTTAATATCGGACATTAATAGTGGGTGAAACCCAAAAGAAGCTTTCTAAGAATAGAAATAGAACTGAGCTTGTCTCGTGAGAATGGAGATGAACTAATCTTACCTCCTGAGAACTGAGAAAGAACTAAATACACCTCCTGAGAATGGAGATAGAATTGTGAATGCCTCCTGAGAATTGAGAAGGGACTGAAAGAAACCTCTAGAGAATGGAGATGGAACTAAAGCCTCCTGAATGGATTGATTAGACTACTAACCATTTTCTTTATGATTATTCCAGTAATGCACTGGTCCAATTCCTTTATTTATTTCAGTTCAGTACTTTCAATTCAGTACTACTCCAGTCTCGTACTGGTCAAGTTTATTTCAGTTCAGTACTTTCAATTCAGTTCTACTCCAGTCACGTACTGGTCAAGTTCAATTCAGTACTTTCAATTCAGTACTACTTCAGTCTCGTACTAGTCAAGTTCATTTCAGTTCAGTACTTTCAATTTAGTACTAATCCAGTCTTATACTGGTCAATTTCGTTTCAGTTCAGTACTTTCAATTCAGTACTACTCCAGTTTTGTACTGGTCACATCTCATTATACAACATTTATTATCAGCATCTTTAATTACTGCATTTCTGTTATTACAATTTACTATTATAAGCACGGGTCCTGCTTTGACAAGCAGTTATTTGTTAAGGTTGAGCTTTAGTTGGGGATAACCGGAGTTGAGGTGTTCCTCCGGGCTTAGCCTCAAATAAATCCCTCCCACGCTCCTTGTCGAAAGTTGAGTTGAGCGTCACTGCCTGAAGTTTAACATATAGTAGGGCAGGCCGCCGCAGACCCGGTACGTATTAGCATGATTATTTGATTGATTGCTTGTGAATTGCTTGTGACAAATTGTGGCGGGTCAGTCCCTTTCAAAGACCGTTCATACCGATGTGGGAAGGTCGATGTCTCAAGGCGACAGGGAGATGGGTACCACGGGTGACCGGTCGTTATGTTGTCCCAGTTGGGTTTTCCTCTGCTAGTCGGCCAAAATGTTGAATCGTCGGATGCCACTCACATCCAACAGTACATGGTATTATACATTAGGGCCTGGACTGTGCGGTTCGACCACCCCCATAAGTGGCAGGACTGGCCACTGTCACCGACGACCATATCGATGAGGCTCATGGGGCTCGCTACCCTGCTTGAAAAGAAGCGGTGCATACTATGTCAACATAGGATGTGTGTACGTGGCTGTGAATGCCTGCAATAGGATACAGCAGGTGTATTTTTGGTGTGCTGGTGTACTAGTAGAGATCTTTTCATAACTGGTGTTAATATTGCTGCCATTTCAGTTGTGCTACTTTTCTTTTATTGTTGTTCCTAGATAAACCATTATGCTAACCTCTCTCTTGCTTCGACTATCTTATACTGCTGGGTGCGTGTGTGCTCGTCCCCTGGATATGGATAAGGGGAGGGGATTTGTTTCTACTTAGCCCTGTGACTAACGGTTATTCAAATGACCCTTCATAGAAAATGGAGCACCGTAGTGATCTCCAACCACAGGAGAATGCACCAGCAGTTAGAACTACTCAAGTCGAAGCACCACTGACGTCTCAAGAGTTTCGATACATGAGTACCAGTGAGCAGTATAGAGATGGAGAATGAGGGTTAGGTGTAGAACTCGTATAGCCTGCAGGCTTATATAAGAATATAGGCTAAAGCCCTGTACTCATAAAATTATTATACTGTTATATATATATATATATATATATATATATATATATATATATATATATATATATATATATATATGTGTGTGTGTGTGTGTGTGTGTGTGTGTGTGTGTTTTCTTGTTAATACTTGAAAGATATTGTACCTAATCACCTAGAGGGGGGGGGGTGAATAGGTGACTTAAATCTTTTTAACTTTTAGGACAGAATTCAGAATTTATCTTAGAGTTATTTCTACTTGAATACAGCAAACAAACAACAATCACAGATTATCACAAGCATACAGTAGACACACAGTTTTATAGTGGTTCCCCAAGCTTTGGGTACATCTACTTTCCCCCTTCGCCTATCTAGCAGTGTACTAGATTCGGCCAAACTCCTCCACTATCTCAGATCCACAGATCTTACACTCAGAACCCCAAGACAGGTTCCTACAAATCAGGCCCAAGGCCCTACAACTCAGCTTCTTCTCAAATCCTACACTTAGCCACCAAGGCCTACACTCAGCCAACAAGGCCTACACTCAGCCACAACAGGCCTACACTTAGAGATTCAACTCTCCTACACTCAGGCACACAGGCCTTACACTCAGTCTTTATAATTACAGGCCTACAAACTCAGATCCCTAAGGATCCTACAAGAAAATATGAATACAAAAATGTATACTCAACAACTCAGAGAATAGAGAGATGAGTTGTGAGTTTCTTGATGAGTTCTTGGAAGAACTCAGCTGAAATCAATCTGACTTGGCTTTCTTCAAAGCTTCTTGAATGTAGAACACAATAAGATTGATTCCCCTCTGCAGTTGATCCTTAATCTCTGCTACTTAAGATTCAGACCGAATCTGAACCCTTATTCTCGGCCTAGTTCCAGCGGCTGACTTCTTGGATGGAGCTCTCTCTCTCCAACTTCTTAGATCTTCACTTGATAGCTAGATCTTCTTTGTATATTGATCACTTCAACTGTTGTTCAATCTTTCTGAACCTTGTTTCTGTAGACAGTATAAGCCTATTTATAGGCCTTCTTCATGGTAACCGGCTGGTTCGGTTCATAACTGGTTTCTGACAACTCTGACAGGTGCAGTAGACCGGCTGGAAAGGCAGCTGTCAAGTCATCCAGTCAGTTCTTGAAAATTCTGTAACTGTCTGAAAGTGTCGAGACTTTCTGTCTTTAAGTGTCGATACTTATAGACTAAGTGTCGCCACAAGTTGTCTAAGTGTCGACACTAGCCTACAAGGTGTCGACACAACTCCTTGTGTTGTTGACTTTATATCGCGACACTGCTTCTTCTTTATGTGTCGACACAGATAATGTGTGTCGACACAAGTCCTTGTACTTCAGTATATTGCTGAATTCTTGTAAGTGTTGACACAACTCCTTTGTGTCGACACATCTTCATGTGTTGAACTTGTTAAGTGTCGACACTTCTTCTTGGTGTCGACACAGGTCTTCAGTGTTGATACTTGCTGAGTGTCGGCACAGCTCCTTGTATCGACACATTCTTCTTCTGTTGAGACTTCAACTGAGTGTCGACACATCCCCTTAGTGTCGACACATGTACTTAGAATATTTTGTTGAACTTTGATGATCTTTGCTAAGTGTCGACCAGCTCCTTGTGTCGACACTTTCTTCAAGTGTTGAGTCTTCAGCTGAGTGTCGACACATTCTTTCTTGTGTCGACACTTTCTTCAAGTGTTGAGTCTTCAGCTAAGTGTCGACACATTCTTTCTTGTGTCGACACTTTCTTCAAGTGTTGACTCTTCTGCTGAGTGTCGACACATTGCTCTGAGTGTCGACACTTATACTTAGCTTTTGCTGACTTTTGCTGAGTGTCGACACAGCCTCCAAGTGTCGACACTTTCTGATGTAGACATAGTTTCACTGGGTGTCGACACAACTGCTAAGTGTCGACACTGCTTCACTGGACTTTTCTTCCTTGAGTGTCGACACAGCTCCTTGTGTCGACACTTTCTGTCTGGTGTCGACTCTGCATCCCAAGTGTCGACACAATAACTTCAAGTGTCGACACTGTTTGCCTGGGTGTCGACACAAGTCTTCTTAAGTGTCGACACTTTCCTCCTGGGTGTCGACACATGGACTTAGAAACTTTTTCATCTTTCCTGCAAATACTTAACCTGCACAAGGTAACTCAAAAATACATCAAATACATTTTGATGTATATCATTGAGTAGGGTGAGGCTTCTTCAAATCAGGTACATTTAAACCAATGTACCCAACAATCTCCCCCTATTTGGAGAAGTCATAACCCTTAGTCAATGATATACATCATTCATAATAAAATTATAACATGATGTAAAGCAGGAATATATAACAGGGCAAACATAAACATGTATCAATCAAACATGTATACATAGACATAATCTCAGAACAACTATGAAATAAATTTATCACACAGCAAATTTATCACACAACACATTGTTCTAATAACTTGTCATATTCATTTTCCAAAAGTTTACAAAGTGTTTAACAATCAAAATATTACAACTGTAAACTCAAGAAAAATCTATTCTATTTTTGTTCAGCCTCCTTAATTACTATGCCCTTCCCAGATTGTACTTTGGCTTGTACAGGGGCTTCAGTGTCTTTAGCAGCAGCAGGCTTTTTGCCTTTCAGATCCTTTTTCTTTAGCTCTTCAGCTTTGATATTTTGCCTTTCAAAATAATGATAAGGCTTGGGAAAGTACTTGCTAGGCTCCTGGGCAGTAGGAGGTAGCTTTCCCATCTTGGCCTTTCTTCTATATTGGACTATGGCCTCCTGCCTTGTCTCATGCTTCCTCCATTCTGATTCAGAAAACCACTTGTTTCTGTCTTGTATATTATCTTTTGCATCTTTCCATGCAGTCAAAATAATATTTCTTGAGGTGGGGCTCCACTGCTCAAAGTCTGGTCTTTGTTCAGCTTGTTCCCTGAACCTCTTCTTAGACAGTCTGGCTTCTTGTTCAGCTTGCTCTTTCAAGATAGCTTCCTGTAAAGCCTCAGATACTGGGTGAACCACTTTGTCAAGAATAACCTTCTGATTTCCATCAGGTGGACTATACATGGACTGTATGTCAGCTTGAACCATATCAAAATCTGGTGGAGGATAGATCACTTGAGCTATTTCAGGTTGCTCACCTCCAAGATATGCAGGGTTAACTCCAGATTCTGCTACATCATTATCATCACACAAAGGAGGATAGCCAAGAGTGGCTCTGATGGAATTAGAAACCCATTTTGCATGGTCAGAGCCGGTTGACTAATACCCTCTCCCCCTTTATGACTTCTCTTTCTATGTGATCCCTTAAATCACCTTTTTGAAATCTAATTTGGGCATTTAGATAATTGACTCCATCCCTGTAGAAAGGTTTTAACCTTTGGAGTTTGTCAGTTATGATCTTCTGAGAGTCTTGTATGGCAGTCTTAACAGCAGTTATTTCCTCTTGGAATGCTTTGTCAAAATCTGCCTTAGCAGTAGCAGTAGAAGTTGTCAGGCCAGCAGCAATGTTCTTCATTTCAGTGATAATGGCATTGTGAGATTCTGTCAAATTATCATTCATCCTGATCTGATTCTTAAGAACATAGCCCTGCTTCAGTGCAATGTCATCTACTTGAGCTTTGATCTTTTCTTGATGAGTAGCTAAGTAGACTACTGCATTCCCTCCCTTGTGGAAGCAGTCAGTCATCTCCTTTTTATTGAGATTCATCTCAAATCTAATAGACTTTATTTCTTGGGCTAAATTAATTGGAGAGATTTATTCCCTTCATCCACATATGTCTCTATAGCTTTCCTGTGCTCATCCAGCTTGATTTGCATGGCAACCATCAGTGCAATGTAATCAACAGATGGTGCTGGTTGAGATATAGGTTGTGGAGCAATAGTTTGTAAAGCCTTTTTGTAATTCTGGCTCCTTCTTTTGAATACTTGAAACTTCTTTTTCTTAGCCCTTGCAGCTTCCTCATCCTCAGATGCTGATGTACTAGCTATGTCTACCCTCTCCTTAGGGAGCTCCTCAACAGCTGGTTGTTTCTCAGACTCTTGCCTTGTAGTTTCTTCTAGTATTACTACTTGCTCCCCCTCAACTGGAGCATTCTTCCCCTCAGCAGCAGTTTCTTTGTCAAAATCAACTTGATCCAGGTTAAGGAATAGATCTTCTATAGTAAATTCTTGTGGAGAATGGGCATGAGAAACTCTTGGCTCATCTGCAACTGGATCAGATATAACTTGAACTGTAACAGATGTGTCCTCCATGACAACATCTGGTGGTAGACTATCAATCTATGGTTGCTGATAAACATCAGACAAATCAGTATCCTCTATAGGAAAATCTAAAGCATTAAGCTCAGTGATTACCTCAAGAATAGTGTGTGTTGCTTGCTCACTCTCAAGAGTAGTTGGCTCTTCCACTATTAGAGTCTCCCCCTGGACAGTATCCTGGTGTATGGGGCTAGCTTGAGGTAGCTCCCCCTGCCTCTCTGCAGCATCTTGGGGAGCTGGAGACTTCACAGCATTTCCTTCTTCATTCTCATCTGGTGTGAAGACAACTTGCTCTTCACTACTAGAGCTGCTAGATGTTTCTTGAGCTACTGGGGCAGTCTTCTGCTTCTTCTTTTGAGGAGTTTTCTTCTCAGGTGTTGGCATCTCCTTGGTCAACACTCTATCCCATCTTGAGAAGATTCTCATGTCCATTCTTCTCATGTGGTTGATTTTAGTGCCAGCAGCATGACTCATAACTTCTGGTATAATACCAGCCAAGTATAAACTTAAGATCCTACCCAAATTGGGTTTCTTTAGGCTCTCCTTGATCTTCTCAAAGATCACTACAGACCAGTCAGTTTTCAGGCTGAAGATTATCCTGGTCATAATGCTGAACATATGGGCTGATACCCTATCATGCCCTCCAGGCCTACTCAATATTACTTTGCCAACAATTTCTGACAGGAATTTCCCCTTGCTGTTCATTCCTTTTCTATGAAACACAGATCCAATTTTCAGTTTTGAATCCAGACCACACCATGTCAATGATTCTCTGGTCTTAGAAGCAGTTACTTCATCCTCTTCTTTTGTCCTTGGTAGATTTAGGACTTTTCTTAAACTTTTTGGTGAGACCCTAACCATTTCACCATGGACCCTAGACTTGATCTTGAATCCAGTGTCGTCTAGGGTTGCTCCATTAAGGAATTCCAGTACTTCTTTCTTCCAGATCTTAGTCGGCTCAGAAACAAGAAATTCTAACCCTGAGTCTGTAACTAGGGTTACCACAGTCTTGATCTCTGGGTCTGCTTCATCAAACGCATTCCGCACTAGTTTATAGGCTTCGTTGACGTTCTCCTCGAGCTTTGGCGCCATTAGGTTTTGAAGAATTTTACTGGAGAGAAGAGAGGTGTCGACACACAAGTTTTGTCTCGAAACTTTAGAGAGTGTGTCGACATACAAAGGCAAAATCCTATTTATACCTTTCTAAGTTTGAAGATGAAAGGGTGGGTCAGCTAACTTAAATTGTGTCGGCACTGTGGATAAGTGTCGACACAGACTTATAATGTCTCGACACCTATGTGTCCACACAAGTTTAGTCAACATATATATGTGTCGACACTTGATTATGTGTCGACACCACTCAACTCGACATTTAGTCGAGACTTTACTTAGATAATTCTGAGTAAATACTAAGTGTCTACACCACCTTGGATGTGTCGACACCTACTTGTCATGTGTCGACACTAATATTCTGAAGTGTCGACGCCAACTTCCTAGATGTGTCGACACCTTTTCCCTAAAGTGTCGACACCACTTTTCTGTGTCGACACAGATATATCTGTGTGTCCACACCATTTTACTTAGTCATTTCTATAAACTTATTCTAAGTTTATCATACCTAGTTCAATTTTAAACTTATTGAACTTAGTTTCTTCTAAGGGCTTAGTATACATATCAGCTAGTTGATTATCTGTTCTAATATATTCCAGTAAAATATTTTCTTTTTCTACATGTTCTCTAAGAAAATGATATTTTATTTCAATATGTTTGGTTCTACTATGGGATACAGGATTGTTTGCAATTGATATAGCACTAGTAAAATCACAAAATAGTGGAGTTCTACTTACCTGAAATCCATAGTCTTCAAGCTGATGTTGTATCCATAGAAGTTAAGAACAGCAACTTCCTGCAGCCACATATTCTGACTCTACAGTGGAGATAGCCACACTTGTTTGCTTCTTGCTACTCCATGAAATTAGTCTTCCACCTAGGAATTGACAGGTTCCAGTTGTGCTTTTTTTGTCTTCTTTGCATCCTGCAAAATATGTATCTGAATAACCTGTTAGTTCAAAATCCTCATTCCTAGGGTACCAGAGGCCTAGATAGGGAGTGCCCTTTAGATATCTCAATATCCTTTTGACTGCTGTCAAATGAGACTCCTTAGGGCATGCTTGATACCTTGCACAGACACATGTAGCATACATGATATCTGGTCTACTTGCAGTCAAATAGAGTAAGGAGCCAACTATCCCTCTATACAAAGTCTCATCTACAGGTTTCCCTGCCTCATCTTTGCTAAGAGACATACTTGACCCCATAGGAGTCTTCATGGTACTGGATGAATCCATACCATACTTCCTTATGAGTTCTAGGGTGAACTTAGACTGGCATATGGATAAACCATTCTCAGTCTGTCTAACTTGGAGACCCAAGAAGAACTTAAGTTCCCCCATACTACTCATCTCAAATTATCCTTGCATAAGTTTTGCAAACTTTTTGCAAAGACTACTTTCAGTAGACCCAAATATTATGTCATCTACATATATTTGGACTAGTATTACTTTGCCTCTGGATTCCCTAAGGAATAGAGTCTTGTCTATTTTCCCCCTTGTGAACTTATTCTCAATGAGGAAACTAGACAGGGTTTCATACCAAGCCCTAGGGGCTTGCTTTAACCCATATAAAGCTTTCCTAAGTCTATAGACATGATTAGGTTGAGTTGAATCAACAAAACCTGATGGCTGTTCCACATAGACTTCCTCTTTAAGATTACCATTCAAAAATGCTGACTTTATATCCATTTGGTAAACTTTAAATCCTTGAAAAGTTGCATAGGCCAGGAACATCCTTATGGCTTCCAGTTTGGCTACTGGAGCAAAGGTTTGATCAAAGTCAATACCTTCTTCCTGCCTATATCCTTTAGCAACCAATCTTGCTTTGTTTTTAATGATGACTCCATGTTCATCCATCTTGTTCCTATAGATCCACTTGGTCCCAATTATGTTGTGGTCTTTAGGTTTAGGAACAAGTTCCCAGACCTTGCACCTCTTGAACTGATTCAGCTCTTCTTGCATTGCTTCAATCCAATGTGGATCTAGGATGGCTTCTTCAAACTTCTTTGGCTCAACTTGGGATAGAAAACTGGAGAAGAGCACTGCATTCAGATTTCCTCTCCTTGTTTGTACCCCTTGTCTTGGATCACCAATGATTTGCTCTACTGGATGATCTCTAAGATGCCTATTGGCTGGAGGCATCCTGACTTCAGGTTGAACCTCTTCAGTTTCATCATCTTGCTGTACTCCTTGAACTTCTTCTGCATTAGGTACATGTAGTACTCCCCCTGGACAACAGCCACTTTCTTCTACCTGTTGTCTTGCTGTAGGTCCTTCTTCTATAGTGAGCTTGTCCAGCTTTTTAGTGATACCTGAGGAGCTGCAAATACTACTAGACAACTCATTGTTAATAAGTCTAGTTTCATCAAATACTACATGTACAGATTCTTCTACAACTTGAGTAGACAAGTTGTAGACTCTATAAGCCTTACTGTTGTTGTTGTACCCAACAAAAATTCCCTCTTGGGACTTGGCAGCAAACTTAGTCAAGTAAGACTTTCCATTGTTAAGTATGAAGCACTTACAACCAAAGATCCTGAAATAGGATAGGTTTGGTTTTCTGCCTTTCACAACCTCATAGGGGGTCTTGTTGAGGCTTTTAGTAATGGTAGCCCTATTAATAACATGGCATGCAGTATTAACTGCCTCAGCCCAGAAATATTCTGGTAGTGATGTATCACTTAATAGGGTCCTACCAGCCTCAATCAAGGTTCTATTCTTCCTCTCAGCAATGCCATTTTGCTGAGGTGTTCTTGGTGAAGAAAACTCTTGAAATATCCCAAATTCTTCACATAGTTTTGTCATACTATCAGACTGAAATTCAGTACCATGGTCACTTCTTATTTTGACCACTGTACTGTCTAGTTCATTCTGAATCTATTTGACAAAGCTATAGAAGACACTAGGTGTTTTAGATTTCTGTCTAAGAAAGAACACCCAGGAAAACCTTGAGTAGTCATCTACAACTACAAAGGTATAGACCTTCCTACCTAGGCTGTGCACTGGCATAGGACCAAAGAGATCCATATGCAAGAGTTATAAACACCTCACAGCATCTTTGTTGTTAATGCTACTAAAGGTGGATCTTGTCTGCTTGCCCTTTTGACAAGCTGAACATATTACATCTTTAATATACTTAACTTGAGGACCATTCCTCACTAACTCTTTGCTAAAGAGTTTGCCAATTATCTTGTAGATAAGATGGGCTAGCCTCTTGTGCCATTTGACACAATGAAAGACTTTCTCATTAGCTACAAGACACACTTGAGAACCATTGGTCTCACACATAATGTCTAGGCAATAGACATTCCTCTTTCTATAACCTGTCAAAATGATCTCTTGATCATTTGACCTCTTGATATGACAACCATTTTTGACAAATGAGATGTCATATCCTACATCACTTAAATGACTTATACTAATTAGGTTGTGTTTCAAACCTTTAACATAAGCCACTTGAGTAATGGTAACTAAGTTACTAGAAATGTTACCAAACCCTTTGATGATTCCTTTTTCAGAACCACCAAAGATGACTTTTGGACCATCTTTGATAGGTGTGTAGTCCCTTAGTAATCCCCTAGTTCCAGTCATATGTCTGGAACATCCACTATCCAAGTACCATATTGGGGCATGGCCACTTGGACTCACCTGCAAAACAGATTAGTGAACCTTAGAACCCAAAGAATTCTTGGGTCCTTGGTACTGTTTAGTTTGCTTCCTCACAAAGCTACCTGCAGGTTTTCCAACAGGCAGTTTGCTACTCACTTTGGCACTAGCATTGTGCCAACAGTCCATGGTAAAGTGGTCTACCTTGCCACAGCACCAACACTCAAACCTATTGTACCTTTGCTTAAGTACAGTCTTAGCTGTTTTATCTACAGCTGGCTTGTTGAGAGTTGGGGCTTTGCCCTTGGACTTGGACTTGACAGTCCTAGTTGGTTTAGAAAACCCCAGTCCAGCTTTACCTTTTTGATGAACAAATTCATCAATTAAGGGTAGAACAGACTTTTGTTTTGAAAACCTAGCAACCAAATCTCTTTCCTTCTGAAGACTAATCTCCAGACTTTTGATTTGATCATTCTTAAATGATATAGTCCTCATCTGAATCACAGTTATGTGCTTCAGTCTGGCTATCTCATTAAGTTTTTGATCAAACAACTTCTCATAATCAGTTGCAGCCATTTTGAGACTTGCAATCTCCTTAGCTTGACTCTTTGCCAAGGATTTGCATTTCTTAAATGCTTGCAACAGAACTTTATATTCATCTATCAATTGCTGATTATCCTCTTCAGACTCAGATGTACTCTCATCACTTGATGAGGATGAATCTGTTTCTGAACTAGCATAAGAAATTGAACTGAAAGAATAACTTTGTACCTTACTAGGTCCTGGCTGCTCCAGGATTTTGTCACTTTCTGTCATTGCCATCAGTCCTTGGCACTGACTGTCTTCTTGATCATATATGGAGTTCATGATCTGGATGAACTCTTCTTCTTCCTCAGCAAACAGTCCTATATATGCCTCAGCATCTGGCTCAGTTTCTGATGAAGAAATATCTGACAGGCTCTTATCCTTTTTGGCAACAAAAGACTTTTCATTCTTGCCTTTGAAATGAGTCTTTTTCTTATCATTAGACTCCTTCCTTTTCTCAGGACAATCTGCAATCACATGTCCTTGTCTATTTCAGCAATAACATACTATTTTTGAAAGAGTTGCTTTACTAGACTTGGTCTTTCTCCTGTCTTTCTTTGAAGACTTTTTATTCTGATAATAGTCTTCTTTACCCTGTGAAGTAGATGGTTTTGTCCTCCACTGTTTCTTCTTTAATAACTTTTGAAAATGTCTTGTGAAGGCAGCAAAATCCTCATCACTTTTACTGCTTTCAGACTTTCTGCTTGCTTACTCATCTGACTCAGTTTCAGCTACTTTTGGTGATGGAGATGGTGACTTACTTCTGTACTTTCTGGTGGCTTCTGTTTTAAATGCCACTGTCCTTTCTTTATGTTCACTTCTTGTAGATTTCTCCTCTTCTTTCCTCACTGTCAACTGCATTTCATAGGACAGCAGTTTGCCAAACAGTGTTGATGGAGGAATTTCTACTAACTTTGTCATTTCCCTAATGGCACAGATCTTGGTATCCCAATCTTTTGTAAGGGACCTTACGAACTTATCATTGAGCTCATAATTACTGAACTCTCTGCCATAGAACATTAGCTCATTCACAATTCTATAGAACTTCTTATAGCATTCAGTTATGCTATCAGATCTACCTTGTCTAAAACTTTCATATTCTTGGTTGAGCAAAGATTTTCTATCTTGCCTCACTTCTTCAGAACCCTCCATATACACTATCAAGGTATCCCACATCTCCTTGGATGTCTTGCAGTGTATCAAATTCTGAAAGGTAGCATCATCTATAGCACTTACAATGATGTCCTGAGCCCTCTTATCCATTATGGCTAGAACTATTTCATCCTTTATCATCTCAGAGAAATCCTTAGGTGTTCTCTGATTGGCATCTAAGACTGAAACCTTCATGGGCACATATGGCCCTTCTTTCACTGTGATATAAATCCTAGGGTCTGAGGCTTCCATAAAAAGTCTCACCCTTTCCTTCCAGATACCAAATATCTCTTTTCTGCATATGGGTAACTTCATGGATCCCAATTCCTTATGATTCTCAGTGGAACCCATGGTTCTTGATTTTCTTGATTTTGTAATGTACTTAGACTGAATCTGCCAATAGGATCTACTCAGACTGTTAAGTCCCTTTTTTGAGGAACCTCCCTCTAATACCGCTTGAAAGATATTGTACCTAATCACCTAGATGGCGGGTTGAATAGGTGCTTAATTCTTTTTAACTTTTAGGACAGAATTCAAAATTTATCTCAGAGTTATTTCTACTTGAACACAGCAAACAAACAGCAATCACAGATTATCACAAGCATACAGTAGACACACAGTTTTATAGTGGTTCCCCAAGCTTTGGGTACATCCACTTTCCCCTTTCGCCTATCTAGCAGTGTACTAGATTCGGCCAAACTACTCCACTATCTCAGATCCACAGATCTTACACTCAGAACCCCAAAACAGGTTCCTACAACTCAGGCCCAAGGCCCTACAACTCAGCTTCTTCTCAAAGCCTACACTCTGCCACTAAGGCCTACACTCAGCCACCAAGGCCTACACTCAGCCACAATAGGCGTACACTCAGAGATTCAACTCTCCTACACTCAGGCACACAGGCCTTACACTCAGTCTTTATAATTACAGGCTTACAATCTCAGATCCCTAAGGATCCTACAAGAAAATATGAATACAAAAATGTATACTCAATAACTCAGAGAATAGAGAGATGAGTTGTGAGTTTCTTGATGAGTTCTTGGAAGAACTCAGCTGAAATCAATCTGACTTGGCTTTCTTCAAAGCTTCTTGAATGTAGAACACAATAAGATTGATTCCCCTCTGCAGTTGATCCTTGATCTCTGCTACTTAAGATTCAGACCAAATCTGAACCCTTCTTCTCAGCCTGGTTCCACCGGCTGACTTATTGGATGGAGCTCTCTCTCTCCAACTTCTTAGATCTTCAATTGATAGCTAGATCTTCTTTGTATATTGATCACTTCAACTGTTGTTCAATCTTTCTGAACCTTGTTTTTGTAGACAGTATAAGCCTATTTATAGGCCTTCTTCATGGTAACCGGCTGGTCCAGTTCATAACTGATTTCTGACAACTCTGACAGGTACAGTAGACCGGGTGGAAAGGCAGTTGTCAAGTCATCTAGTCAGTTCTTGAAAATTCTATAACTGTCTGAAAGTGTCGAGACTTTCTGTCTTTAAGTGTCGACACTTATAGACTAAGTGTCGACACAAGTTGTCTAAGTGTCGACATTAGCCTACAAGGTGTCGACCCAACTCCTTGTGTTGTTGACTTTATATCTTGACACTGCTTCTTCTTTATGTGTCGACACAGATAATGTGTGTCGACACAAGTCCTTGTACTTCAGTATATTACTGAATTCTTGTAAGTGTCGACATAACTCCTTTGTGTCGACACATCTTCATGTGTTGAACTTGTTAAGTGTCAACACTTCTTCTTGGTGTCGACACTTGTCTTCAGTGTTGATACTTGCTGAGTGTCGACACAGCTCCTTGTGTTGACACATTCTTCTTCTGTTGAGACTTCAGCTGAGTGTCGACACATCCCCTTAGTGTCGACACATGTACTTAGAATATTTTGTTGAACTTTGCTGATCTTTGCTAAGTGTCGACACAGCTCCTTGTGTCGACACTTTCTTCAAGTGTTGAGTCTTCAGCTGAGTGTCGACACATTCTTTCTTGTGTCGACACTTTCTTCAAGTGTTGAGTCTTCAGCTGAGTGTCGACACATTCTTTCTTGTGTCGACACTTTCTTCAAGTGTTTACTCTTCTGCTGAGTGTCGACACATTGCTCTGAGTGTCGACACTTATACTTAGCTTTTGCTGACTTTTTCTGAGTGTCGACACAGCCTCCAAGTGTCGACACTTTCTGATGTAGACACAGTTTCACTGGGCGTCTACACAACTGCTAAGTGTCGACACTGCTTCACTGGACTTTTCTTCCTTAAGTGTCGACACAGCTCCTTGTGTCGACACTTTCTATCTGGTGTCGACTCTGCATCCCAGGTGTCGACACAATGACTCCAAGTGTCGACACTGCTTGCCTGGGTGTCGACACAAGTCTTCTTAAGTGTCGACACTTTCCTCCTGGGTGTCGACACATGGACTTAGAAACTTTTCCATCTTTCCTGCAAATACTTAACCTGCACAAGGTAACTCAAAAATACATCAAATACATTTTGATGTATATCATTGAGTAGGGTGAGGCTTCTTCAAATCAGGTACATTTAAACCAATGTACCCAACAATACTTCCGCAATTCTCTGATGTGTTGTGAATGTTGTGATTCTACCCAACCAAGACGCCCATTTAGTGCAGTGAGTCGTCACCTCTTTAAGGAGCACTGGGTGGACGCCTTGGGCACGTAAGATCCCCTCTGGCCCGACTAGGGGCAAGGGTTTGGGGGGACTTACAAATGGATCAGAGTGATCACGATTCATCCTTGTGGAGCAGTCTCAGGATTTCCCCGTCCCTCGCTTTGTTTCTTAGTTCGGGACGAACTTTGCAGCGAAATCCTTGTGGACCCTAGTGTAGAGGCTTAGGGATCCTAGAATGTACGCCCGTACGCCGTTGTTTCCGCTTGTTCAGTCGTGTTTACAAATTTCCACTGCTTTTGTAAAGTGTTGACACTCTTTCCTGTTAGTTATATAGATACCAAAGTACAGTAACGGGGGGTCCTCTTCCAGAGGATATGTTCCCGCCACCTCACCTCCAGACCCGATCATCCCCGTAGTTGTACCATTTGCCGAGACTGACTTAGGGAAGACACTGACAGCCATCCTGGCCACTTTCCGGACACCTTGGCACAACCACCACAAGAGATGATGGCTCCTATCGATTTGCTGACAACCTTTCGAGGACTCAGGCCTCCCACCTTTAGAGGCACGGAGACTGCCATCTAGGCAGAGGAGTGGGTGGAGCATGTGGAGGAGCTGCTAGTAGGCATGATGTGCCCAGCGGTAGCTGCAGTCTCACTGGTAGTGACCTTATTAGAAGGATACGCTAGGGATTGGTGGAGAGCGGACAACCGCTCGACCTTTAGAGGATGACCGATGTGTGATATCCTGTGGGGAGAGTTCTCGTAGGACCTGCTGGATTTATTTATTACAGACACAGACCGAGCTGTTCTACAGGAGAGGTTCTTGTACATTCGATAGGGAGATCGGACAGTGCCTGAGTACAAGAGGGATTCATACACCTGGCATGCTTTGCCGGGAATTTGGCTACCTCCGACAGGGATAGAGCTTCCCGATTCTACCGAGGCCTACATGATGACTTGAGGCAGGCCCTGATTATGATCTCTCAGTCTACCATCCACACCATAGATACTCACGCAGCGGCTCTAGAGTTGTACCAAAGGATGGTAGCCCAGCGGCACAGAGGACAAGTCGAGGTCCCTAGAGGTATGATACAAGACAGAGGAGCTGCTCCCCACTGATATGATAGATGGCATAGGCAGAGACACCGTAGACAACCTTATAGGTTCCCACCAGCACCACCAGCACCGCAGCAGGACGTCAGACCAGCTCCAGCACCACAGCCCGTGCCAGTAGTTTACGAGACGTTCCCTTCGCAGGGAACTGCTTCTTGTGTCAGCAGTCAGGACATATGAGGGTCTTTTATCCACAGGCAGCAAGAAGGCCAGGGTTAGGAGCTGTACATGGTGGGCATCCAGCACGAGGATAGGGCCAGAGAGTCCATCGAGGCAGAGCTGGCAGGAGAGGCCAACAGGGCCGTCCAGTGCCTCTGGAGGCCTATGCACTAAATCTACATCATGGACCGGCCCCTGATGTAGTGATAGGTATATATATTAGGCAACAGAAATATGTCATATGTTGCTACTTATGTTATACTAGGATATGTTTTGTGCACCTACATCCTATATATTAAAGTATGATATATATATGCTCTCTATTCTGTCAGGAATTTTGATGGTAGAAGGACACCCCGCTAAGACCCTCTTCGACACTTGAGCGACGCACTCCTTTGTGTCCCAACATTTCATTATGACTAAGTAGAATGTTGCTCGTTCGTCCGGACTGTCTATACGTATCCGTCTACCAGATGGATCAGACATGACGTTAAAAGAAAAATGTACATTCCAGGCAATGCTAGGAGATGTGGAATTTGAAATCTTTGCAATGATCTTAGCAATAACCATATTTGATATCATACTGGGAATGGATTGGCTAGCCAAAAACAAGGCGCAAATAAATTGTTCAACGCGGAAGTCCGACTATAGAACCCAAATGGCCGGGATATTACGTTGACAGGTGTACCCTATGTCTCTCGTATTATTTTGACTTCTGCATAGACTATGAGATCGGCCCGACAAAAGGACGAGATATACCTTATTTACTTCAAAATGGAGGACAAAAAACTAGAGCTCGCCAAGGTTCCAGTAGTATGCGACTTCCCAGAAATTTTCCCTGAGTCGCTCCCTGGATTGCCACCACAACATAAAGTCAACTTTCAAATCGAGCTCGTGACCGGAGCACGGCTGGTGTCCCGAGCATCTTACCGGATGGCCCCAAGAGAACTAGCTGAGCTAAAAATTCAACTATAGGTGCTAATAGATGTTGGATTCATTCGCCCCAGTCCCTCTCCTTGGAGAGCACCAGTATTATTCATGAAAAAGAAAGATGGAACATTACATTTGTGCATAGACTACCGGGAATTAAATAAACACACAATACAAACACATACCCCCCTCCTAGGATCGACGAACTATTCAATCAATTACAAGGTGCGTCCGTCTTTTCCAAGATGGACCTGAGATCAGGATACTATCAACTTTGAATTCGGGAAGAAGATATTCCCAAGACTGCCTTCAGCTCCCGTTACAGTCTCTATGAGTTCCTGGTAATGCCCTTTGGACTCACCAACGCATCCTCCACATTTATGTTTCTGATGAATAAAGTCTTCGAGCATTTCCTAGATCACTTTGTGATCGTCTCCATTGACGATATTTTGATCTACTCAAAAATGAAGACAGATCGTACCAGACACTTGTAGATGGTACTACTAAAACTTTGAGAGCACTCACTCTTCGCCAAATTCAGTAAGTGCGAGTTCTGGTTAGAAGAAGTCGGATTCCTGGGACACACTATAAACCAGAAAGGAGTAGCAGTGGATCAGGACAAAATCCAGGCAGTATAAAACTGGCCACCGCTCAGAACAGCGGCAGATATCTGAAGCTTCCTTGGTCTAGCCAGGTATTATAGGAAGTTCGTACAAGGTTTCTCCAAGATTGCATTACCCCTCACCGCCCTTACCTAGAAGGATGTTACCTTCCGATGGACACCAGAATGCAAGATTGCGTTCGTTGAGTTAAAGAAATGGTTGAATTCTGCACCGGTCCTTACGATCCCCGTAGGGACTGAGGGATTCCAGATCTATACTGATACCTCCCTGAAGGGATTAGGAGTTATTCTGATGCAGCACGGCAAGTTGATGGCCTACGCGTTCCACCAGTTGAATCTGTATGAGTTAAACTACGCGGCCCATGATCTGGAATTAGACGCTGTCATTTTTGCTCTTAAAATCTGGAGGCATTACCTATACTGGGTAAGATGCGAAATCTTCTTCGACCACACAAGCCTGAAATACATCTTCACTCAGAAAGAGTTGAACCTTCGATAGCGTCAATGGTTAGAATTCCTTTTCAATTATGACTTCGCTCTTCAATATCACCCCGGGAAGGCTAACGAAGTTGCTGGTGCTCTAAGCCCCCAGCCTTCAGGAGTTGGGAGTTGGATGGAGCTAATCCCAAAAAGGTTGTTCCAGCCTTTAATAAACTTGGAAATTACCTTGGTTACCCGAAGAGATCCGGAGGAATATCATGCCCAACTATATTGGATGGAGATCTAATGTGACATTCAGGACCGGATACGAGAAGCCCAGAAGAATGATCCAGAGGTAGTTCCGATCATCCGTTCTCTGCAAAGCTGGGCACAGGAGGATTATAATCGGCATGATGGGATCCTGCAGTACAGACATCGTATATTCATCCCCTTCACTAGAGGAATTCATGAAGAGATTCTACATGAAGCGCACCAATCGAGGTACTCCATTCACCCTGATGTGGTTAAAATGTATGTTGGTCTCTACAGGACCATATACTGGCCTGGAATGAAAAGAGATGTTACCAACTTCGTAACACAATGTCAGACCTGTCAAAAGGTTAAAGCTGAATGTTGCAGCCCAGGAGGCTTGATGCAGCCCCTGCCTATACCCGAATGGAAATTCGAGGACATTTCCATGGACTTTATCCATGGTCTACCTCGGTCCCGAGCTGGGAACGACTGCATATGGGTTGTTGTATATCTACTCAACAAGGTAGCACCGTTCATTCCAAACCGACTGGGAGATGGTATTGATATTCTGGCCAGAATATTCATAGACCAAGTAGTTCGTTTTCACGGTGTGCCGAAGCCCGTCGTGTCAGATCGCGGTGGATGATTCACATCCAAGGAATGAAGACGAGTGCAAGTATACTTGGGGACCAAGTTGGCCTTTAGCACTGCCTTTCACCCACAGACAGATGGACAAACGAAAAGGACAAATCGAACGATGGAGGATCTACTTCGATTTTGCATAGTGGAACACAATGAGCCTTGGTGACAGCTGTTACCCCTAATTAAGTTTTCTTACAATAATAGCTACCATGCTAGCATCAAGACGGCCCCGTACAAAGCATTGTACGGGAGATGTTGCCGAACTTCGTTAACTTGGGCTCAGGAATAGGACCCAGAAGCCTTGGGAGTGACTTATATTGACGATACTACGACAGCAATACGACTAATCCAGGAACGGATGCAGGAGGCACAAAGCCGACATGCCATGTATTATGATGCGCGGCACCGACTGGTGGAGTTCCGCGTGGGGGAAATGGTGCTCCTAAAAATTAAACCCATGCAAGTTGTCTCTCGGTTGAGAAAACAAAAGAAGTTGGATCCCCGCTATTTGGGTCCCTATCAGGCAATAGAGTGTGTTGGCTCTGTTTTTTATCGATTAGCCCTGCTCCCTGAACTGGGAAATCTTCATTATGTGTTTCATGTCTCTTCCTTGAGGCGAGTTCTCCGGCAACCAGAGCAGCATCTACCTACACCACCAGTGCAACTGCGATCAGACAGATCCGTCCAGCTTGAACCAATCAGAGTCATAGATCATAAAGTAAAGAATCTACGAAACAAGGCCATCCCAATGGTAAAGATATTGTGGTCAAATCACGAATAAGATGAGTATACTTGGGAACCAGAGGCGCTTGTCCGCAAAAAACACCCCGAACTCTTTCCCCAGGTATGTCACTCCTCTTTCCCCTACTTCAAGCAAATTTTTGAGGACAGAAATTTGCCCCAGTAGCCAGATTGGAAACAATAAGGCTCTTCCTTGCATATGATGTCTATCAAGGATTCAAAGTCTACCAAATAGATGTGAAATCAGGCTTTCTAAATGGGGACTTAAAAGAGGTAGTATATGTGGATCAGCCACCAGGTTTTGTTGACCTTAACTCTCCTAATTTTGTCTATAGGCTTAGGAAAGCTCTATATGGGTTGAAGCAAGCCCCTAGAGCATGGTATGATACTTTGTCTAGGTTCCTCATTGAGGACAAATTCTCAAGGGGGGAAATAAACAAGACCCTATTCCTAAGGGAATCTAAGGGCAAGATCATCCTAGTCCAAATTTATGTAGATGATATAATTTTTGGGTTTAATAATGATAACCTTTGCAGGAAGTTTGCAAAATTTATGCAAGGGAATTTTGAGATGAGCAGTATGGGTGAGCTCAAGTTCTTCTTGGGACTCCAAGTAAGAAAGACTGATGATGGCTTGTCCAAATTCTAGTCCAAGTTTACCCAAGAGTTGATTAAGAAATATGGTATGGAGAATGCCTCCACCATGAGAACTAATATGGGGTCAAGTATGCTTATATGCAAAGATGAGGCGAGGAAACCTATTGATGAGTCTTTGTATAGAGGGATAATTGGCTCTCTTTTATACCTGACTACTACTAGGCCTGACATCATGTATGTTACATGTGTCTGTATTATGTATCAGGTCTGCCCTAAAAAATCTCATTACTCTGCTGCAAAGAGAATTTTGAGGTATCTTAAGGGCACACCAGATCCTGGCCTATGGTACCCTAGAAATAGGGATTTTGATCTAATATGCTATTCAGATGCAGATTTTACAGGTTGTAAAGAAAATAGAAAAGGTACTTTAGGTACCTGTCAGCTCTTAGGTGGAAGACTGGTGTCATGGTGCAGCAATAAGCAAACGAGAGTGACAATCTCAACTGCAGAGTCAAAGTGCATTTCAGTAGATAGCTGATGTGCTCAGTTACTATAGATTCAGCATCAGCTTCAGGATTATAACATTGAGATAAGTAGAACTCCTCTTTATTGTGATTCTACTAGTGTTATTTCTATTGCTAGGAATCCTGTCTCACACAGTAGTACTAAGCACATAGAAATTATGTATCACTTCATTAGGGAACATGTGGAAAAGGAAGAAATCAGCCTCGAGTTTGTCCCCACTAACAAGCAAGTGACTGAGATCTTCATTAAGTCACTAGATGAAGCAAATTTCAACACCTTCAAATTTTAATTGAGAATGTTGAACTTAGTTTAGCTTCAGTTACTCCCTATAGTATTTTTTTTTGGTTCCAGGTTTCTTCATTTTCTTGTAGGCTGAAAAGATCTTTAGTGGTATAAAGATTGTGGAGACCAAAGTGTCTATCAGGAAGATGTGATAGAATATACTCCTATTGAGGGGGAGTAATTAAAACAGCTGGAGAAGCAGGTTCAGCCTTGTGAAGAGAGGAAGCTAGCAGCTGCATTAGTTGATCTCCTAGACACAATTAGGGGGAGAAAAAGATCAAAGGAAGTCAAACCTCCCTGACTATTCTACAAAATTCAAAAGGGGGGAGAAAGGGGTTGATCAAGTTGTGGATCAAGTGGTATCAGAGGCCAAAAGGATTGAAAGAATTGGTTTTAAGATGACCTCAACACCTAGAGGGGGGTGAATAGGTACAATTCTTTTTATTGCTTAGGCAGACAATTTATCACAATAAAACCTGTTATGCACACTGTCACAGCACAGATAAAAAGAACACAGCACACACACAGACTACGCACAGTTTTATAGTGGTTCCCCAAATGATGGGTACATCCACTTTCCCCCTTTGCCTATCTAGCAGTATACTAGATTCGGCCTAACTTCCTTCTTCTTCTCAGATCCTCAGATCTTACAGCTCAGAACCCAAAGATGGTTCCTACACCTCAGACTTCAGCAAGTCCTACAACTCAGATTCTCTCAAAGAATCCTACCTCAGAGTGAGTCCACACTCCTACAACTCAGGCACACAGGCCCTACCTCAGCCTCTTCCCAGTCCTACAACTCAGAGAATTTAATCTCCTACCTCAGGCACTCAGCCCTATCTCAGCCTTTATAATTTAGGCTTATAACTCAGATCTACAATAGATCCTACAGTGAATTGATAATAGAAAAGAATAAAACCTTTACCCTGATAGAGAGAGAAAGGGTTGAAGGTTTCTTGATCAGTTCTTGATAGAACAGATAACTTTTTAATCAACATGTCTTAGCTTTCTTCAAAGCTTCTTGAATCTGAATAAAGTAAGGTTGATCTTCTAGAAGTTAGAGATGATCCTCAATCTAACTTTTTCTTAATCAGATGTGATTCTGATTTCTTCTTTCAGATTGTTCAGGATCTGCCCTCTTTGGATTTCTAGATGAAGACCCCTCTTCTTCTTCTTAGATTGAGTCGGTCTTTTTATGCTTTCAGCTCTCTCTTCTTATGCTTTCCAACTCTACTCTATCTGATGATAGAACATGTATTTATATAGGCTTCATTCAAGGTTACCGGCTGATCCGGTTCATAACAACCTTCTGACAGCTCTGATAGATGTAACAGCCTTGTTGGTCATGACAACTGTCAAGTCACCAGTTACTTCAATGAACTTTGTCTCAGTCAGCAAAGTGTCGAGATATTCCTCTAAATATGTCGACACAAATAGACTATGTGTCGACACAATCCTTAGTGATGTCGACACAGCTCCCATAATGTTGACACAACACTTTATAATATTCTTTACATAGCTTCTGTAAAATGTG
Source organism: Platanthera guangdongensis (assembly GCA_039583875.1). Taxonomy (NCBI): domain Eukaryota; kingdom Viridiplantae; phylum Streptophyta; class Magnoliopsida; order Asparagales; family Orchidaceae; genus Platanthera; species Platanthera guangdongensis. The sequence continues at coordinate 133,931,086 of CM077155.1, forward strand.
TCGATACAAGTCCTGTGTGTCGACACAAATACTTCTTGTCTTGATACTATGGTTGTCTTGATACAATTCTGGAATGTGTCGACACAAGTCATGTGTGTCGACACAATTGTTGTAGACATAAACTTGATGTGTGTCGACACAAGTCCTGTGTGTCGACACAGTTGCTGTAGTCAAAATTTTGTGGGTTGACACAAGTCCTATGTGTCGACACAGACTTTCTTCTGGTGTCGACTATGTTGGTGTCGACAGATTTGCCATGTGTCGACACAAGTTCTATGTGTCGACACAATCTTGCTTCTGGTGTCGACACAGCTTTTCCTAAGTGTCGACACAGTTGTTGTCGACTGATTTTCTGTGTGTCGACACAAGTCCTATGTGTCGCACAAACTGGCCTCTAGTGTCGACACAGCTTTTCCCAAGTGTCGACACTTGTACTTAGAAACTTTTTCTTCATTTTATTATCATGCACATACAAACTCAAAACAACATCAAATACACCTTGATGAATATCATTGAGTTAGGTGAGGCTTCTCCAAATCTGGTACACATTTTCCAATGTACCCAACAATCTCCCCCTATTTGGAGAAGTCATAACCATTAGTCAATGATATACATCACTTTATAATAAAACATACATTATGATGTATATAAAAGAAAATATTTCTCAGACAGGATAATTCATAGCCAGAAACAACATATTATATCAACACAAAATATGATAACATGTTTTGAACAAGAATCAAAGTTTTGTTGAATTACAAATATGTTTAACAATCAAAAGATTACATAGATTTCATATTGTTTAAATTCTAGTAAAACTATCTTAAGACAGATCAGGCTCCTTGATCACTATTCCCTTGCCAGATTGAACCCTTGCGTACACTAGTTTCAGTGTCTTCAGCTGGCTTCTTTCCTTTAAGATCTTTCTTCTTAAGCTCTTCAGTCTTGATCTTCTGTCTTTCAAAATAATGGTAAGGCTTAGGGAAGTATTTGCTGGGCTCCACAGCAGTAGCAGGTACCTTCCCAGCTTTTTGAACTCTTCTAAACTGATATATGGCATCTTGCCTCTGTTGATACTTGTTCCACTCTAGTTCAGAATACCACTTGCCTCTATCATGCATTTTATCTTTCACAGCTTGACAAGCAGTGAGTATTATGTTCCTTGATGTGGGACTCCATCTTTCAAAATCTGAATTTGACTCAACCTGCTCTCTAAATCTTCTATTTGAAAGTTGAGCTTCTTGCTCTTTCTTTAATACAGCCTCAGACATTTCCACTTTCTCAATTATAACATTCTTATTAGCCTCTAGAGGGTTATACATCTGGTGAACCAGTTGTTGAATTCCCTCAAAGTTAGAAGGTGGGTATATGATTTGAGCTACCTCCTGCTGACCCCCTTCAATTCCTGTAGCTTGAATGCTTGACTCAGTTGTATTATCATCATCACACAAGGGTGGATATCTAAGAGTGGCTCTGATAGAATTAGTTATCCATTTGGCATGATCAGAGCATGTAGTGACTAACAACCTCTCCCCCTTTATGACTTCTCTCTCAACATGATTCTTAAGATCATCTTTCTGAAATCTGATTTGATCAGCTAAGTAGTTGGTGCCTTCTGTATAATAAGCTTTAAACTTCTATATCTGAGCAGATATGATCTTTTGAGAGGCTTGAATGGCAGATTGGAAAGTGGCTAAATCTTCTTGAAGTTTCTTATCAAACTCTGAATTATCTTTAGCCCTTTCCTCAGTTAATGCAGTTGCAGTATTCTTTAAATCAGTAGCAATCACATTTTGTGATTCAGTAAGATTATCATTCATCCTTAGCTGATTTTCCAGAACATATCCTTGCTTAACTACTATGTCATCAATTTGAGTCTTGACCTCTTGTTACTGCTTGGCTAGATAAACTACATCATTACCTCCATTATGTAAGCAATCTGCCATCTCCTTCTTATTCTGATTGACTTCAAATCTTATTGATTTAATGTCTTGAGCCAAGGTGAACTGGAGGTCTTTTTGACTTTCATCCATATATTTCTCCATGGATGCTCTTTGTTCATCCAGTTTAACCTGCAGAGCCACCAACAGTGAACTGTACTCAACTGCTGGGGCTGGTTGTTGAGTGAATGTTTGCAAAGCTCTCTTATAGCTTGAGCTCTTCTTTCTGTAGACCATCAGTTTCCTTTTCTTTGCATTTGAGGCTTCCTCATCATCTTCAGAAGCTGATGAACTGTCTATATCAACTGGCTCTTTAGGAGTAGAGTGCAGCTCCTTCTCAGTCCTAGTCAACACCCCCTCAGTCCTTGCCTCCTGAATATCAGGAAATAACTCTTCAAGAGTGAATTCTTGTTGAGTTTGTACAGGTGGAACATCTGTATCTTGTACAGTTAATGGGGCATCATTTAATGCAGATGTGTCATCCATTAGTATATCCTGTGCAGGGATGTTGTCATGGTTTGTCTGTTCAACATCAGTTAGAAGCACAGTTAGTGTATCTGGCTCAGTATCTAGTGTAGTTTGATTAATATCATATATTACCTCAAGAATAGTTTGAGTGGCTATTTTACTCTCTAATACAGCTTGCTCTTTCTCGTGAGCAACTTCTAGAGGCAATGCCTCTTGTGGAGCTGGAGAAAGCTCATTGGCTCCCCCTAGATGAGGCACTTCCTGAACGTGATACAGTTGGATGATGCTTTCTGGAATAAGCTCCCCCTACATCTGACTATCATCTATATTCTGACGGGAAGATGATTTTCTTGCAGATTCTTGTTGTTCTTCATCTGAACTGAAGATCACTTGTTCTTCTGAATCACTAGAAGATTCAGGTTTCCTGGGGGTTTGTTTCTTCCTTTTTTGTGGTAGTTGTTTTTGTGGAGTGGGAACATCTTTTGTTAGCACCCTTTCCCATCTGGAGAGAATTCTTAAATCCATCCTTCTCGTGTGGTTGATCTTAGATCCTGCTGTCTGGTGCATCACTTCAGATATAGTCTTAGCCATATATAGACTTAGTATATGTCATAGGTTTGGTTTCTTGAAGCATTCTTTTATCTTCTCAAATATTACTGCAGACCAGTTAGTGTTAATCCTAAAGATACTCTGGTCATGAGGCTGAACATGTAGGCAGATATTCTATCATGTCCTCCTGGTTTGCATAGAATCACTTTTACAATTATTTCAGAAAGAAATTTCCCTTAGGAGTTCATCCCTTTTCTATTCATAGATGATCTAATCTTGGTGGTGGGATCTAGTCCACACCATTGGAGTGCTTCCCTGGTCTTGGAAGATGCAACCTCATCTTCTTCTTGAACTTTAGGAAGGTGTAGAGTCTTTCTTAAGCTCTTCAAGGTGAGTTTGACCTTTTTTCCTTGAACTGAGGATCTAATCTTTAGTTCTGTTGAATCCAGAGATGCTGCCGCATAAAATTCAAGACTTTCCTTCTTCCAAATCTTTGTCGGTTCTGACACCAGGTATTCTAATCCATTGTCTGTGATTAGGGTAATCACAGCACTGATTTCGGATTCCGCACTATCAAAGGCATCATGAACGAGTTCATAACCCTCGTTAATGTTTTTGTCGTGTTTGGGCGCCATGGGGAATGAAAGAGATTTAGGATTGGGAAGAGAAAGAACTTGTCGACACAGGGATTTGGTCTCGAGAATATGGAGAGCGTATCGACAGGGTTTATTTTCGACCTAGTTATATACTTCTAAACACAGAAGGTCAAGAGGCGCGTGGAAATACACTTAATGTGTCGACACTATTGAGACGGTGTCGACACAGACTTCTAAGGTCTCGACAGAGGTATTTACTACTATGTGTCGAAACCAAACTGAGTGTCGACACAACTTCCTTGATGTGTCGACACAATTTACTTTATGTGTAGACACCAAACTAAGTGTCAGAAATTCTCTGTGTCGACACCACTACCTAAGTGTCGACACAACTTTTTGGATGTGTCGACACAACTTTCTAGAAGTGTCGACACCAACTACTAAGTGTCGACACAGACTAATTTATGTGTCAACATAGAATTACTTAGATAAATTTGTCATTCTATTATAGGTTCAGCATACCTAATTCAATTTTGAAATTATTGAATTTAGTTTCATTTAATGGTTTAGTGAACATATCAGCAACTTGATTATTAGTATTGACAAATTCTAAATTTATATCTTCTTTTTCCACATGATCTTTAATGAAGTGAAATCTAATTTCTATATGATTTGTTCTGCTATGTGAAACAGGATTTTTAGCAATAGAAATAGCACTTGTAGAATCACAAAATAAAGGAGTTCTACTTACCTTGAGACCATAGTCTTCAAGTTGATGTTGAATCCATAAACATTGAGCACAGCAGCTGCCTGCAGCAACATATTCTAACTCAGCAGTGGATATTGCCACACTAGTCTGCTTCTTACTGCTCCATGACACCAATCTACCACCTAGAAACTGGCATGTGTCAGTAGTACTTTTCCTGTCTTTTTTGCATCCTGTAAAATCTACATCTGAATACCCAGTCAGTCAAAAATCTCTATTCCTAGGGTACCAAAGGCCAAGATTAGGTGTTCCCTTGAGATATCTCAAAATTCTTTTAACTACAATATAATGAGATTCTTTAGGGCTTGTGAAAGTTCAGGAGGTATGCTTGATACCACCTGAAGGAGTTAGTTAGATCAGATATACTCTAGAGGGGGGTGAATAGAGTATGTTGGTGATTTTAACACTTTTACAACTGTTGTTGTATTTTAGGTGTGTGTGCAGGGAAGCAAATACAATAAACCAAGATGCAGTAACTATCTAATCACAGCACATTCATAGAGCAAGGCCAAAAAACAAAAAGAAAAGAAAGAAACCAGACGACACAAGAAATTTTATAGTGGTTCCCCAAATCTGGGTAGTCCACTCTTATACCACCCTGGTAGGAATCCACTGCAGGAAGGGGTTGATCAGGTGTCCTGGCACCAATGGGGTTTTGATCAGGTTCCCAAAAACCAAACCCTCAAGTCTTTTGGAGGGAGACTTGCAACCAGAATAATTTTGAAGGGAATTAAAACCCTATACATAGGTGGAGTGAGAGGGTGATGAGGTCTTCTCTTTCTCAAGTCAAATGAGAAGACTTGTGGACTGTTGTTTAGCATCTTTGCAAACCCTGAGATGTAGAATGAATCAGGAAGAATGCTGGAGCACTGCTTCAGGGTGATAGGTCTTCCAAGACCTAGATTTCCTGGTCCAGAGAAAGTCTCCAGGAACTTCTTGTGACTGATATGAATGTATTGTATTTGAAGTTATCCTGAGTAAAAGCAGATGAAGAAGACTCTTGATATTGAAGTAGTGTTCTTCTTCTTCTTCTTGATCAGTTTCTCTCTGGGCCAAGAATGAAATTCCTTTTTCTGTGTTATCTGAATCACTGTCTGCCTTTTTTTGTTGTTGTTGTTGTGTCACTGTATTACCCACACTTTCTGTATATCTCAATATCTCATAAGAAACCTTCGAATTTTTGAATATAGAGCAGTAATGGCAGACGGCCTGGAAAGGAAGCAGCAATTAATTATTTTCCCAACAGTTTCCATGGGAAAATGGCATGTAATAATCGAGGATTAACTTCACATTCTAACGGTAGTATTCTGGGAAGAACTTCCATTAAATATTCAGGAATCAGCGCCATGAAATGAGACGGGAACGGAAGAAGACCTAGTTTGGAATCGTCGAGCGAAGAACATAATTCGTCGAACAAAGTTTTGAGTTTGTCGAGCTAAGCCTGAGTTCGTCGAGCTAAGCTGAGTTCGTCGAGCTGAGCTGAGTTCGTCGAGCTGACAGTCTTCATTCGTTGAACAGACAATCTTCAATATCAGACAATCATTATTCGTTGAGCAGAGAACTAAATTCGTCGAGCTGAGAATCAAATTCGTCGACCTGAGAAAAGTTCTGGACTTAGATAAAATACTTTGCATCTGCAGAAATGCTGTGTCGACACAAATTGGTGTCGACAGATTGATCTTGGTGTCGACATAAATCCTCTGGTGTCGACATAAGCTGGTGTCGACTGAAATCCTAGTGTCGACACAAATCATCTGGTGTCGACACAAACTCTAAGTGTCAACAAAGTTTCTCTGAGTACAAAAATCGTCGAGTAGAGATTAGCATTCGTCGACCTGAGAAGTTGTGAACTTGAGGTCCAAGTTCGTCGAGCTCAGAATATAATTCGTCGACCGAAGCATGAAGCTGGACTTAGAGAAATTCTGAAGTAGTCCTGATAATGCTTGAAGTAGAATCCCGGTGTTCGTAGAACAAAGAACATAGTTCGTCGAGCTCAGCACTACGAATTATCTCACGATCGTCGAGCGCAAAACTCCCTTCATCGAGCTGAGTTCGACGAACGTCGAACTGATGTTACTTAGGCTGAAAAACTGATAAATCTGGAGTTCCTGAAGGTCTTGAGGAAGGTTGGTCCATCTGAAGTTGAGATAGAGGACTGCCCTAGACTCTAAGACATAAACTTGACCCAGACTATACATGATGGGTCACATCCTAAGTCAGTGGACCTAGCCCAAATCAACTAGGGATCCAACAGCTTGCTTGATACCTAGCACAGACACATGTAGCATACATGATGGCTGATCTACTAGCAGTTAAGTATAAAAGAGAGCCAATTACCCCTCTATACAAAGATTCATCTACATGTTTTCCTGCATCATCTTTGCCTATAGGCATACTTGACCCCATAGGAGTTCTCATGGTGGAGGCTGACTCCATGCCATACTTCTTAATCAACTTCTTAATTAGACTAAGATATGGACAAGCCATCATCAGTCTGTCTAACTTGGAGTCCCAAGAAGATTTTAAGCTCACTCATACTGCTCATCTCAAACTTCTCTTGCATAAGTTTTGCAAACTTTCTACAAAGGTTATTTTCTGTTGATCCAAATATAATGTCATCAACATATATCTGAACTAGGATCAACTTGCCTTTAGATTCCTTAAGGAATAGAGTCTTGTCTATTTCCCCCTTGAGAATTTGTTCTCAATGAAGAATGCAGACATGGTTTCATACCAAGCCCTAGGGGCTTGTTTCAGTCCATATAGGGCTTTCTTAAGTCTATAAACACAATTAGGATAATGAGGATCTACAAAACCTGAGGGCTGATCAACATAGACTTCCTCTTTAAAGTCACCATTTAGAAATGCTGACTTGACATCCATTTGGAATTCCATGAACCCCTAGTAAGCTGCATAGGCAAGGAATAGCCTTATTGCTTCCAATCTTGTCACTAGAGCAAATGTGTGATCAAAGTCTATTCCTTCTTCCTACCTATAGCCCTTGGCAACTAGTCTTGCTTTGTTCTTGACTATGATGTCATTTTCATCTAGTTTATTCCTGTAGATCCACTTAGTCGCAATCACATTATGATTCTTTGGTTTTGGGACTAGCTCCCACACTTTACATCTCCTGAATTGATTCAACTCCTCCTGCATTGCATCAATCCAGTTTGAATCCTTTATGGATTCTCCAAATCTTTTGGGTTCTACCTGAGACAGGAAGCTTGAACAAAGGATTGTGTTCATGTTCTTGCTTCTAGTTTGAACACCATGTCTTGGTTCACCAATAATCCGGTGTGCTGGATGATCCTTTAGATGCCTTGTTACTGGAGGTAATCCATCTACACCTTTATTTTCTTTAATCTCTTCAACATATTGTACTTCATTGTCCTTTTCATCGGCTTGAGGGTCTTCTACTCCCCCTGGACAGCAGCCATCATTTTCTTCATCCTGCCTTGTAGGTTGGTCTTCATTAATAGTAAGCTTGTCCATCTTTTCTTTTAAACCTGTAAAGCTACAAGAATTGCTAGACAGCTCATAGTTAATTAGCTTAGATTCATCAAATACTACATAAACAGATTCTTCTACAACTTGTGTTGTCAAGTTGTAGACCCTGTATGCCCTACTACAGTTGTTGTACCCACCAAATATCTCATCTTTGGATTTGGCAGCAAACTTGGTTAGGTGAGTCTTGCCATTGTTAAGTATATAGCACTTACTACCAAAGATCCTGAAATAGGATATATTTGGTTTTCTTCCTTTCATAATCTCATAGGGTGTCTTTTTGTGATTTTTGGTGATGGAAGCTCTATTGAGAACATGACATGCAGTATTAATTGCATCAGCCCAGAAATATTCTGGGAGAGAAGTGTCACTGAATAGTGTTCTTCCAGCCTCAATAAGTGTCCTATTCTTTCTTTCAGCAATACCATTTTGCTGAGGAGTTCTAGGTGAGGAGAATTCTTGATGAATCCCTAGTTCTTCACAAAATTTTGTCATACTTTCATACTGAAATTCAGTTCCATGATCACTTCTAATTTTGACCACTGAATTGTTAAGTTCATTCTGAATTTGTTTAACAAAATTGTGGAAGATAGTTGGGGTTTCAGATTTCTGCCTCAGAAAGAAAACTCATGTATATCTAGAATAGTCATCCACAACCACAAAGGTATAGACTTTCCTACCTAGACTATGAACTAGCATAGGACCAAATAGATCCATATACAAGAGGTACAAACACCTCACTGAGTCTTTGGTATCAAGACTGTGAAAGGAGGATTTGGTCTGCTTGCCTTTTTGACAAGCTGAACATATACCATCCTTAATGCACTTAACTTTTGGACCATTCATCACTAACTCTTTACTAAAGAGTTGTCCAATAGTCTTATAGTTAAGATGAGCTAGCCTCTTGTGCCATTTGACATAATGAGAGGCTTTCTCATCAGCAACAAGACAAACAGGAGAATCGTTATTCTCACTCACAAAATTTAAGCAATAAAGATTTCCTTTCCTATAACCAGACAAGATGACCTTCTGATCACTTGTCCTTTTAATCTGACACCCATTCTTAATAAATGAAGTGTCATAACCAAGATCACTCATTTGTCTTATGCTTATTAGGTTATGTTTCAGACCCTTCACATAAGCCACTTGAGTGATAGTGATGGAACTATTAGAAATGTTACCAAACCCTTTGATGACCCCTCTTTTTGATCCACCAAAGATCACTTTGGGTCCATTCTTTATAGGAGTATAGTCCTTCAGCATTCTTCTTATTCCATTCATGTGTCTGGAACATCCACTGTCCAAGTATCATATAGGGGTATCGTCACTTGGACTCACCTGCATCAAATAAGATTACTTAACCTTAGAACCCCAATAATTATTGGGTCCTAGGTTCTGGTTAGACTGAAACCTGTCAAACTTACCGCAGTCTTTTTGACAGGTAAGCTGACATTCTTCCTGACAGTTGTGTTGTACCAATAGTCAATGGCAAAATGGCCTACCTTGCCACAACACCAGCACTCATATCTATTATATCTTCTTTTCAATATAATTTTAATTGCATTGCTGCCAGCAGTCTTTAAACCTGTAGGTTGAGTGGTTCTATTCCTAAGAGCTGGGGCTGGAGTATCAACCATTGATGACTCATGATGACCATATGTGATATCATGATCATATATATTAGTTGGCTGCCACACTTTTCTGAAGAAAATGGGGGGTTTGAAGGCTAGTGGCTTTACTGGGGCTTTGTCTTTTCTTTTGGAATTGGCAGCCATTGCATTTCCCTTAAAGCCCAATCATGTCTTACCCTTTTGGGGAATAAATTCATCAATTAAGGGTAAGACTGATTTTGGCTTAGAGAATTTAGCCACCAGATCCTTCTCCTTTTGAAGTTTGACTTCCAAACTTTTGATTTGATCATTCTTGAATGCAATTGTGCTCATCTGAATAACAGTTATGTTTTTCAGTTTGGCTACTTCATTCATCTTTAGATCCAGTATTTTTTCTGAATCTAATGTAGCCATCTTAAGAGATGCAATTTCCTTAATCTGACTTTTAATAAGGTTCCTGCTTCTCTTAAGTGCTTTCAACAAATCACCATATTCATCAATGAGTTGATGAACATCCCCTTCAGATTCAGATCCATCCACATCTCTTGATGTAGATGCTTCTAATTCTGATCCAGTGTAATAATCAGAACCTAATAGCATATTGTTTACCTTACTGGGACCAGGCTGATCCTGGTACTGATCTTCATCAGTCATAGCCATCAGTCCTTTACAATGAGGATCTTCAATCCCATTGATAGAGTTCATTATTTCCAAGAATTCTGTCTCTTATGTATCCTCTTCAGTTGTAAATAATCCAATGTATGCTTCTGCTTCAGCTTCAGTATCAGAATCTGATGATGAGAATTCTGTGCAGCTCTTCTCCTTCTTTGATATAAGGGATTTCTCCTTTTTGCCCTTATGTTGCAATTTCTTCTTGTCATTTGATTCCTCTCTTTTATCAGGACAGTTAGCAACTACATGTCCAGGCCTGTTGCAACAATAGCAAACAATCTTAGTAGAAGATAATTTACTAGGTTTAATTTCATACCTGTCCTTTCTTGAAGATTTCCTTTTCTGATAATAAGCATCCTTGGACTGTGAGGAGGATGGCTTGGATCTCCACTGTTTTTTCTTTAAGAATCTTTTAAATTGCCTTGTGAAAGCAGCAAAGTGCTCATCAGAATCATGGCTGTCTGAAGTGTGATTGTCAAAACTTTCTGAGATGACTTTAACAGTTTTTCTAGGAGGAGATGGAGACATCCTCCTGTCCTTTCTTGGGGCTTCAGTCTTGAAGGCCACTGACTTTTCTCTGTAATCAGCCTTATTGCTTTTCTCTTCCTCTTTCCTGGCCATAAGCTGCATTTCATATGATAGCAGTTTTCCAAATAGAGTAGGATGAGAGATTTCTACAAGTCTGGCCACTTCCCTGATGGCACATATCTTGGTGTCTCATTCTTTGGTTAGTAATCTAAGGAATTTATCATTTAGCTCATATGTGTTAAAAACCCTTCCATATGGCATCAGTTCTTTTACTATTCTGAAGAACTTCTTATAACACTCAGTTATGCTGTCAGTTTTGGCTTGTCTAAAACTTTCATACTCCTGATTAAGCATAGACTTTCTATCTTGTCTCACCTCTTCTGATCCCTCAATGTAGACAATCAAGGTGTCCCACATCTCTTTGGAGTTCTTGCAGTGAATCAAGTTTTGGAAGGTTGAATCATCTATAGTATTGACTAATATATTATGTGCTCTCTTATCCATAGTTGCTAAGATGATCTCATCCTTTGTCATTTCAGAATAATCTTTTGGAGTTCTGAGATTTGCATCAAGAACTGAGACTTTCATTGGAATGAAAGGCCCTTCTTTAACTGTAATATAGATTCTTGTGTCAGATGCTTCCATAAATAACCTGACTCTCTCTTTTCAAATACCAAATATTTCTTTCCTACAGATTGGTAATTTAATGGATCCAAGTTCCTTGTGATTTTCTCCAGAACTCATTTTATCTAAATGTTAACTGCCTTACAGAACTACTCAGACTGTTAAGTCTATTTCTTGAGGAACATCCCTCTGATACCACTTGAAAGAATTGGTTTCAAGATGACCTAAACACCTAGAGGTGGGTAAATAGGTACAATTCTTTTTATTGCTTAGGCAGATAAATTTATCACAATAAAACGTGTTATGCATACTGTCACGACATAGATAAAAAGAACACAACACACACATAGAATACACACAGTTTTATAATGGTTCCCCAAATGATGGGTACATACACTTTCTTCCTTCGCCTATCTAGCAGTATACTAGATTCGGCCTAACTTCCTTCTTCTTCTCAGATCCTCAGATCTTACAGCTCAGAACCCAAAGATGGTTCCTACACCTCAGACTTCAGCAAGTCCTACAACTCAGATTCTCTCAAAGAATCCTACCTCAGAGTGAGTCCACACTCCTACAACTCAAGCACACAGGCCCTACCTCAGCCTCTTCCCAGGCCTACAACTCAGAGAATTTAATCTCATACCTCAGGCACTCTGCCCTACCTCAGCCTTTATAATTTAGGGTTACAACTCAGATCTACAATAGATCCTACAGTGAATTGATAATAGAAAAGAATAAAACCTTCACCCTGATAGAGAGAGAAAGGGTTGAAGGTTTCTTGATCAGTTCTTGATAGAACAGATAACTTTTGAATCAACCTGTCTTAGCTTTCTTCAAAGCTTCTTGAATCTAAACAAAGTAAGGTTGATCTTCTAAAAGTTGGAGATGATCCTCAATCCTGCTTCTTCATAATTAGATGTGATTCTGATTTATTCTTTCAGATTATTCAGGATCTACCCTCTTTGGATTTATGGATGAAGATGTTAAATTTTCTCAACGTGGTCAGCAAGATAGCCCAAACACCAAATTAATATCTTCGGAACTACCCAGTTCACACGCTGAACCTGCGGAAACCCAAGGACTAGAGGTTGCACCCAACAAAACAATGGAAGCACAAGAAAGTCTTATTATGCATTCACTTCATTACAATCCGAGGCATACATAGCGAGACATGATTTCGCTAGTATTACAGCTGTAAACAGAAGAAACCAAAAACAAGCCGGGCGGACAGCACTCCAGTCCGCCGAGACCGCGAGGTCGCCGAGACCGCCGAGACCGCTGAGTTCGCCCAAGCTATGCTGCAATCCGCCGAATACCACGGAGTCCGCCGAGACCGCGAGGCCGCGCGGACAGACCGTTATTCGCCTCCTGCTGAACTCGAACTGAGGAACTCCCCTACCCGCCTGAAGCCGGCGGACAGGTTATTGAAGCTGGGAAAGTTGAAACAGAACTGACAAGTCGCAGAGCGACCTCCTGATGAGTCCGCAGAGACCGCACACTTCCAAGCACTGACCGAAGTCACAGCCAAGCTCCTGGCTCCTTCAAGTTATCCGCGCGACCTGCACACAGCAAACCGTCAGCCTGAAACAATCCGCGCGGACTGGAAAACACAGACCGCAGCACTCGCCCAACCCAATTTACTGTTCACTCACGTTACTCCAGGTTACTGTAGATGTGCCAGGGGGGTCCTATTTATAGGCCGAATGAGGAGTGTGGTCACCGCCCATGAGATAGCGACACCGCCCCAGCCCGCGCGAATACAAACGACCGTCCGCTCAGTCCGCGAGGACTTAGCCAGTCACCAAGGGAAACCGCCAGGAGCAAGACAACCAATGACGAACCCTCTCCAGTCCGCCCAAGCTAAGCGGACAGGCACCAGCCCGCAAAGCTCCAACTGCTTCAGGACAGCACCTTCTTCAATGGCAGTCCGCACCAACCCGAGGCAGTCCGCAAGACCCACACCTCAATCCGCCACAAGTCCACGACCAAAGGCAAACAGCAACAGTCCGCCCGGTCACAGCGGACTTGGCGGATACGGCGGACACCATGAACTTGACACCAAGTGTGACCAAGTCCAAAACCATCAAGGGCCAGTGCGAGCATGGCGGACACAAAGTCCCGTCCGCCAAACACCCTAGCACAGACCGCCACCAGTCCGCGAGCTCCTCGCACTTGTCCAATGCAGTAGCACCAAGCCGGACTCCAAACATCAGTCCGCCAACCGGTCTCCACAGCAAGACCTGCTGTAACACCTGAGCTCGACAAGGCCTCAGCCAAGCTCAAGGCCCAGTCCGCAACAGCCAACCGCGGACACACCAGTCCGCAAAGCTTCTCGCGAACTCGAACCAACCCGCCAACAGCACAAGCTTGCACCCACGGCCACTGAGCAATACACCAGTCCGCAAGCCTCTCTATCCGCAGATACCAGGCCGCACCAAACCGCGGACTCCATGCAACAACCCGCTCAGAATACAGCCGGCTTCCACCAGACTTCTCACCAGGCCGCAACCCACAGTCCGCCCAGTCCGCCCAGTCCGCCAAAGCTGTCCGCACAGGCCGCGCGGCCTGTCCCGTCACCCACTTCCACTTCACCAATTTCAACAGAAGACCCCTCTTCTTCTTCTTAGATTGAGTCTGTCTTTTTATGTTTCCAGCTCTCTCTTCTTATGCTTTCCAACTCTACTCTATCTGATGATAGAACATGTCTTTATATAGGCTTCATGCAAGGTTACCGGCTGATCCGATTCATAATAACCTTCTGACAGCTCTGACAAATGCAACAGCCTTGTTGGTCATGACAGCTGTCAAGTCACCAGTTACTTCAATGAACTTTGTCTCAGTCAGCAAAGTGTTGAGATATTCCTTTAAATGTGTCGACACAAATAGACAATGTGTCGACATAATCCTTGGTGATGTCGACACAACCCCATAATGTCGATACATCACTTTATAATCTTCTTGACACAGCTTCTGTAAAATGTGTCAACACAAGTCCTGTGTGTCGACACATATACTTCTTGTCTTGACATTGTGGTTGTCTTGATACAATTCTGGAATGTGTCGACACAAGTCCTATGTGTTGACACAATTGCTGTAGACATAAACTTGATGTGTGTCGACACAGGTCCTGTGTGTCGACACAGTTGATGTAGACAAAATTCTGTGTGTCGACACAAGTCCTGTGTGTCGACACAGACTGTCTTCTGGTGTCGACTAAGTTGGTGTCGATAGATTTGCCATGTGTCGACACAAGTTCATTGTGTCGACACAATCTTGCTTCTGCTGTTGACACAGCTTTTCCCAAGTGTCGACACAGTTGTTATCGACAGATTTTCTGTGTGTCGACACAAGTCCTGTGTGTCGACACAAACTGGCCTCTAGTGTCGACACAGCTTTCTCCAAGTGTCGACACATGTACTTCAGAACTTGTTCTTTATTTTATTATCATGCACATACAAACTCAAAACAACATCAAATACACCTTGATGAATATCATTGAGTTAGGTGAGGCTTCTCCAAATCTGGTACACATTTTCCAATGTACCCAAAAAGGATTAATCAAGCTCAACTGTGGCAGTAAGATAGGTGTACAACCCCGTATTTGCGGAATGGGGTCCCCCGGCAGGCGCAAGGCTTGCTACACATTTATAAGCTTTTAGAGGGTTTTGCACTCTTGGAGGCAAATTGATGGTTAATCTACATAATATACTAGTAGGGGAGGAAAAACTTGCCTAGCTTGTTAGTGCTTGGTGTACTCCTCCAGGGGGCGAGTACGGTGCGAGCCCGTCGCCCCCCCCCCCCCCCCCCCCCCCCGGCCTCCTTTCATGGGTGCGGGTGTGTTGCGAGCCCGGAACCTGCCCCGGCCTCCTCTCAGGGGGGGCGGTGTGGCGCGAGCCCAGCACCACTCCCCCCCCTCCGACCTCTTTTTCAGGGGGCGGGTGCAACACGAGCCCGGCACCCGCCTCGGCCTCCTCTGAGGGAGGCGAGTGCGGTGCTAACACGGCACCCGCCCCGGCCTCCTCTCGGGGGGGGGGGGGGGGGGGGGGGGGGCGCGAGCCCGGTACCCGCCCAGGCCTCCTCTCAGGGGGGTGGGTGCGGCGCGATCCGACCTTCTCCCCTACCTTCTCCCCTATAGCTTCGCCCGACGACACCGTGCGGTTCTCGCCCGGCCTAGTGCTTGCCCGGCTTGGGCAGCTCGCCCAGCTTGAGGGTCTACTATTTTGACCCTAGTGGGCTGCGAATAGCTGTTCAAAACAGCGGAGTTTGGTTGTTGGCAGACCAGCCCCGGGGTATTTCAGTAACTTTAGAGCATCTAGATTGCACTATTGGCAGGTCATCCCCAAAAATCTATAAATAGACTCTTGGGGTGCCTTGGAGAAGGATCAGTTTTTGACCACTCTTCATCCTCTTCCTTCATCCTCCAAGATACCTAGCTTGGCATTGGCTAGGGAGGGGGAGATCTCAAAGGTCTTCCAGGTGTGAGGTGGGAGCTGCACGCTAGAGCCAAGGGTCATTCCCCAAATTCAAGTCTCTCACCAAGAGACGGTTTGGGAGAAGTAGGTGTGAGCTACACCCTAGGTCTGAAATCTAGGTGGAGCCGAATCTCGGTTCCAACATTTTGGTGCGGTGAGCGTGGATCGTGGCTCATACAGAAGTTCCTAAACAGGTTCCATGGCGGGAGATCTTGGAGGTGGTGATGACCCCAACTAGCTCCCCAACCCAACACCGTATGTAGGGAGGGAAGAGTTCATGGCGTCCATCCAATACATCATGGAGATGATGCGAAGTATTGCCCCTCGGGGTGACTGCTCAACTCCCACCCCCCAGGATCTAGTTCCCAGGGGTCTCAGCGAGACAGCCTCCAGGGGTCTCGGCGAACCAGCTTACAGGGGTCTAGGCGAGATGACCCCAGGATGGGTAGAAGAAAGTGCAGGAGGAAGACGTTCGGGAAGGAAAGGATGGGAGAGGGGGTCGAGCGAGACCTTACCGGCCAAGAGTTATTCCCCAGCCTGGCGAGTGCTAGCCTCCTAGGAGAGCAGGTCGTGCAAGTGGAGCATATGGGACCACCAAGTAGGGGGTCACCCTTCAGCGAAGTGATTGTCTCAGCTCCCGTTCCTGAGTGGTTCAGAGAACCTGATATAACTTACTATATCGGGAAGGGTGTGGTATCTATCAGCACTTGCAGTGGTTCGAAGATGCGGTCTCTATCAGGCCGATGATGGATGCATTCAAGTGTCGCATCTTCGCGATCACGTTGAAAGATAAGATAAGGGATTGGTTCCATCAACTCCCAGCGAGATCGATCTACGGGTTTGAATACTTGAGCCGGATCTTTCAGCTTCGCTACTCCACTTCTAAAAAAAGGAAGAAGAGCCCTGAGTCCATTTTCCTGATTAATCAGAGGGCGGAGGAGTTGTTGGCCCAATATGTCGACAGGTTCCAAGAAGAGATCCTGGACTTACTATAGATGTCAGGGTATGCCCTCCAGATGGTATTAATGGTGGGGTTGCGTGAAGGGTTCTTCAAGATGAGTCTGACCTGAAAGGCCCCCCTATCCTTTGAAGAGCTGATGGAAAGGGCGACAGAGGAGATAGCAATTGAGGCGGCCAACCCGATGTTCGTCAAGAAGCTGGCAAGGTTAACAGAGGTAGAGTTAAAGGAGCAAGGTGGCTCGAGGCATCAAGAGGGAAGAATGAGAGAAGAGCAGAGAGCTCAGGGGTTCCAGAGACCTTAGGAAGGTCAGGAGCCAGGTTGGAGACAGTAGGGAGGGCTCATTCATGGTCCAGGAAGAGGTCCCGTCCAGGGTGGGGGGAACTTCCATGGAGGCCAAGGGAGGTTCAACTTCCAGAGACAAGCCCCTAGGCAGCTCCTACCCCCACCGCGGCAAGCCATGGAGATAGGAAAAAGATGAAGAGGTAACGAGAGAAATCACCCAGCCCGTCGAACAAGGGAAGGAAGAGTGTTACCGTAATGTGACTTCTATAAGGTAGAGGGTCACACCGTAGCTACCTGCCTCGAATTCCTGGAAGTGAGAGAGACGAGAGCCCCAGCCCATCAGCAGCCGCCGGTGCGGATTAAAGAAGTTCTACCAAGAGAGGGTAGATGACGTATGTGAGGACCAGGTCGATATAGGAACCCGGGGAGGTATAGGATTGATCCACGGTGGAGTGGGGATTGAGGCCACTCGGAAGGCAAGCCTCCATGTCATGTGCCATCGGAGCGTCGCTTCGACATCCCAGACCCCACCACCAGAGAAGAGGATCACCTTCTCAATGAAGGACATGTTGGATCATGAGGATCCATTATGTAATGTGTTGGTCATCTAGGCAGTCATCGAAGACTACACCGTCTCCCAGATCTTAGTTGACAACAGGATCTCCGTCAACGTCGTATTCAAGAAGTCGTTTGATGGGATGAAGGTGGAACCAAGGAGGGTGTTGGCCTCGGACGGACCCCTGTTCGGATTTTCAGGGGAAAGGAAGGAGGTAGAAGGTGGAGTCGAAATCCAATTGAAGTTGGGGGGGGACCTCAAGGAACTGCTGGTTCATTATTGATGACGCTCTGAGCAGTTACAATGCCATCTTCGGAAGACCCCTCATCAGCGCCTTCCGTTGTGTGCCATCATCCTTCCACCAGTGCCTCAAGTTTAACACTAGAGGGATCCAAGTCAGGGTTAGAGGAGACCCTAGGATGGCAAGGCAGTGCTACATCACGGCCGTCAACACCATCTCCTGGCTAGCCAGGGCAGATGAGATGGAGAATATCATGGAGATCTTGTGAAGGATAAAGGTATTAGAGGAGAAGGAGGTGAATGACGACCATCGTGCCCAAGCAGCCTGAAGAAGCCTTGCTTTGGTGAGGACTTTTTCCCTTTCATGTCATTTTTTTAATGAGTCTACCCCTGACCGGAAGAGTCAGGAGGTCATGTATCTTAAAAAATTTTCCGTTTGAGGATGTTGAATTTAGTATGGTTCGAATGGCATGACTAGCCCCACCCCCGTGATGATCTCCTTATCCAAGTTCCCACTAGCTGGATGGGTCGAATATGACTCGGTGGCGAGTAAGTTCCAACCCCCGAGAGGATCTCTGAAAGATATGGTACCTAAACACCTAGAGGGGGGGTGAATAGGTGACCTAATCCTTTTCTAACTTTGTTGGCAGCCAAACAGTTATAACACAGATTTCTATCTAGTTTATCACAGCAATCAACAACAATCAAACATACACAGCTAATTCACAGCACATTCACAGCACAGCACACAGAGATTTATAGTGGTTCCCCAAGATATGGGTACATCCACTTTCCCCCTTCGCCTATCTAGCAGTGTACTAGATTCGGCCTAACTTCTCCACTGCCTCAGAACCCAATTTGGTTCCTACCTCAGGCCCAAAGCCTTACACTCAGCTTTATCCCAAGCCTACACTCAGCCAATCAAGGCATACACTCAGCCAACCAAGGCCTACACTCAGAGATCTATATCTCCTACACTCAGGCTAACAAGCCCTACCCTCAGCCTTTATAAATATAGGCTTACAATCACTCAGATCCAATGGATCCTACAAGTTACAAATGTAATAGAAATAATAACTCTACAACTCAGAATTACAGGAGGGGAGTTGAGAGATTCTTGATGAGTTCTTGGAAGAACTCAGCTGGATTCACCCTGACTTAGCTTCCTTCAAAGCTTCTTGAGTAGAACTGAATAAGGTTGAATCCTCTGCAGTTGTTCCTTGACCTCTGCCACTTAAGACCCAGAACAGAATCTGAATCCTTCTTCTCAGCCTAGTTCCTGAGGCTGATTTCTTGGAAGGAGCCCTCTCTCTCCAACTTCTTAGATCTGCAGATGGAATGCAAGATCTTTCTTGTTTTTCTACTCAGTATACCACTTTAATGAATACTTCAACAATAATCTGAACTCTGTTAACAAGTTGATCAACAACCTCAAAACAGTTTCTGTAACTGTAGTGCCTATTTATAGGCCTTCTTCATGGTAACCGGCTGGTCTGGTTCATAACTGACTTCTGACTTTCTCTGACAGTTGCTGTAGACCGGCTGGATCGGCAGCTGTTCATGTCAACCAGTCACTTCTTGAAAATCTCTAACTGTTTATAAGTGTCGAGACTTTCTGTCTTTAAGTGTCGACACTTATAGTCCAAGTGTCGACACATGTTGTATAAGTGTCGACACAAGTCTACAAGGTGTCGACACAATTCCTTGTATGTCTCGACACAGATTCTTCTGCATGTGTCGACACTAAAATTGAGTGTCGACACAAATACTTGTTCTTCTAGCTTTTGGCCGAATTCTTCTAGTGTCGACACACTCCTTTGTGTCGACACAACTTCTTGTGTTGAATCTGTCAAGTGTCGACACTGCTTCTTGGTGTCGACACATAGTCTTCTATCTTGAATCTTACTAAGTGTCGACACAGCTCCTTGTGTCGACACACCTTCTTGTTGTTGAGACTTCAGCTGAGTGTCGACACATTCCTTTTAGTGTCGACACTTGTACTTAGAATAATTGCTGCTCTTTGCTAAGTGTCGACACAGCTCTTGTGTCGACACTTTCTTCAAGTGTTGAGTCTTCAGCTAAGTGTCCATAATTGTGCTGGGTGGTCGACACTTACTTCAAGTGTTGACTCTTTAGCTAAGTGTCGACACATTGTGCTGGGTGTCGACACTTACTTCAAGTGTTGACTCTTCTGATAGTGTGTCGACACATTGTGCTGAGTGTCGACACATTCTTCAAATGCTGACTCTTCTGCATAGTGTCGACACATTGTGTTGAGTGTCGACACTTGTACTTAGACTCTGCAGACTTTTTCTGAGTGTCGACACAGCTCCAAGTGTCGACACTTTCTAGTGTAGACACTGCTTCACTGGGTGTCGACACAGCTCCTTGTGTCGACACTTTCTGTCTGCACTTTTCTTCACTGAGTGTCGACACAGCTCCAAGTGTCGACACATTCTGTCTGCACTTTACTTCACTGAGTGTCGACATAGCTCCAAGTGTCGACACATTCTGTCTGGTGTCGACTCTGCATCCCAGGTGTCGACACAATGACTCCAAGTGTCGACACTGCTTGTCTGGGTGTCGACACAGGCTTTCTTAAGTGTCGACACTTTCCCTCTGGGTGTCGACACATGGCTTAGAACTTTTTGCTTCAGTCCAGTACTTTCTTAACCTGCACAAGTAACTCAAACATACATCAATACATTATGATGTATATCATTGAGTTGGGTCAGGCTTCTTCAAATCAGGTACATTTGACCAATGTACCCAACAATCTCCCCCTATTGGAGAAGTCATAACCCTTAGTCAATGATATACACCATTCATAATTAAGAATTACAAATGATGTACAGCAGATTATATAACCAGGGTAAACATAAACATGTAATAATTCACACATGTATACTTATTCATCATTCCAGAACAATAAGAAATAGACACATTTCAGAACAATCATACTATATTTATCAAATATTGTTCTAACATTTTTCCTTATACATTTTCAATGGTGTACAAAATGTATTTCATTTAACAGATTACAACAAGCTTCAAGTTTAATTCCTAATCTATTTCTGATCAGGTTCTTTGATAACAATTCCTTTGCCAGCCTGGACTTTAGCCTTGACAGCAGCAGCAGCAGCAGTAGCTCAGCATCAGCAGGCTTCTGCCTTTGAGTCCTTCTCTTTTGTTCTTCAACCTTGATTTTTTGTCTCTCAAAATAATGATAGGGCTTAGGAAAGTACTTGCTAGGCTCCACAGCTGTAGGAGGTAGCTTTCCCATCTAGCCTTCCTTCTGTGCTGAACAATGGCTTCTTGCCTGATCTCATGCTTCCTCCATTCTGCTTCAGAGAACCACTTGTTTCTATCAGTAGTGTTGTCTTTAGCAGCTTTCCAGGCAGTTAGAATGATATTTCTAGAGGTAGGGCTCCATTGTTCAAGTCTGGCTTTAGTTCAGCTTGTTCCCTAAACTCTTCTTTGACAACCTTGCCTCTTCTTCTTTGTCTAAGGCCTCTTGCATAGCTGCTGTTATAGGTTGAACAACCTTTTCTAAATGGACATTGTCCTTGCCCTCAGATGGGCTATACATTGGTGCTCACCTCTGCTTGAATCATTTCAAAATTTGGAGGTGGAAAATGACTTGAGCTACTTCTTGTGGCTCCCCTCCCAAAATATGCAGGGTTCAGTCCAGATTCACAACTCATTATCATCACACAGGGGAGGGATATCCAAGTGTAGCCCTGATTTGATTTGATATCCATTTTGCATGCTCAGAACTTGCCTTGACTAACACTCTCTCCCCCTTTATGACTTCTTGAGCCACATGATCTCTCACATCATCTTTTTGGAACCTTATCTGACTATCCAAGTATCTGATCCCCTCTTTAAAGAATGGTTTTAAGCTTGGTAAGTTGTTCAGAGATGGCCTTCTGGAATCTTGAATAGCAGTTTTGACAGCAGTAATCTCAGCTTGGAATAGTTTATCAAAATCAGCCTTTGCAGGAGCAGCAGAGATAGAAGGGTCAGTAGACTTATTCTTCATTCAGTGACTATAGCATTGTGTGAAGCAGTCATGTTGTCATTCATTCTAACATATTCTCAGCACATACCCTTGTTTTAATGCTATATCATCTACTTGAGCCTTGATCTTCTCCTGGTGAGTTGCCAAATAGACCACTGCATTACACCCTTTGAAAAACATTCAGTCATCTCTTTTTATTAAGGTTCATCTCAAACTTATTGACTTGATTTCCTGTGCCAGATCAAAATTGTAGGGTCTTGTGCCCTTCATCAACATAAGTCTCTATAGCCTTCCTTTGCTCATCCAGCTTGATTTGCATGGCTACCATTAAGGCACTGTAATCAGGTGATGGAGCTTGTGTGACTAAGGATTGTTGAGCAACAGTTTGTAGAGCCTTCTTGTAGCTATGACTTCTTCTTTTGAATACAAACATTTCTTCTTCTTGCCCTAGCACTTTCCTCATCCTTAGAGGCAGAGGTGCTGGCAATATCAACTCTATTCTTAGGGCTCTCAGGCCTCTCAGTTTGCACAGCAGGTGCTTGCTCAGTTTTCAGCCTAATAGGCTTTCCAGAACTGACATGTGCTCCCCTCAGCAGCAGCATTCTTTATCTTCAGCAGCAGCAACCTTGTCCATGTCAAAATCCTCTTGATCTAAATTCAAAAACAAATCCTCCATTGTATATTCCGGTTGAGATGGAGCTGGAGACAGTCTTGGCTCTTCAACCACTGACTCAGGTCCACTTCTATTCAGGCAGATTTGTCTTCTAAAACAACATCTGGAACTTGTTTGTCTAGCTGATTTGCTGATGGACAGCAGACAAATTAGCATTTTCTATAATATAGTCTAAAGTTTTTAAGTCAGTGAGTACCTCTTGGATAATGATGGTGGTGTTGGAACACCCTATTACTAATTTGGGTCAGGATCACTATGTCTCTAGGAATCTATGTTTTGACCTTATGTATAGATTATAGTCAATTAGAATTGAGTCTAAGGGATCAGGTGTATAGGTTTGAAAGCTGCTCTGAAGACCCAAGTTTTTTTCTGGAGACCAAGTCCAAATCGTCGAGCTCAGCACGACGTTTCGTCGAACTCCGGTCGACGATCGTCTAGCTCAACTTTGGCAGATCGTCGAGCTCCATTCGACGATCGCTGAGCTCAAGCCTCTCAATATCATCGAGCTCAGGTCGACGATCGCTGAGCTCAACTTCTCAATATCGTCGAACTCCATTCGACGATCGCTGAGCTCAGGTCGACGATTTTGACTCTGTACTGGATCTTTATCTCTGAGCTCAGTTCGACGATCTTTGAGCTCAGATCGACGATTTCTTTGCTGCTTGCTTTTCCAGTTCGCTGAGCTCAGCTCGACGATAGCAGAGCTCAGGTCGACGATTTCAGTTGATCTTCAGAATTCAAATTCAAATCAGATAGAAGTTTTTCTGCATTTAAGTCAGAAGATCTGCCAGCCATTTTCATTTAATTCTGGAGCAAGTTTCAAGGATTTTTCAAGGAATATATCAGTGGACTTTCCCTCAGAAATTTTATGCAATTAAGGCTGCAATTAATTCAGACCAACGGCTATCTTTGACAAGCTATTTCCTATTGAGATTCAGAGAATAAAAGAGAGAATGTTTTTTGAACCAGATACAAGTCAAGAGAGATTACAAGAACAGCACATCTCTCAATATACAGAGACTCTGAAAATTTTCTGTCAACAAGAATCAGAAGAACACTCATCAAGAGATCAAGCTTTCAAATCTTAGATCTCTTCAGCTCTCAAGTGTTCAAGGCCAACATCACTTCAAGACTCCAGACACACAATATTCAGCTTGCTGAAATCATCCTTTGCTGGAGATCTATCTTTGAAGGCCTATCACCCTCAGCAAAGCTCATCTTCCTGAAGACTTCAAGGACTCAGGGGGAGCTTTGACAACATCACTGAATCCACATAGCCTTCTCAGTTGCTTGAGAAAGAGAAGACTGCCATCACTCTCTCACCCCATTCTGTAAAGGGTTTTTCAAACTCCCTTCAAAAGTTTGAAGTTGGTTTTTGAGCACCTTGTCAAAAGCTCATTGGTGGCAAGACACCTGATCAAAAATCTGTTTTGGTTTTTGAGCACCTTATCAAAAGCTCATTGGTGCCCAGGACACCTGATCAACTCATCCTGCAGTGGATTCCTACCTAGGGTGTAGAAGAGTGGATGTACCCAAGTTGGGGAACCACTATATTTCCTTGTGTCTTCTGGTTGTGCATGTTTTCTTTTTGTTTCTGGCCTAGATTTTCTTGTGCTTAGTTTGTTGCATAGCTTAGTTTTTTTTTCTGCTTCCCTGCTTACACTCATTACAACAATTGTTGTAGAGCTTTGAAAAAGTTTTTCTTTGTGTTTATAAAAGCACCATATACTCTATTCACCCCCTCTAGAGTATATTAGATCTAGTTTCCCCTTTCAATTGGTATCAGAGGGAGGTTGGTTAAACATACCATATCTGTTTGGTTGTACAGGCTAACACCTGAACCCCAAGATCCCAATCTAGATCATTCTTTTATATTTTATTTTTAGACTTTGTTTGCACAAGTTATGGCCCAGAACAAAGATTATGGAAGCACCAGACCTCCAGTGTGCAATCTGTCAAAGTTTGCACTTTGGAAAGCAAGGATTAAACTCTACATGAATTCTATTGACGAGGACATTTTTAATTCTGTTTTGACAGTGTGTCAAGACCTCCAGAAAGTACAAGCACAATGCTGTTCCACCTCCTTCAGGAACAGATGCTGACATAAAGAAATGGAAAGTAGCTGATGCCAAGCAATGAACATTCTAGCTCAGACAATGTCAGATGACATCTTTCAGAAGGTAGCTGAATGTAATTCAGCCAAGGAGATCTGGGCACAGCTCTCAGAAATTGTCTCTGGCTCAGCTGATGAGAGAAAGGACAGAAGATCCCATCTCATCTCCCAATATGAGAACTTCAAGAGGGAGAAACAGAGTCAGTGGGAGACATGTATAATAGACTGAGTATGATTGTCAGTGAACTGAGGACATTAGACAAAGAAATCTCACTGACAGAACTCAATGACAAGATCCTAATGTGCTTCCCCAGCACTTGGACTCAAGAATCTGGCCAATTAAAGATGCCAGAAGTCTGAATGAGATCACAACTGAAGCTTTATTGGGCAAGCTCAAATCCTATGAGCTACTCATCAAGAACAGAGAGGAAGAACAGAAGGCTGCTTCTCCAGTCACAAGAAAAGAGAAGACTATAGCCTTCAAGGCCACTGAAGAGTTGCCTGAAGAAAAAGGAACAGGCAATGAAACTTCTCAGCTTGCTGGCCAAAAGATTCTATAAGATGGCCAGAAAGGATTTCAGAAGAAGATCATACAAGGATCAGGACAAGCCAAGGTATGACAAGTCCATTGGCAATAATAAAGATATTATTTGCTTTGGTTGCAGGAAACCAGGGCATATAGTTCCTGACTGTCCAGAGAACAAGAACAAGGACAGAAGGGAAAGAAGGAGAGAAGAAAGGAGAAAGACTCCAAAAGGAGTGGCATAGCAAACCCTCTCACCAGCAAAAATAAGCACACAAGGAAAGGATTTGTTGCTGAATCCTGGAGTGAGACTGAAGAAGAGTCAGAGACCTCTTCCAGCTCAAGTGATGATGAGGATGATGCAGAGGAAAAGGATTTTGCATGATGGCAATTAATGCCTCACAGCACAACTCAGAGGAAGAGAGTCAGAGTCAGACTCAGAGACTCAACCTGAAGAAGATCAGGTAATCAGCACTTTTGATTTTAATTCAGAAGATTTTAAATCTGAATTTAAAGCATTGTGTCTAGATCTGCTAAAGTCTGAGAAAGAGATCATCTCTCTCAGAAATCAATTATCTGAACACAATGTGCTTAAAGTCAGAAAACCTCAAACTCTCTCAGGAGTTGGAGAACTATAGGGAACAGATAGCTACACTGAAAGTGAGCTCTCTGAGGCCAAGAAGCTTGAAGAATCCCTTAATGGGAGAAGCATCAAGCTGATGGACATCACAAGCACAGTGAACTCTAGACTTAACAGTACACTGGGCTTGGGTGCTTCATCCAGCCAACCTATAGTCCTAAACAACTCCCATCAAGTTTATATCTAACAGGGAAAAAGGGAGTTGTAGAGGTTGCCAGGAAAAATTCTGATCTGCCTCAAAAATTTAAGTCCCAGCAGAATCGTCGAACGAAGCTCGACGATCGCCGAATGAAGCTCGACGATCGCCGAACGCAGCTCGACGATCTCAGGAAAATCGTCGAACGCCGATCGACGATCTCAGCCAGAATCGTCGAACAGCCCGACGATCTCCACATTCCTGACCTCAGCCATAGTCGACCGTCGAACGGAGCTCGACGATCTAACCCAAGATCGTCGAACTCAGCTCCAAGATCGTCGAACAGAGGTCACAGAA